>NW_019280527.1:0-179080 GCF_000648695.1 Onthophagus taurus
AATCTATATGGTGAAAGATAAAGAGATGTTTTAAGTAAATGATGACCAAATTTAATGGCGAAATTACATAAAAATCTTCATGGGTCTCTACGTAGCAGAAAAAACCGAACTAATAAGTAATGATGGCGAATTTAAAAATGTTTCTGCCACCCAATTGTACTCCACTTATCCAACCTATGGATCAAAATGTAATTAGTTTAACCAAAGTGTATTATCGGAAAAGTCTCTTAGAACACGTTCTCTCTATAGAGGAAGACGATATTTCCAAAACACTGAAGAACATTTCTATTAAGTATGATGTGTTCATGCTTGCTAATGCTTGGGGCAAGCTCGGCTAATAGAGAAATGTATATGGACAACCAGATGAGGAAGAGGACCCTGATGACGACGTCAATTCTAAAAAAATAAATGGATGCCGGTTCAAAAAACAGAGCAAGCTGACCAAGAATTAAAAGAAATCGGTATTATGCTCCAGCAAATAAATAGCAATTGATGTAACATTAGGTGGAAAGAAAAGCACAAAGACATTTCCATCGGCAAACCTTAGAATTGCTTCATTGGGGTGAGAGCGAGCATTGTCCAGAAGAAGAAGGCCCTTCTTCTTTGAGGTAACTTTTTCTACTTCAAATACGTCTTTACTTCGGGAATAAATTTCTTATGAAACCAATCTTGGAAGATGTCACAAATTATTCAAGCAGCTTGTTGGTTGTAAGAATGGACTGGGAGAGTGTGTGTATTCATATTTTTAAAAGCACGTGGATTTTTTCAATATCCTATTAGAGTCAGATGTTCACTTTTTTTCTATCCCGATGCACTTACATCATTACTTGCAGCCAACATTTTAGTAGGCATTGCCCAGTATAGCCCAGTTTCTTAATTATGTTCTCAAATTCATAAGAACTACCACTACCATCACTTCTCCAGAGCGATAAGCTTTTCGCCTTGAATAATTCGCTCACGAATCCCGTGACGTTTTTTAAATTGGTGCAACCAACCACTTGATTCATTAATTTTCAAATGACCGTGAAAATATTTTGCTTGTTTAGGACATATTGCGCCCGAAATAGATTCACCGTTCATTGATTTTCGTGCAGATATGTTTTTAAGGGTCAGACTGAGATATAAAATTTTGAAGTCATACTTTCTTTTTGATGATATCTCGTACTGTTTGTTTTCCGACTTCATAGATTCGTGATAATGATGCGACATTTTCATGTTTGTTTAAAATCTGTAGTTTTTGTTCTATCGTTAAAACATGTCGTTTACTGCTTTAATTAGTTGTTATTTTGAAAAGTGTAGAAGAATAAATGTAGGTTAGTACTGACAACTAGAGAACCCAACCGCATGCACCCATAAAAAAATGAGATGTATTGCGATACAGTGTGTATAGTAGTTTCCAATTTCCAGCGATCGATTAGAAGAGATAATAAAAAATTAATGAAAATTTTATGGCACGGATAATCCGCAGCCTGGATAATCCGCGCAAGGATAATCGGGGTTCTACGGTATTTAAATATGACTTCAATAATCCGCATGCTGCCATAATCTAAATTGAGCTGATTTTAATTGATTCGGATTAGCTCAGCTTTCCTGCTCTCCTCCAAACTATATCTCGATGATCTTGAGAGTACAAGCCGAACCTCAACTCGTCTCACGTTTCGCCACTCTGCATTGGTCCACTCAACATGATCTCGTGCAAATTGTAATCGAGCAACACGACGTTCTCGAAGCAACTGTGGTTCAGTTGTTGGTCTCTGTAATTTCAACCCCGCTTCTTCAAATCACCTTCTTACAGTGCGTTCACTCACTCATTCTCAACCTATACGCATAAACTTGAGGATTTGTTCCTCATGACAAATAATGAGTAATAGGTGAAAAAAATTGTAGCAAAAGCTTTTAGTTTCCTAGATATCCATGAAATTTACTTTCAAGTCAAGAATACATACAAGATTTTAAAATGACAATTGGGCTCACTGAATCGATGATGTCCCACTAGCGCGGCCTAAACCAGGGTGTTGGCGGATTGTCTCGGCAGCAGTTTGTATCTGATTTTGCACTCCTTGCTCAGTATTAACTTCCTCAGTATTCACTTCTACAGCTGCAATGTTAAATGCCTGCGTTTTACACTGTATGCCAGTGGTATCAGTTCTAAATAGATGAGATAGTTATGTATAAGATGATTTCTGGAAGCAAAAACTGTACGCTTTGGAGATGATATGATAGCGCGGCATAAACCTTCTTAAAAAGTATAGTGCCGGTGCTGGCACTATACTTTTTAAATGACCCCAAAAAGAAAAATCAAGAGGATTGAGGTTGGGCGATCGAGATGGCCCAAGTTTATGCGTATAAGTTGAGAATCATCCTGTGTAATATTATATACATACACTGTGTTAATTAATTATCGTACCCCATTGCAAGTATACAACCAATATCGCAAATCGCGTATTGTAATACCAATACTGTGATATTGGTTGCATACTTGTAACGATGAAGTCGGATATGATAATTAATTAACACACTGTATATGTGTCGTTCTGGTCCGAGATTTCATCCGCTCTTCCTGTTGGCTCCCTTTGGAAAGGGGTAGACGTTTTTCCAAGATCTCACCTGGCATCTTCTGTGCGTTGTAGTGTCTTATCGGCAGACTTATCCCATTTTTCAGTCTCTATTTTTCTCTTTCTTCTGTCACCAGTTTCCTTCTTCTCTTTTCAGTCTTTATTCAGAGTCCTTGTTTTATTTACTGTTTCCAATTTGGCTTTCTAGTTTCTGTTGAGTCTCTTTCCATTATTATTAGCACCATTCCACTCTTCTTACTCGCTGTCTAGTATCTTTTTTGTCTTTACAATCTCTTTCCAATCTCACTCCTCTTTGGCCACCCACCTTGCTATTTTTCCAGTCTCTATTGTTTCTCTTTCTTCTATCCAAAGTTTCTTTCTTCTCTTTTCAGTCTCTGTTCAATGTTTTTCTTTTATGTACTGTTTCCAATTTGTCTTTCTAGTTTCTATTGTGTCTTTTTCCATTATTACACCTCCTACTTGCTGCTTAGTATTTTTCTTGTCTTTACAATCTCGTTCCAATCTCGCTTCTCTTTGTTCAGCTGCCATCTATATTTTCAATCTCTGTTGTTTGTCTTTCTTCTATTACCAGTTCCCTTCTTCTCTTTTCAGTCTCTGTTCAGTGTCCTTCTTTTATTTACTGTTTCCAATTTGTCTTTCTAGTTTCTATTGAGTTTCTTTCCATTATTACTAGCATCCTTCCACTCACTGTCTAATATCTTTCTTGTCTTTACAATCTCCTTTTCCAGTCTCTATTGTTTCAATTTCTTCTATTACCAGTGTCGTTCATCTTTTTTCAATCTTAATTCACTGTCCTTGTTTTATCTATTGTCTGAAATTTGTCATTTTTGTCTCCCTTTGTTTATTACGGGTCTCCTTCCTGTCTTAATCTTCCCTGTCAAATGTAGTTCTTGCTTTTACAGGTTCGTTTCAGTCTCCCTCTTCTCTGCTCTCAGTCTTATCTTTCTCTTTCGAGTTTCTGTTCAACCTCATTATTTCTTTGCCATTTTCCTTCTGCCTGTCCATAGTTTGTCAGATTTTGCTTCCATAACCAGCTTATTTAAAGGTTTTGTCTCTTTAATCAACTATTTTGCTCGCCTTTTTTGTCTTTTTCAGTCTACTGAAGACATTTACTGAATATTACGTTCATATATTGCGAGTTATATGAAATTTCCGGTATATGATTAGATATTATATACAGTGTGTCCCAGGATAGATGTTGCAAGAGGTATAATGACTTAAAAATTTTTGAATTTTATTTTAAGCTTGAGGAATTAAGCCCTGCTTGGTGTAAAAAGAATTTTAAGAATATTTTCATATTTTGAAAACAAAGTCGGCTTTGACAGTAAATCAAAAACTATATTTAGTTTAGGTAAAGTAACCTTTTTGTTCATGATACGGAAACATTTTATTAAAAAAAGTTGTTCAAAATGAGAAATTATGGACCTATACAAAATTTCAAGCAGAGCTTAATTCCCTTAAATAATCCTTAAAACAAAATTCAAAAATGTTTAGGTCATTACACCTGTTTTAACATCTATTCTGGGACATACTGTATATGTATATAATATCTGATCATCACGGGGTTGTGTGGTGCGTCTTCTTCCTGATCCAGTTCGTCTGATGAAGGTGTCAGTCTCTGAACCGTACTCTGTATTGCGCCAAGAATATAAGCAGCATAAAGAGTGCTGCGTCCATTTTCCACCAAAGCCACTGCCTGAGCAAAATCTGCAAGACTTAAAGCCATTTTTCTTGTCCAGCAACAACAACAACGACATTACCGTAAATCTTTGCAAATGTTTTCGTCAACTTCCATTAATGGCTTGCATTAATTTCTGATGGCGCTGCGTTATCCTTCCGAGGTTGTAACTTTGGTGTTAACAACAATTAAAACTTGAACAAAAAAGAAAAGTGGTCAGAACAGACGAAACTACAAGCCCCTTATGTTTAAGATTCATTTCTTTTGTAGGTGCACCTCACAGCTAGCTTCAAAATGGAGGAAGAAATATTGGCAAAAGTTTTTGCAGTTTGAAATTGGTCATTATTTTGCCGCCGAATGTATGAATGCAAGATTTCATCAGAAGTAGGGTTATAAACTAAATTTTAATCGGTTGCCCAAGAAATAAATTTTATTATTCTAAAAAAAATTGTCTTGGAATACCTAGGATTATGTTAGTACAAAGGATGGTAACTGTAGGCCTTCCAAGTTCATGCCTCCAGTTCATCGCCAAGAATGTTAATTTAGAATTGAGCATATCACAAAGAAGAGAAGTATCAAAACTTGTGTAATAGCGATCTGCATCAAAATTCTAAAGGGATACAGATTTAAGAATTTAAGAAAAAAAGACATTTATAGGAAATAAATTAAAATGGAATAACAAAATTGAATATAAAGTTTCGTTATAAAAATAATACCTAATTGAACGCTTTTAATGGTGAGAATTACGATTGGTCGACCCAACATGTTTTGCCAGCTAGATTTTAAAAAATTAATTTCACTCTTGCAAATATCAATCATTAATTCGTAATCGGTTGCTATATAATTTCTGGACATATCAGTAAACTAGGTTAAAATAAAAATCATAAGTAAACATTAAACAAAAAAATAAAGTAATAAAAATAATAAAAATTAGTGGTGTCATTTCACCTGTGGTGTAAAAGCAAAAATTCTATCGCCCATTGTATACAATTTACTAGTACTTAAGATTCCAACATCTCTAGATTTTCTCCCAGATAATCCCAACTTTTTATTACGACCTATAAAACAAAATAAACAGTAAATGCAATTATTTTTATCTCAGACACAAAAATAAACAACCTAAATAAGTGTAAAGATGCGATAAAACCCGCGCTGGTTGAACCTCAACTGGCGAAACATCCGCTATTGTTTGAACTACAATATCATGCTCAGCTAATTTATCTCTAATCGCGTTATCTTCAGCTAAAATCACTATTTGGACTACCACATCAGGTTTTTTTTCAAAACATAATCTTCTATTGAGAGGATCTAATTCCCCAGTTGCTAAAAATCCTTCTTCTAACAGTTTTCCAAGGATATATAGCGATTGCCCCCATAAAAATGGACAATGACCTAATGGAATTCGATCCTGAGTTCCAGGTTCTCTATATTCAGCATCAACAAATTCAGATGGGACGGCGTAAAGCTCAGGAATAAGTTTCATGCCATCATCAGTACGAATCATAATCTATTTATAAAAAGAAATTAATCAAAAGAATTCAAATATTAATATAAAAACCTCTTCAAGTCTTTCTGTATATTCAACAGCTGCTTCTTTATTCCCTTGAAATATATAATCAATAACTAAGTAGCAAAAAAATAAAGGCCATTCACACTCAATGTGTTCAAACATTCTTAATTCCCATGGTTCATAATATAAACGATTAGAATCCTTAAAAAGTTAATTTAAACACAATTACTTTTTTATTTTAAATAATTACTTCTCTAGCTGTTTTATAACCATCTCTAAGAAACCTTTTACATCCATATCTCCCCTGTAATTTTCTCACAATTGTGTCTCTAGTAAATTGTATTAATTCAGGGTCTTCAACGGCAAAAGCAGGAAAAGTAATAACAGAAAGAATCCCACTATCTACTTCTTTTGAACTTGATTCTCTTGGAAGCATGGATTGTAAAACTGCTTGACATTTTTGAGCTTCATCTGCTAAGATATGAATAACACTGTAAGGTCCACCTCTAGCACCAAATAAATCTAATTCGTTTAAAGCTTCTAAAGCAGCTTTTGCCATCCCAATAGAGCTTGCATTTAATTCTGGTAATCCATGATTACTTTTATCACCTCTTTCCCATATACCATAATCAGGTGTACAATAAGCACATTCAATATAAAATACTAAATTTTGAATAAAACACACTTCATCTAAATTAAAAACTATTTGTAAACCAGATGCGGTCATTTGAGCTAATATTAATAAATACAAAGCTACGGCATCAATTTGTAGGTGGCCCCATTCGGTATCTCCAACAACCGTTTGACCATTATATGAGGAATATTTTGCGTGGAGCGAATCTAAAGGATTTTGGGTAATTTTAAACTTTTCTACCTTATCCTTTTGTTGCATCATTGCCATTAAAAGCCCCCTCATTAATTTCACACAACTTTGTTCCAATTCATAAGTTTTCGCTCGATCTTCATCTTGATCAGCCATTTTTTTATAAGCCATCGATAAGCCCCACACGCCCAAAATTGAATAGACATTGTCCCTAATCCAAGCATGGGGATTCTCGTGGCTTGCCGGAAACAATCCTGTTACAGGATTTTGATACGAAATAATCGTTTTATGAACGATTCGATGTATTAAATCTAAACGAACACCCGAGTTACTTCTACTTCGCATTGTTTCTTTTTAATAAGTTACTTTTTTAATAAATTTCACATAAACAAATTATGACCTTCCAATGTCAAAGTAACCATGTGTTTGGATTTTTGTGTCAAGTTGGTTGCCTATGCTTAAAGGAATTTTGGTTTAAATTTATTTATTTTTAATTATTTATACAATTTTATATAATTTATATAATACTTAAACAATCGTATGTTTAAAATAAATAAAAAATTTGTAAAACAGATTCTTAGTTTTTTTGGGGATTATCTTGTTTTGGGGAATTTGTAAGAAAAGTTGCCTATGTAAATTTTAAATGTTTTTTAATTTAATTTAATCACAAAAATTGTTTTTAAATAATTTTAAATTTAACCCGAAATTATTATAATGATAGATTTAAGTTAATTCTGACAAGATTAGTTTAAAAATAAAGTTTAAGAGAATTTGGAACTGAACTTTATTAGGATTTTATAGATTCCTACGCTTCATTCTTTTGTTTAAATTGTATTTAACGTCAAATTTTTTGAAGTTTGGTTATGTTTCTTTAATAATTTAAATTGCAAAGTATTAACTTAATTTATATATTATTTTCTTATAAATAACAGCCTAAAATCCTGTTTGTAAGATATTTATTACATAATTGCATTTATTTAGCATTAAAATTTTGTTTTTTAGAAGGTTTGAGAAAAACCCAAATTGGACGCGGCAAGTAGAGCATCAAAATCGCTAGAGTTTGAACGTATTTTGCCGAATCGTGGATAAAAACTTATAGAACATAAACTGCTCTTTGAAATAAGACCAAAAATATTCAAATCGGTGGAATAGCCCTACTGGCATATTTATTGGTTAAAATTGCTTATAACCTCACAAAATGTAACGTCACATCGAAACTTTAAAGTGATTTTTCGGTAAGTTCTACATTTTTCCGCACTTTCTTTTATTATTAACGCCTTTTTTGAGTCATTTCCTATCGATTAAAAAAAAATTATCGATTTTTAGGCCACAATGCTATTCTTGAATTATTCCCATTTTCAGTTGGGACACCCTAAAGGCAATTTAGGCCTACACATGTAACTCTGCACTGATCAAGGAGTGTAAAAGCTGGCCAAAGAGGCAGCAAAAACACCCTTTATTGAACCCCAACCCGGCTGTGGACTACAAAAAAGCCATTACAAACAGGAAATCTATAGTTGAGAGGGCTCAAAGGTGTTCTTAACCTACAAAAGGCTAGGACATACACTCTCAGATGGTGTTTATGTTAGCACAATGATGATGGTTAGATTGAGGAGGATATCTTATCTTAACTTGTACCTAAATTACATATTGTACTATATTACATCTTCTTCTTAGTTTAGGGACATGCCAGTAATATTTCTGCCAGTCCCAAGCCTGGTAAAATGCGAGGTGAAGGTGGCCGGCATTGCGAAATAACGTTAAAAACTGAAAAATCGGGAATATCTCCAAAACCGTTGAAAGTAGACACCAGGATATCTGTATAAAACTGAAAGGAAATTAAATTTTACATCCAGTTATGCAAAAACTGGTATATTGTTCCATTTAGAAAAATTAAGTTATCCATGATTAAAAAGTTCGAAAATTACAGATTCCTACTTAAGAACTCCGTAATATAAATGCATAATTTTCTATTGGTAAAGGTGTGCTCTTTTATTGTTAATCCAAAACAGAAAACCAAATCTTTCTAGCTTTCACAGTTTCGGAAATATAACCAAATTTATAAGACGCTGCAAATGTCATTTTTATCGAAAATCGTCATATAATTCAAAAACGATACCAGTTAGACCTAAACTATCCTTAACAAAGTACCATTAAAATTTCACAAAGAATCCAAAAATGCAATAATATACAGGTGTTCCATTTAAAATAACAAAATTAATATCCATTTCCGGTAGAAGCGGAAGTCCGGCATTACTGAAACTAATTTTAAAATATGTACAATATGATTCGATTCAACTTTTATCTGAAACATTTTTTGAAAAACTCAATCATAATTCGGCTATGGACCGAGGCAACTTAGGTTGGACACCTGTATATGCCCTAAACCTTTGGAGAGATTAAGTTACAATAGATCTTATAGGTCGCGCTGGCGTGAGGGGGCCGCTTTCCTTAGCCCTGCAGCAATAATAATAATAATGGACCAAAAAATATTAAAATATAAATATTTGAAAACACACTCCTTTATTATCACAGATATGAGAAATGTGGCAAAGCAAAAAGATGAGGTGTTATCTAAGCTCTCTAAGTTTTCGCGATAGTGAGAATTTTATGTTTCTTTATGGCAGTTATGCTCCTTATATCTTATTTTACATATATTTCTTTTGCTCACTTTGCTGTTAAAGATTTTTTTTCCTAAATCTTTAGGAAAAACCTGGGTTACAATATAATCTAGTATTGAAGGGTAATAATCAATAAGATATTAATTAAAAGAAAAAATATAGTTTCAAAATGATTTATTTTGTAATACACAAAAAAGTATGTATAATAAAGTGTATTACACCTTATGATAAAGATTGAAACTTGAGCTATTGCATTGCTTAGTTAGGACATTTAACATTGGCAAGAACTAAACGCACTATTTGGCAGTGTAAAAAAAAATAACGGTGTGAGGTCAAAAATAATAATAATAATAATAAAAGGGGTGCGGGAAAATTGGTAATTATTGAACAATGGTTTAGTTATTGCAAATGAAAATGTACAAAAAAATGTGAGTGTAAACAAAAAAAAAAATTAAAACTGTTTGATGAGGTAATGGTAATAATTATGTATGATCCTGTTATTGTCATGAAAATAATCAACAGTGAGATGGCAGTGCGTACAGTTCAGTAAACAAGTAAAATATACAATATACACAAATATAAAAAAAGGCGTCGGTTACAACAACATCTGGATATAACAATATATGCATTAACAAATATAAGGGTTTCTGCAATTTGGAAATTGTTCAGATTGCAGTAATAGTATTTAGTGAAAAATATTTTGGTGATATACGTACATATACATTTTATAAAAATTTATAATTAACTAAATATATACAAATCACAATAGGAAAGTATCAACTAAATATTCCAAATAGGGATCTATTTTATTTTATTTTTTTTTAATATTTTTAATAAACTTCCTTAAATTTTCGTTTTATGGAAGACACTAGTAATTGTAGTATTCAGTCAAATGCGACACAGTCTTTGCGATTTTTGTGTAGAAAATGAAATTAATAAAACCTACACAAGACCTACTTATTTTTCTTAGGAACAAAAGACTTGACTAACACGAATCGTCTTCCTTCGAGGAAAAATATCGAACCGCGACTATATAATCTATAACGTGTGTTTATATATAATATTTATATATCTATTTACAATTTTTGCGTTTTTTTTATTATGTACAACTTAATTTAAAATATAATTAAAAAAAAATGGAGTGCTCGCGACGAATTAAACCCACACAAAAAATACTACACAACAAAGCATTTGCACGTCTTAAATTATTTAAAAAAAAACACTTCGGTCCACATTTTTCTTTTTAATTCTTCAATATTACTTAAAGCGTAACTTATTGCCTTCCCCCGTTTGCTAAGTGCACGTCATCAACTTCGGATTCGTACTCCCCGCCAATTTGTACAACAACAATGTACACATCACTTTCTTCCGCCCCATAGGCAAAATTATGACCAGACAAAAAGTCACATATAACCTTCATAATCCAAATGGACGTCGTGAACGTCTGTTGGGGTTGTCGCCGTTTCAACGCACCCCAATTTACCCACTGTTGGTGTCACATTTTCCGCACGTTTATCGAATTCATCATAGTTTTTTCCACTTTCTCCTGATTGATTCATTGCACGTTCTAACATTTCCTCAACGCGTTTGTACCACACTAAAAGGCAATCCTAAAAAATAAATAAAATTTGTATTGATAATGATTTAGGAGAAAGAAAAAAATATTTCAAGGTTGTATCAGAAATTACTAGGCAGTTAACGTTTCGATCAATTATATAGGAAGCTATAAACATGTTTTTGCGATTAAATTTTCTCTCGTACTCACCGCATCGATTCCTAGTAATTTGTTGACTACATCGCATAGAAATCCCAATGTCTTTCCGCTTTTCTCCGTCCATTGAACGCCGTGCAAAGCGGAAATAAGACAAGCTGCTGCTGTTAAACTAGGCGGGCAATTCCAAAACGTTGGTTCTAGAAATAAATTTTAATCGTTACTTTGGCAAAAAAATTAATGGTTAAATTGAGGTTTAGAATGAAGTTGTGGCGAAATGTTTCAAGTAGAAACATAATGATGAGATTTGGGTCTTTTAGATATGAAAGAAGATCTCAGAAACTGAGATTCCGGTCGGAGAGGCCGGTTTTTCTGCGAAACGATTTAAATAAAATGGGAGCACGTTTGACCGCATTGCAGAGAAGAGGAGACTGACTTTCGATCTTAATCCTGCGCCCCACCGAGTTGCAGGTTATGGCTTCTCAAAAAATCTCAACCCCGTTTTCCATATGGCGTATATATTTCTTAATTGCCGATACGATCTTATGATCAAGCAGATAATTTGGCGAATATTTGCGGACGTTATTCGCTTTGGCCATGCGATCCGTCTGGAATCTGCATAGTAGGCGCTGAGGCGGCGGGACGCACTCTCGATTCTCACGGTGCGCGTTGTTTATTTGCCTGGCCCTTCAATGTTGCTGCTTTTGCTGCTCCTCGCCGGCGCCGATCCCGCCTCGGGTCTCGTCTCCTCTTTTCTCTTTCTCATCGGGACGCCCACGCCGAAAAATCCCATCGAAGATGTCTTTACGACCGGAAGTTCAAAATAATTTGGTCTTACAAATTCGAGTTAAACTTATTTCGAAACGCTTTTAATTAAGAGTTACATCCTTAGAAACGGCCCCATTTATAAATAGATTTTGACATTCAACTAATCAGGATTAAACTCGGCTATCTGGTTTTTGTAAAAAAGAATGCGTGCAGGTCGAGATAATTTTTTGCTTATTAACGATTTTGGTGACCCATTTATTTTATTTTAATTAAATCTTTCCGTCAAACTTACCATACATGCAATAAGCTATTAATGTTTTAGCGTGGTCATCAACCATCGATTCCCGGATGCCGATGCTTTCCGTCGGGACGCGCTGCATAATATGCTGGAGGAAGTCGAGCGGCGTCACGACGGCTATTTCCCACTTGAGCTGGCTAAGTATCAGTTCCTCCCACATCTGAAACAAGAGATGAAGAAGCGAATGAGAAACGCAGTCGTATATAAGAAGTAAGAAGTGCTTCGTTCGTTCGCGAGGGAGAGACGAACAGAGAACGGAATGTCCATTAGCAACAGCGGTCGGCAACAAGAAAATACCTGTCGCTACAGCGGCGGCCATCGGCAGACCCAGACGATTGTACAAATCAAATTAGCGAAATAAAACGGTTGGTTCAGTCGTTCGTTCAATGCTTCAACCGAGTAACCGCCCCCTAACTATGTGCAACGATCGTCTCTTTAGCAACTCACGCTTATTTTACTCATTATCTTCTTCTGAACACGCTAAAGAAGATAATAGCTTATTTTAGAAGACTCGTTTCGCCATATAAAATAAATCATAAAATCACCCAACGACTTATACGGAACATCAAATCAACGTTAATTTTAAAATCTAGAACAATTTTACAATCAAAAAATTTCTCGTTAAGCCAAGCATCGATTAGATATCGCATATTTCCGTTGAAATATTCCAATAATAAAACGTTGGTGTTGATTTAATTCCGAAAGAAAAAAAGTTTAATACATAATATGTTGAAGTCAACGTCGACCGGATGCGTCGCCGCGATATGAACCCGTATCCGCCATGGAATTTTGAATGAACGTGTTTATGTTTTCGCGAAGACAAGATAACCGTACAGCTGATCAACACAGTGACCTATGTACGAAGATAGCGTTCGTGTGCCCCCCCAAGTCCCTCTCCGCATTGTTTTCTGAAATCAGCTGTTACGGCGCTAACGTTCAGTCTGAACAACATTAAAGTGAAATAAAAAAAAAATCATGATGAGTAGAAGAAGATGAAAAGACAAAGATGAAAAGAGAAAGATAAAAAGTAAGAGGAGGAAAAGAAATCTCACCAAAAATTGAACGAACGCCGAAAGGCAAAGAAGAAGAAGAAAGAGGAGGAGAAGACTTGTCGAGGCGATTTCTCTTCGCCTCCCACCAAGAGTACCTGAGTTGTTCCTTGGGATTTTAAGGGGACGGGGGTTTGGAAGAATTCCCGGAAAGAGACCTGCCACGATAGCGGGCCCCTCTTGGCCTCTCCGTCGGTTGCACAAAAGGACCAGAAAGACGTCGATCGCGCCGTCCTCAGGGTCACCAGTCTCTTTTCCCACACTGCCTTATCAATCCCGAGCCGAAAGTGTCCGTTTAATTACTACAATTTCCCCCCACCCAATCACCAGTCAAATGTCTCTTTGCGATTCCGACTAATACATGTAAATCCCCTACTTAGTTGCAGTCATTCATGCAAATTTATGAATGATGTTTCATTTCGAATTCCATGCGAGTTAAGGATTACTCTCCATAAAGTTTAAACCAGATGATTTTTAAACAAGATGATTTTAACCAAACGACGATTTGTCTTCTTGCATTAGAATAAATCATCATAATTTAATTTCAAATCAGAATTTCTAACCGGTTAAATAAATGAAGACAGGAAATATAACTAATCCACCCAAATTGACGGAGTTGTTTTCCCTTTAGTATGCAAGATATGCGATTTAAGGGGTCTTTTTACCAAATTCCCACGCGAGGGGACACTATCTAACTATTTAAAAATGGAAAGTTTTTGTATATTCATAAAAAAAAAACAGCTGTTTGTAATTCATTTAAAACTTGAAGTATTTGAGTCAGTATGATACAAAAACAACGGATGAGAAATCTAATTCGCGGAATGGAGCGAAATCATGAAAAAAATTCGTGTTTTACGAAACACGCAGATAAGAACGCTTTATCAAGGATATTAATAAAAACTAAACCGAATAAAACGTGAAGTGGTAACTTTTTGGTTTTATGATAATTTGTTTAAAACCATGACAGAATTTTAAAAAATGATAAAACCCAAAAATCTGATTAGAAATACATGAACTACGCAAACTGGACCAAGTTAAAACTCCAGAAATAAATAAAATAACAAAATATGAAGAATTAAGCTTTGAAAATACTTTGCAATGTATCGCAGTTAGTGTCGATATTATTCGTTAATCTGTTTACGTTTCGAAAACAAAATTAATCATACAAAGAGAGGCCAAATCATCTTATTGCTCATAGTCAAGTTAAACCATTTCTAAAATGCGTGAACCAATAACAAATACATGATTTTTTTGGTTGGCAGAAAATATAGAAAATTTATATTAAGAAATAGAAACATATTTCTTTCGTTATGCAGGAATTAATTGTCAAATAATTTACAGAAAAGGATAGTATCGAAATGGTGAGAAGACTATTTCTGAAAAGCTTGATAACTCAATTTTAAACAAGTTCTGAATTACTATCCAAAAGAGGAAACTAAATCAACAAGGTAGGAGTTCCTCGTTCCAAAGATAAAATGACCAAATACATTTCTGAAGTATGTGATGAATATGTGTTTCTATGAATTACCAGGAATATCCTGGAATTTCTAGATATTTCTAGAATATTAAGATTTATAAGGATTTCAAGGTTATTAAGCCACTTTCCAAATTGTTCCAATGATTTCTAATAATATTCTGGAATTTCTAAGAATCTCCACCAATTTCTATGCATTTTCAACAATTATAATAATTTTTTGGAGATTTTCAAAACCAACCTTGGATTTTAAATAAATTTTTAAAGATTTCTGAATATTTTCAGAGATTTCTAATAACATTCTGAAATTTCTAAGAATTTTCAGTGATTTCTTAGATTTTCAAAATTTCCAATAGATTGCAAAGGTTTTCAAACAATATTTTGGAATTAATAAAAATGTCCAGTTATTTCTAGAGGATTTTCTAAGATTTTCTAACAATATTTTTGAAGTTCCACTAATTCCGAGAGAATTTCGAGGAAATTTCCAAAACTTTCCAAGATATTACCAAGGATTTCATGTAATTCAAAAAGGTTTCAAAGATTTTTAGAAAATTATTAAAAGTTTCCAGAAAATTTGTAAGGATTTACAGAAAATTGCCAAAGATTTTTCAAGGATATCTAAAGTTACAAAGTTACTTAGGGATTTAAGTACGATGGCTTTCACGGCCGGTGTTAATTAACTTCAAAAACATTTCGAACTTGTTTCTGAAGAAGAGTATAACATAGCATCCGAAACGTCAACAATTTTTCAAAAGAAGCACGGCTTAACCCAAAAGTTTCTAGGTCTAGTGTTAGTTCTAGTGATAGTGCTACTATTAGTTCTAGTTTTAGTTTAATTACTTAGGAATTTTGAATAAACAGCAAGAGATTTATATGAACGTTCGGAAATTTTCAAATATGTACAATTAATTTGTGCGATATCCAAAGAACTTATTATTTTGAACAAATTAAAGGAGTTATATACTTAAATGATTTTCATGGTCTTCCAAAGAGTTTACAAGGATTTCCATAAAATATTTAAGGATTTTCAGAAAATTTTAAGAATTTGCAGAAATCTTTTACAGGTTATCAACCATAACCGATTATTTCGAATAAATTTCAAGAAATTTCCAAAGTTATACAAGAATTTACAACGATTACTAAAGAACTTACAAAAACTTCTGAAATTTCCAATTATTTCCAAGGTTATCCTATTATTTTCAACAATTTAATATAATATTTGGGGTTTTTGATGGTATTCCAAAGAGTTTTTATGTATCTACAGAATTNGAATTTACAAAAATTTCTGGAATTTCCAATAATTTAATGGAGTTATGAGAATATTTAGGGTTTTCAATGGTATTCCAAAGAGTTTTTATGGATCTACGGAATTCCTAAGGATTTCCATAGAACTTTAAGAAGTTGCACAAAACTTTTACAGATTGTCAAAGATAACCAATTATTTCGAATAAATTTCATGGAATTTTCAAGGTTATACAAGGATTTACAACGATTACTAAAGAACTAACAAATATTTCTGGAATTTTCAATAATTTAAGGGAGTTATGAAAATATTTAGGGTTTTCGATGGTATTCCAAAGAGTTTTTATGGATCTACGGAATTGCTAAAGATTTCTTTAGGAGTTTAAGAAGTTGCAGAAAACTTTTACAGATTGTCATAGATAACCAATTATTTCGAATGAATTTCATGGAATTTTCAAGGTTATACAACGATTTACAACGATTACTAAAGAACTTACAAAAATTTCTGGAATTTCCAATAATTTAATGGAGTTATGAGAATATTTGGGGTTTTTGATAGTATTCTGTTTTTATGGATCTACGGAATTGCTAAGGATTTCCATAAAGCTTTAAGAAGTTGCAGAAAACTTATACAGATTGTCAAAGATAACCAATTATTTCGAATAAATTTCATAGAATTTTCAAAGTTATACAAGGATTTACAACGATTACTAAAAAATTTACAAAAATTTCTGGCATTTCCAATAATTTAATGGAGTTATGACAATATTTGGGGTTTCCGATGGTATTCCAAAGAGTTTTTATGAATCTACGGAATTGCTAAGGATTTCCAGAGAATTTTTAAAGATTTCCAAGGCGTCCAATTATTTTGAGTTAATTTAAAGCTGTTATAAGATTATTTAGGAACACTCCAAACAGGTGTCAATGATTTCTAGAAAATTCCAAGGACTTTCAGAGAATTTTTAAACATTTCCAAAGAATTCACCGAAAATGACATGGTAATTCAGATATTACGAACAATTTTAAATGAATTTTAAGATTATGTAATAATTCTCATTATTTTTAAGGCTTTGTTACAATTTTCTTGAATCTTTAGGGATTGCTAAGATATGCCAAAGGATTTTCCAAGAATTTTGACAGATATTTAAATAGATTATTTTCATCACTTACAACAGAATTAAGAATTTATACAATATTATAATTGTCAAGACATTTAATGACATTTCCATGGAAATTCAGGGATATATAATAATTTCGAAGAATTTACGAGGATTCCTTACCATTTGGAAATAAATCTAGAAGATATTTACTATCAAACGATTTTTTTAGCGAAGTTCAAAAATTTGTAAAGATTTTCAAGAATTTTTAATAATTATCCGCAATATGCAGCGATTTATACGAATTTCCAATAATTTCTACGGGTTTCCACTAAGTTCTAGGATATTTATGGAGGTGTTTTTAACTGTTATCAATGACCTTTTAGACTCTCTCGGAATATCTGACGGCTTTCTAAGATATCCAAGGATTCCAATAACATGTAAGATTTTCCAAACAATTCTTAATAATTTAAACGTTTACTTAATGAATTTTCAGGGATTTAAATTTTGAAGTATTATTAAAGGATATTCCAAGGATTAACAAGTCCGCCCACTAAAAGTGAACCATATCGATTCGGAATAATAATCGTAATGGTTTAGTATAAATGGAATGATGTAAGAAAAAAAGTTATTTAAAGAACTTACCAATAATTCTTCTATGGTAATACTGTTGTCGGTATACGATCTAAGTAACTGTGCACTCATCGGGTTCGCCTCTCGAAGTTTTGAAGCGATGAACATACAAGCGGTGCCCAACAATTGTAGTTGGGTCTTCCGCACGGTTCTCATCGAAAGGTATCTGTTCATATAATTAACTGCTAAGAGGAACACTTCATCTTGTCGCTTTTGTTCCTCGGTCACCTGTAACAAGAAAAGGTTCTTATTGAAACGGGAGATTTAAATGTCCGGTAGTTTGGAAAGAAAAAGCGAACGAGTGAGAAAGAGAGGACGATTGAAAAAAAAAAGCAGCCAATTAGTTCAGGCAGGTGCGAGCTATTTAAAAATTAAATGTCCACGTAGCGAGTTGAACGTGGAATCGCGGTAACGACGGCGCCCACATAAGAGTAGCCGGGAAATCGGAGGATTTCTGGAAACGTTAGATGGCTGGCTCAGGCCGACTCAAGGACAAGGGGCGATGACTTTTTTCGGGGGGCACCGTGTGGGGATTCGCTCCTCGATATACCGAAATACGAAACGTCTCCTTACGTCTTTCATCCATTCGATGACGATTCGACGCATCTCCGGGGTAACTTCACCTCGAACATCACAGACCACGTTGAAACTGTAGCGCTCCTCCGATTTAACTAAGTTCGTGAGCACCCTTCCGTCGCCGTATAGAGTCCGATCCCTGTAGGCCCTGGTTTCGTCGATGTTCTCACAGCATGTTAGTTCCATCATACGTCAAATAAAAAATAACCGAAACCGAAAAACGCAAATCAAAAACAAAAACTCGTCAAGTAGTGTTTATCTGTTTAGTTTATTTTTAAATGGGCAAAGGGATCGTTGTCTATGTAAAAGTTAATTCTTTGGGATGCACGTGTCGGGCCGATGTCGGCGCGCAACTGAGCCTCGTTTAAATCCCTCGTTACTTTCGAAAACCCATCGGACCCAAGTCCCCGAAGATGGAGTGGGGACGTTATGCGCATCGCGGCGCATAGATTGTATATGTACAATCATATACCATGTATGTACCTCAATGAGAATGCGTACACCCCAACGACTCTCAACGTTGATTTTTGCAAAACCTAAAAATAATATTAACTTTTCCACAACTTTTTTGTTTAAACGAGAACGGATGTAAAAGTTAATTTCGACAGTTTTCGGATTGTCCTTGTGTTTGATACACCGAAAGAAGGAGGCCTGGTTAGAGCGGGCCATTTAAATTTTAAAACTCTACCACGAAACGTAGCGAGCGTAACGGCGCCGGCAGTTATGCATAAACGGAAATTGTGTTCACGCAGCCATTCTTGTTGCCGGCATAATACCTGGTGTAGTCTTCCAGGAAATTGAATATTAATAGGTTGCTTGCTGGAAATTCCATTGTGGACGCAGCAGAATGTTCATTCCTCTTTTCGTCAATCACAAACTGTTAAATGAAACTATGCGTAATATAAAGACCATGACTGTGTTATTAAAAAAACATTACTATATATATTACAAAACACCACTTTTAAGTTTTAATGCGATTTTGATATTACGTAATTTTTTCAATATTCACTTCTATTTAAAAAAAGTTTTACTGCATTCGCATTTTTTTTAATCTTAATTACGACAACCAATTCCGAGGAATTTATCTATTCAAATTAAGCCATTTACTGCAATTTCAAAAATTGTGAAATTTTTATGTTAATATTAAGTCATTATTCTATTTTTAAAACTAATTCTAATTTTTTTTACATAATTAATAAATTTATTTTACAAAACGATTTTTTAAACCAATCAACATGCCGTAGAAATGATTGATTTGAAACACCACGTCGAGCAAAAAATAAATTTGTCCAGACCCCAAATGATTGATATACTCAGTCGAAGTTGCAAGATGATGTGGCTTAACATACAAACAACACTTTTAACATTTATGAGTTTTATAGGTATTATTTTGAAGATTAGAAGCATGATGTTATTTGAGCATGATTCAAAAACATTCTAAACATCCTCCAATATCATTCATGGCATGCCATGATATCTTCTAATACGCTAAGTGCCTCTCATTTATCTATCAACATAATCCTTGATATCGTTACACACAGTGTTGTTAAATAAATTTCCTGTATACATATATACCCGGGGGTATGTACCCAAGAAGGGTATTTAGAGGTATTTATAAAATTTAATTTAAATTGAGTTGATGACAGTTTTGCAAGCACTTCAAGAATGCAGAGTCGATTATTGATATACCAAACAAAGTACTGAAAAGAGTAGAAGTAGTAAAGTACTGATTGTGAGTAATACACTGTTGAACCCAAATTGTTAATCACAGTCCTAGAGAGTGCATTTAAATAATTGGATTGCCTAAGTAATTTACGTTACAACGGTATGGGAAGGTAGCATTTGTTGCAGACTTATTGACGAATCGAACTATAAATTCAGCATGAATTACTGGCAGTCAACCTGTTAATAACATGACATCTTTCAATACTATATAGGCTGTCTTTAACACTTTTTGCATCATCTATTAACATCATCCCTTTTATCTTTTAACATACATCCGGATATCCCCAACGACGTCTACATTCAACCTCAACATCCTTCTAGTCATCTATCAATATCGTTGTTGACGCACACCATCAAATCTAATGTCTTTCAATGTCTGAACGTTTTGACCAAAACAACAATTATTAGATTGGGTATTATCCAACCTCATCACCTAGCTCTTCAGTGTCCGTGAAATCCAACATCATTCCTAATATCTTCCAAGATCGTTTCTGATATCTTGCAACATCGTAAATAACGATCCACGATCTTGGTTATGATTTTACAAAACATCGGAGAATAAGATTGGTGTGGATAAAGTTCTTCGTGGCCTTGGATCCATCTTTTTAAGCTTTCCCTCTCCCCAGCAAGACTCTTGAGTTGTTGTATATTTTTTGATGGTTGGGTTCCGGTCCATCGTCTTGATTCTGAATCATTAAATACACTGTGCAGGTGATTAGCCTAACGACAGCGGACGATGGTTTCCCTTCAATCCTCCGCCATGGTTACATAGGCATTTTCTCCAATTCCAAACAATTATAGTTTTTCTGCCAACACTCGGGTGGTTAATTGCAACGGTTTCCTACAGGGCGGTGGGGTCGCCACATCCCTATGCCACGTAGACAAGGTTCAGAAGCCTAAAACACATATTATAGAGAAAGAACAACAAATTGAAAGCTTATCTTGATATATAGCGTAGCACATCATAGCACTCGTCAAGAAATCTATGTGCAAGATACAAGCTACCCAACGGAACCATGTGGAACCATATGGAACGAGTCATATTAAACAGACGAATAAATGATAAAAAATCAAGAATGGATAAGAAAGCGCCATACAATATTGAAAGCAAAATTGCGACGAGTGGATCACATCGCTAGGACGTCCCATTTTGTGTTGGTAAGACAATGTTAGAAAACACCTAGCAAGAACATGGATAACTCAGCGGAAAACAGAAAAAAGTGGAAAATATGGAATGGATGAGAAATGCTGAATAGAGAGAAAGATCTCGCTTAGATTAAGATCAACTGAAAAGTGGTTACTCTTGTGCCGTTATGACACGTATGGTAAAGACACGTACCATCATTTATAACAAGCTCGGCCATGAACCTTAGAAACTCAAAGTTGATAGATATTTACCGTACGTTTCTCAACCCGAATGATTCTAGTTCTAGGTTTTGTGTTAATTCTAGTGATATTGCTAGTGCAAAACTAGAACTAACACTAGACCATGAACTAGAAACATTCGGATTTAGCCGCACGTCTCTCAAGACGGCTAAACCCGAATGATTCTAGTTCTAGGTTTTGTGTTAGTTCTAGTGATAGTGTTGGTGTAAAGCTAGAACTAACACTAGAACTAGAAACATTCGGATTTAGCCGCACGTCTCTCAAGCCGGCTAAACCCAAATGATTCTAGTTCTAGGTCTTGTGCAATTCTAGTGATATTGCTAGTGCAAAACTAGAACTAACACTAGATCGAGAACTAGTAACATTCGGATTTAGCCGCACGTCTCTCAAGACGGCTAACCCCGAATGATTCTAGTTCTAGGTCTTGTGTTAATTCTAGTGATATTGCTAGTGTACAACTAGAACTAACACTAGATCGAGAACTAGAAACATTCGGATTTAGCCGCACGTCTCTCAAGACGGCTAAACCCGAATGATTCTAGTTCTAGGTTTTGTGTTAATTCTAGTGATATTGCTAGTGTACAACTAGAACTAACACTAGACCTAGAACTAGAAACATTCGGATTTAGCCACACGTCTTTCAAGACGGCTAAACCCGAATGATTCTAGTTCTAGGTCAAGTGTTAATTCTAGTGATACTGCTAGTGCAAAACTAGAAGTAACACTAGACCGAGAACTAGAAACATTCGGATTTAGCCGTACGTCTCTTAAGACGGCTAAACCCGAATGATTCTAGTTCTAGGTCTTGTGTTAGTTCTAGTGATAATGCTAGTATAAAACTAGAACTAACACTATACCGAGAACTAGAAACATTCGGATTTAGCCGCACGTCTCTTAAGACGGCTAAACCCGAATGATTCTAGTTTTAGGTCTTGTGTTAATTGTAGTGATATTGCTAGTGCAAAACTAGAACTATCACTAGACCGAGAACTAGAAACATTCGGGTTTAGCCGCACGTCTCTCAAGACGGCTAAACCCGAATGATTCTACTTCTAGGTCTTGTGTTAATTCTAGTGATATTGCTAGTGTAAAACTAGAACTTGCACTAGAACTAGAAGCATTCGGATTTAGCTGCACGTCTCTCAAGACGGCTAAATCCGAATGATTCTAGTTCTAGGTCTTGTGTTAATTCTGGTGATATTGCTAGTGTACAACTAGAACTAACACTAGACCTAGAACTAGAAACATTCGGATTTAGCCGCACGTCTTTCAAGACGGCTAAACCCGAATGATTCTAGTTCTAGGTCTTGTGTTAGTTCTAGTGATAGTGCTAGTGTAAAACTAGAGTTCTAGGTCTAGTGTTAGTTCTAGTTTTAGTGCAATAAGAATATGCAACATAGTGATAAGGCAGTCCTCAATATTATTCACACAACATTATCTTGCTTTTCTTTTCTTACATCTTTCCCATCATGAATTGATTGACTTGAAGATTTTTGAGTATTAACTTTAATGTTTTTGACACCCGATTTGTTATTTGATTGTATTTTCAAGGTCTTTTCGAATATTTTTCATTAAATAATTCGTTTTAAATTTATGTTTCGGGATTCTAGGTTTATTATAATGTTTATAATTACAAGTTGACCTTTAAAACTTTCCTTGAGTTATTCATTTTCACTGTTTCGCATACACCAGGTATATAAAAAGCATTTACTTTTATGTAAAGTCATCGTTTTAGAAACGAACTCCCCTTTTCAAGGTTTTTCCATGCCTTCCCAATCTTTCGGTGCGTTCTGAACCATAACGTAACATATGATCACCATAACGTAACGCTATTCATGTTTTTATTCATATCTTTTTTATATTTACAAGTTCAAGTTTTTCTTTAAATTATTAACACATTGTTTAAAAGTAAATTTCTTTTGCTTCATTCCAATATAATTGCTTTAAAATATTCAAGAACAAAGTAGTTAATATCTAGAAGCAATGATTTAAATTACATTCATTAACTTAATTATAAGAATACTTTTTTTTGTGTTTTTTAGTGTCTCCGATGATGGTGGTTAAAAACCGGTTCATAAGGTCAAGAAAAAAATGGAAATGTAAGTTGGAGGAAGTGTAAAAATTACAAAACGATTAAACTTCGGAGAGCTTTCAAAGGTTTTATTGAGAAGAAAGCGGTTAAGAGGGAGTATTTATCGGTCAATCACTGTACAATTTCGACGAGATGTTATCTAGAACGGATGCCGGGGATACGCGGCGATAAACTTTAAACACCGACGAGAAGATACCGAAGGGAATAAGATGAAGGAGCGTTATTGTGAGTTGAGTCTAATTCATATTAATCGATATTGGTAATCCGTGGAATTTTTCGCGCACTTTGCGCAAGATAAACTCGCCCATGTTGACTTTATAATTAAAAACGAAATAACAAAAAAAAATCATCGAGATATGTAATGTAACTGTGTTGGTACAGTATCAATATTTATTTGCGGTATTAATGGGTGATGGGGGGGAATCTGCCTGAAACGGGATATCTTTCGAGTGACTGATAACTGCTCTCTCCTGGGATCTAATTTAATTTGATCGGTTGCGTAATTAGGTGAGTGTATGTACACAGAGAGAGCTTTAAACTTTAAATGGCCTACAGCGCGGGCGCGTCCATTTAAACTCGTTAAGTACTATTTAGTTCTCGATTTACGAAATGGCCTCGCGCGTTTTTGTTTACGTGGGAAAATTACGAAACGGTGCGAGACGTCGTCGTTGTTTACATACGACGCCACCAGTTGACTGACAACAACGGAATGTCTACGTCGGCGTAAAACTTTGCTAAAACATATGATACCGAGTTTAAGTAGAACAGCAAAAAGGCATATACGTTTCTATGCCACTTTTGTTCGCGGAATTTAACGCGATAAGCTTAATTTTTTTCGTTTCGTACAAAACAACTTTGGCAGTCAGCAACGTATTACCAAAGTTTTTTTTTTATTATACATAAATAAATTATACCAGTTCATATAACTCGCAATATATGAATGCAGTAACCATAGTTACTAAACTACTATGTACTTGCACTGTCCCATATAAAATGAAACATAGCTTAAAATGTCACTATGCCACTAGTGTCACCTCTAATTGTAGCTGTTATCCAGAGAGTAGAGTAACAATTAAAACTATACCTTTTACAGTATGATTTCACACTTATGAAATATGATTTCACACTAGCGAAAACAGATTTCATACAAATGAAATTTGATTTCACACTAACGAAAACAGAATTCACACAAATGAAATTTGATTTCACACTAGCGAAAACAGATTTCATACAAATGAAATTTGATTTCAAACCAATGAAAACAGATTTCACAATTAATAATTAATAATTAGATATTGGTTTCATTAATATTTAAATAAATATTTGGCAAATATCATTTTTAATTTTGAATGAAAATTATTTGACATTTTGTGACAATCATAAAAATATATCATAAGTTTTGATTTTACATTTGCAATGTCTCGTGTTAAATATAATAAAATATCAATTAGTGATAGAGAAAGAATTATAAAAGCACACGAAGAAGGCAAAGATTGGCGAGCTACAGCTACAGCTTTAGGAGTGAACGTTCGTACTGCTTATGAATGGTTGAAAAAAGATCAATCACTTCCAAAAAAGAAAGGTGGTAATGCTTCTTCCAAAAAGACCGCCGCAATTTCCGATGCATTGGTTAGATGGATTGAGGAAGATTCTACAATAACATTGAAAGGCTTATGTGATCATGTTAGCAATGAATTTCAAGTTAACGTTTGCCAAAACACAATGAAAAACTGGTTGGACGGGCAATTATTTTCACTTAAGGCACTAAGACCACAAATAGTAAATATGAATAATGAGGAAAACAAAGTCAAGCGTAAAGAGTATGTAAACCAAATATTACAAAGTCGAGCAAATGGTAGAACTCTTATTTGGATCGATGAAACAAATTTTAATTTATATTGTCGGCGAAAAGAAGGTAGATCCAAAATAGGTCATAAAGCACACGTAATTCTTCCGGCTTGTAAAGGAAGCAATTTACATTGCATTGGGGCAATGAGTGCGATGCGAATTATCTCATTTGAACATAGAAGAGGATCCTACAAAGCTCACGACTGTAAACAATGGCTGCGTCGCTTAATAGCAACTTGCACTGCGGATGGCATCGAGAAGCCAACATTTATTATTGATAATGCTCCTGTACATTCAAATCTTGAATCTGAACTTGAACCCGAAGAAGATATAGAAATAGTACGCCTTGCTCCATATTCTTATTTACTAAATCCGATTGAGTTGTTATGGAGTAGTTTCAAATCTTCCGTAAAAGTGCAAATGCAAGAAAGAATGCAAGAAATATTGAATTACAGACGCGTTAATAATCAAGGGTTAACACTTCATGAATATAGAATGCGCATCTTAGAAGAAATTTCAGATAGAGCAATTCAAGAAGTTCAACAACAACACTTACTAAGATATTCGAATCATGTAGAACGTTATTATGCAGCAGCACTACAACAAGAAAACATTCAAGAAATATAATTAATAATTTATTGGTTGCTAGATTGGTTGTTAAATTTAATTTAATAATTTTTTGTTATAAATAATGTTCTAATTAAATATTTAAATACTGTGAAATCTGTTTTCATTGGTTTGAAATAAAATTTCATTTGTATGAATTCTGTTTTCGTTAGTGTGAAATCATATTTCATTTGTATGAAATCTGTTTTCGTTAGTGAGAAATCAAATTTCATTTGTATGAAATCTGTTTTCGTTAGTGTGAAATCAAATTTCATTTGCATGTAATCTGTTTTCGCTAGTGCGAAATCAAATTTCATTTGCATGTAATCTGTTTTCGCTAGTGCGAAATCATATTTCATAAGTGTGAAATCATACTGTAAAAGGTATAGAACTAACACCAGACCTTGAACTAGAATCATTCGGATTTAGCCGCACGTCTCTTAAGACGGCTAAATCCGAATGCTTCTAGTTCTAGGTCTTGTGTTAGTTCTAGTGATAGTGCTAGTTGTAAAACTAGAAGCAACACTAGACCGAGAACTAGAAACATTTGGATTTAGCCGAACGTCTTTCAAGACGGCTAAACCCGAATGATTCTAGTCCTAGGTTTTGTATTAGTTCTAGTGATAGTGCTAGTGTAAAAGTGTTTAAAGCTGTGCTGGAAGATGATGTTGACCAAACAGAAATTTGTTATCTATCTTATGTCCGTACTAACCTCATTTTTTCAAGTGACATTTCTTGATCAGTGTGAATACCATATACAAGAAATATCATTTTCCACCTTTGATGACGACAACTTAAATTTGTCATACCTAGCCAGCAATAAAATACTCTCTACATACAACTATTTTTGGAGTTTTTACTCCATAATGGTGTTTCAGCTCAGTTTGATTCGTGTAGTGTCCCATCAAGTATAACAGTAGTATGATAAGTCTGACAAACTACCAAGAGCCATTATGTTAAAGTTTCTGTCTTGAATCTGCACTTTTCCAGAAAATTCCAAAGCAGGAATTCGAAAGAATTCCACAGAGCTTCAGATGATGAAGTGTAATTTCAATTTTTGATGCGGCAGTGAAGTTGAACCTTTAGACCAAGTGAAAGATTACAAAACAATAATGGTATCCAGACCTTTAAGTTTATTGGTACTTTGTACATATTCCTAATATTTTTTCATTTTTTGATTATCTTCTCAGATTCTGTATCTTATGCTTTGTTGCCAATCTAAAAATATAGTAGGAATTAACCTGTTGTTAGTAGAGGTGACGCCGTAGAGGGGAAAAAATCTTACAATTAGATATATCTAGTGATTGTAATTTAATGAGTACGTCTCCCAAGACGGCTAAAGCCGAATGATTCTAGTTCTAGGTCTTGTGTTAGTTCTAGTGATAGTGTTAGTGTAAAACTTTGTTGGCTGGGCCATACAGTCCTTCTCACCATTTAAATTTGCCCGTCCTCATGGTATTCTATCTGCGCTACCACAGTGATGTATCGCCGAATTACTACCACACCTACTACTGATATACAAAGGTTTCTTAGCATTCCGCTATGTTCCCTTATCCTGGAGAGAAGTAAAGGTAGTCTTCATCCCTAAACCTGGGAGGAGAGATTACACTGATCCAAAATCATATAGACCAATCAATCTTTCCTCGTTCGTCGGGAAGGCGCTTGAAAGGCTAGGTGAAAGATATATAAGAGAAACGACACTGGAAAGGTTTCCCCTGCACCCAAACCAGCATGCATACACTCCGGGAAGATCAACAGAAACGGCCCTACAAGATATCGTAGGAGTTATCGACAGATCTTTGGACTATAAAAAGTCCACTCTCGGAGTATTTATAGATATCGAAGGAGCCTTTGACAGGGCAGCTTTTCATACAATTAATAAAGCCCTTAGAGACAAAGGCGTCCAGCCCGCACTAACATACTGGATTCTAAATATGCTCTCAAAAAGGGCCGCCCACGAATCTCACCCTGGACAGCCTTGTTAGACAAATTTCATCTGAAAAATTCAATGTCTGCGCCTATGCAGACGATCTAGCCGTTTTGGTTCATGGGAAGTTCGAAAACGTCCTATGTGACCGAATGCAGGCTGGACTGAGAATAATCGAACGCTGGTGTCAAGACTATTCTCTGTCGGTAAACCCGAATAAAACAGAGATGGTTCTCTTCACAAGGAAAAGAAGGCTGGGTACCCTTAGAAAAAGTTCCAAAGTTCCCTTGCGCTTTGCCAATGAAGTGAAGTATCTGGGGTTAACTCTGGATAAAACGCTGACTTGGAGACCGCATATCGAAGGCTCGATGATAACCACACCAACAGCAGCAATGGGGAATGTACTGTGCTTTCCTCCTCTCAATTATCATGTTGAGGACGTGATGATAGCAACAATGATCCGGCTGCGAGCGGTATCGCTGTTCATCCTCGTTGCTTGAGGACTTCCATAATAATCTTTATGGGGCAGACGCTACTAATGAGATTACGATCTGCTGGAGAAAGGGTCATTCGGGAAATAAGCTTCATGACATGGTGGACAAACTGGCAAGGAAAGCTGCAGGCGAACCTCCGGGATCGCCGGAACCATTCATTGCCCCAACAATAAGGTCTTTAATAGAGCTTCAAAAAGAGGAAACACGTAAGAAGTTTCTAAACTACTGGGATAGGACACCAGGATGTCGCCAAGCCAAGGAGGCTCTAATGTACCCTGATCCTAAACGAACAGATTTATTTATGAGGCTGTCCAGGAAGAATCTACGTTTGGTTATAGGTCTAATCACTGGACACTGGCATATACAGAAGCTCTTACTAAACATGGCAATAAATGACACCGACATCTGCAGAGGATGCGGTGAGGAGGAGGAATCAGCGGAACACATTTTATGCGACTGCGTGGCCCTCCAAACATTAAGGTTATCCATTTTTGGAGATATCCAGATTAGCATGAGTGGAATCAGGACCAAGACACCAAGACAAATTCTAACCTTTGCCTCCAAGGTTATATGGCTGGAAGGACCCTAATGCTGACCAAATGAGGGAAGTAAATACAAGGTATCTGCTGAGGTCAAAGTGCTGCGGGCGATTCAGCCTAAAACTAGAACTTGCACTAGAACTAGAAGCATTCGGATTTAGCCGCACGTCTCTGAAGACGGCTAAACCCGAATGATTCTAGTTCTAGGTTTTGTGTTAGTTCTAGTGATATTGCTAGTGCAAAACTAGAACTAATACTAGACCGAGAACTAGAAACATTCGGATATAGCCGCACATCTCTCAAGACGGCTAAAGCCGAATGATTCTAGTTCTAGGTCTTGTGTAAATTCTAGTGATATTGCTAGTGCAAAATTAGAACTAACACTAGACCGAGAACTAGAAACATTCGGATTTAGCCGCACGTCTTTCAAGACGGCTAAACCTTAATGATTCTAGTTCTAGGTCTTGTGTTCGTTCTAGTGACAGTGATAGTGTAAAACTAGAAGCAACACTAGACCGAGAACTAGAAACATTCGGATTTAGCCGCACATCCCTCAAGATGGCTAAACCCGAATGATTCTAGTTCTAGGTCTTGTGTTAATTCTAGTGATATGGCTAGTGTAAAACTAGAACTTGCACTAGAACTAGAAGCATTCGGATTTAGCCGCACGTCTCTCAAGACGGCTAAACCCGAATGATTCTAGTTCTAATTCTAGGTCTTGTGTTAGTTCTAGTGACAGTGATAGTGTAAAACTAGAACCAACACTAGACCGAGAACTAGAAACATTCGGATTTAGCCGCGCATCTCTCAAGATGGCTAAACCCGAATGATTCTAGTTTTAGGTCTTGTGTTAATTCTAGTGATATTGCTAGTGCAAAACTAGAACTAACACTAGACTGAGAATTAGAAACATTCGGATTTAGCCGCACGTCTCTCAAGACGGCTAAACCCGAATGATTCTAGTTCTAGGTTTTTTGTTAGTTCTAGTGATATTGCTAGTGTAAAACTAGAACTAACACTAGACCTAGAACTAGAAAGTATCGGGTTTAGCCGCACGTATGTCAAGATTGCTAAACCTAAAAGTACGTCCTTTTTTATGTTTATTTAAAACGAAGGGTTTAGGTTCAAACTACATACAACGAAGGGTTTAATGTACAAGCAACCAGCTTCACACGTACGTTTCTCTGGGAATCCCTCATTTATGATGAATATTTGTGTTAGGTTAGGTGCTTATTTTAGTGTTCTGTATTTCATTCAGGTTACTATTTCTCCTGATTTTTCTACACCATAAATTTATAAGCAATTAATCCTACAACAGTACTCAAAATGGCTACAAAAAGACCTGCGAGGGAAATAAATTTAATTGCCAAACGTGCAAAGTCAGTTATGATTCTAGAAAAAAAGATTCAAATTCTTGATATGCTCCGGGAAGGGAAAAGAGCTACCGAATTAGGTCGGGTCTTTAAGAAGATCTATAAAGAAACAAGAAGATGTAATCAGAAATAGCGTACAAATCTTCGGACTGAAGACCTAGGCCGCAGAAATATACCATTAACCAGAGCTAGATTAATGGATAAAGCCAAGGAATTGTATCAACATTTTTCGGGTGATATGGATTGTGCAGAAAGTGACTGTAAATTTAAAGCAAGCAGGGAATGGTTCGAAAGATTCAAAACTCGTTTTAATCTCTATAGCATTAAGTTGTGTGGAGAATCAGTTTCAGCTGATCATGAGTAAGCTGCAAAATTTTCTGGTGAAATAATAAAATTAATAGAAGAAAAAGGTTACTGTCCTGAACAAGTATTTAATGCGGATGAAACAAATGTCAACAAGAACATACATTTCAAAAAATGAAAAGACAGCTCCTGGTTTTAAATCAGCTAAGGATAGAGTTACACTTTTATTTTGTGCAAATGCAATCGGAGACTTTATTACAAAACCACTGTTAATATATCGAGCAGCTAATCTACGAGCTTTAAAAACCAAGGAGAAAGAAACTCTTCCTGTCTATTGGCGAGCTAATTCAAAAGCTTGTATGACTTCTCAAGTATTTATAAAGAGTGTTTCGTTAAAGAAGTGGAGCGTTATCTAAAATCAAAAAATTATCTCATCCAGTAGATGCTTTCAAATTAGCTCACTCACCTGTGGAGGTGGTATTTCTTCTCCCAAACTCAACATCCTTGTTACAACCTTTGGATCAAGGTGTTATAAAAGCTTTTAAAAGATCCGGCACACGTTCAATTTTGTACATGAGAAATTATAAATGACATTAACACTGCACAAAGTGCAAGTGATGTTGATGAGGCAATAAACAGAGCTGTCTTTTCTGCACGGTTTCTACAGGGAGATGATTTCAAAGCAAGATATCGAATCTTTCGTCAATGACCATGAGGAAGAGTTGTAAAGTGCAGAAGATATTAATTCCTCATGTAACTAATTAACGTTGAAGGAAATTAATTTATTTATACAAGAAACAAATAATCTTGCTGAAAAGATAGTAGGATCCATAACATCTAGATTAATATATTTTTATGTATTGCATCGTAAATAAAATTCACTGTATATATATACCATGTAGACCTTAAGAACGAAGGATAAAAATAGAAACAGGAATCTACATGGAATTCGCTCTGAAAGGCAGGTTATGCGACCTATTCGTTGTCATAGTTGTTAGGAAGGTCGAAATTTCCAGGAAGGCCGCCGTCCGTCAAGTGAACCGTGCCTATGCCAGGCCACTTGGATCTCGTCGCAGGTCTTTCTGTTCAAGCGATATATCACGGTCTCTGAAACCGCGCGGCAAATCTTCTTACGTCCAATTAAGCGCGAAACTATGAGTCCCATCAAAGAACAACGAACGGTATAAAGATTCCGACGCGGTCGAAGTTGTGGTGACGTCCTGCATCCGGTCGTCTCTTCTGATGATCGTGCATTGCTTTTTTTAACAAGAACGCTTTTTCGACGACCCGATCCGGTTGCGACCCCTTTTCAACGTTTCTATGTATTATATATATTATAATATAACAAAACAAATTTTATGAAGCAAAAAACTCGCTGCTATGACTGTTTTATATGACACCGGATTTAATCTCGCATTATAATTTGCCGTAATCAACTCGAGATAGACAGAAAGAACGAGGCGCCGTAAATGTGTGTTTACAAATTGCTTATACAAACTTTCAACACGCAAACACCGATGATATCATATTTGCTTTATTTCTAAGTTGATTTTGATTAATTACAAATAATTTATAGAATTAAATAAATTTATTTTCTCAATTTTCCACTACTTAAAAGATGATCTCATCCGTATTTATCTTTAGGAGCTTAACGGATCTCCATCAAAATAGGTCAACTGGTTTGAATGACAACTTTCTATGGTTTGAATGGGAGTTCTCGACGTCCGCCCCATTCTAAACTGGGAATTTTTAAGTAACACCGAGTCGTTCATCCCATTCTATTTAGATAGATTAGCGCTACCTGCCCTGATGCTTCCACTTGTCGGATTTTAGTAGAAAACTATGACAACTAGCTGACAGGTCTATAATCCATAGTTAACCGCAAAAGAAGTAAATAATTAGCCGTCACGAGAACGCAAAATTTAAGGAAGGAGAAGATGACGAGTCTGGAGGATGGACGGGATCGTCGACTCGAGACGAAATAATTACAATAAATTAAATGTGAGGGTCCCCATTTAATGAATTAGATTGCGTCACCGGCGAATGGGCCGGACCGCTTCGTCTGCGCTCGCTATGTCATTTAAAACGAATTGGCTCACACGCGTACATGCCCAATTTATTATCAACACAAACCACATCCCTCCGAGCATAGGTTTCCTATTTCATAAGTTTCCTTTATTAATGATTAGATTTGCGATTGCCGGTCAGCCGGTCTCATAATATGATAACTAATACTAATGTAAGTGTTACGTTAGAAAGTCTTTATCAAATTAACGTGTTTCAATATTTAAATTAAGGACGGAATTAAAACACTCTTCCTATAAAATAAATAGAATGCTTCTGATAGGGAATCTTCACCACTTTTTTTATCCATTTACCATTTCAATTTTCAACAATTAATATCTTAAGAATTTAAAGGTATTTTTAAGGACAAAGTTTTTCACTAAAAAGCTTATACTTTTCTTTATAATTACTGAAAAGATCTTATTAATACTTTAATTACTCGATTTCTTATGATTTTTTGAAAATAAGTTGAAAAAGCTATTAACTCAAATTTAACATCATTTTCAAAAGTTAATATCTCAAGAATTAAAAGTTATTTTTATAAGTGGGCTTCTTCATTGAAAAGCTTATACTTTTCTGTATGATTGGTGAAAATATCTTGTTTATACTTTAATTAATCGATTTTTTATGATTTTTTGAAAATCAGTTGAAAAAACTATTAACTCAAATTTAACATCATCTTCAAAAGCTATTATCTCAAGAATGAAAAGGTACTTTTAAAAATGGGGGTTTTCTTATTGTTTTTATTTGTTCTTATTGTTTTTCTTATCTTATTGATACTTTAATTACTCGATATCTTATAATTTTTGGAAAATAAGTTGAAAAAACCATTAACTTAAATTTAACATCATCTTCAAAAGTTAATATCTCAAGAATTAAAAGGTATTTTTAAATATGGTTTTCCTAATTGAAAAGCTTATACTTTTGTTTATGATTGCTGAAAATATCTTGTTGATACTTTAATTAGTTGATTTTTTATGATTTTTTGAAAATAAGTTGAAAAAACTATTATTTGAAATTTAATATAATCTTTAAAAGTTAATATCTCGAAAATTAAGTGGTAGTTTTAAAAATGATTTTCTTCATTGAAAAGCTTATACTTTTCTTCATGGTTACTGAAAATATCTTGTTGATACTTTAATTAGTCGATTTCTTATGATTTTTTGAAAATAAGTTGAAAAAAACTATTAACTCAAATTTAACATAATCTTCAAAAATTAATATCTCATGAACTAAAAGGTATTTTTAGAAACGGTTTTCTTCATTAAAAAGCTCATACTTTTCTTTACGATTACTGAAAAGATCTTATTAATACTTTAATTACTCGATTTCTTATGATTTTTTGAAAATAAGAGTAAAAAGCTATTAACTCAAATTTAACATAATCTTCAAAAATTAATATCTCATGAACTAAAAGGTATTTTTAAAAACGGTTTTCTTCATTAAAAAGCTCATACTTTTCTTTATGATTACTGCAAAATCTCTTGTTAATCCTTTAATTAGTCGATTTCTTATGATTTTTTCAAAATAAGTTAAAAAAACTACTAATTGATATTTAACATAATTTTCAAAAGTTAATATCTCAAGAATTAAAAGGTATTTCTAAATATGGGTTTCTTCATTGAAAAGCTTATAATTTTCTTTATGATTACTGAAAATATCTTGTTGATGCTTTAATTAGTCGATTTCTTATGATTTTTTGAATATAAGTTGAAAAACTATTATTTGAAATTTAACATAATCTTGAAAACTTAATATCTCAAGAATTGAAAGGTATTTTTTAAAACAGATTGTTTCATTAATAAGCTGATACTTTTCTTTATGATTACTGAAAATGTCTTATTGATGCTTTAATAAGTCGATTTCTTATGATTTTTTGAAAAGAAATTGAAAAAACTATTAACTAAAATTTAACATAATCTTCAAAAGTTAATATTTCAAGACCTATAAGAAATTTTTAAAAACGGAGTTCTTCACTGAAAAGCTTATACTTTTCTTTATAATTACTGAAAAGATCTTATTCATACTTTAATTACTCGATTTCTTATGATTTTTTGAAAATAAGTTGAAAATACCGTTAACAGAAATTTAACATAATCTTCAAATATTAATATCTCAAGAACCAAAAGATATTTTAAAAAACGGGGTTCTTCATTGAAAAGCTTATATTTGTCTTTATAATTACTGAAAATATCTTGGTGACACTTTAATTAGTCAATTTATTATGATTTTTTGAAAATAAGTTGAAAAAACTATTATTTGAAATTTAACGTAATCTTCAAAATTTATTATCTCAAGAACTATAAGGTATTTTTAAAAGCGGGGTTTTTCATAAAAAAGCTTATACTTTTCTTCATGGTTACTGAATATATTTTATTGATGCTTTAATTAGTCGATTTATTATGATTTTTTGAATATAAGTTGAAAAATCTATTAACTTAAATTTTACATAATCTTGAAAAGCTAATATCTCAAGAACTGAAAGGTAGTTTTAAAAGCGGATTGCTTCATTAAAAAGCTTATACTTTTCTTTATAATTACTGAAAAGATCTTATTAATACTTTAATTACTCGATTTCTTATGATTTTTTGAAAATAAGTTGAAAAAGCTATTAACTCAAATTTAACATAATCTTCAAAAATTAATATCTCAAGAACCAAAAGATATTTTTAAAAACGGGGTTCTTCATTGAAAAGCTTATACTTTTTTTTACAATTACTGAAAATATCTTGTTGATACTTTAATTAGTCGATTTATTATGATTTTTTGAAAATAAGTTGAAAAAACTATTGTTTGAAATTTAACATAATCTTCAAAAGTTAATATCTCAAGAATTGAAAGGTATTTTTTAAAACGGATTGTTTCATTAATAAGCTTATACTTTTCTTTATAATTACTGAAAAGATCTTATTAATACTTTAATTACTCGATGTCTTATGATTTTTTGAAAATAAGTTGAAAAAACTATTAACTCAAATTCAACATAATCTTCAAAAGTTAATATCTCAAGACCTATAAGGTATTTTTAAAAACGGTGTTCTCCACTGAAAAGATTATGCTTTTCTTTATGATTACTGAAAATATCTTATTGATGCTTTAATTAGTCGATTTCTTATGATTTTTTGAAAATAAATTGAAAAAACTATTAACTAAAATTTATTATAAAATTTATATTATAAGGTAATTTATTATTGAAAATATCTGAAAAAATAACTTGAAAGAATTGTCAACTTGAGCAAGTTATCATAATCCTCAAAAATTAATATCTCAAGAGTTAAAAAATTAATTTCAAGATTAAAAGGGACTTTTATTTGATTTAGATTTTTGCAGATGATATCTTAATGAAATCTCGATCCGTATTGAATATTTCAATTTATTGAAAAGCAATCACGCAGAAGATTGTCGAAGGGTACGGAGTTTTCCAATAGATGAAAAAGCGGTCGTCCGAGAAGAGTGAAGAAGAGCCCGAGAGAAGAGGTGACAATGCGGGGCGACAAATAAAGGAGTTGAGCGGAAGCGACGTCGGGGCAGCGCCACGCTCTCTTAAAATATATTTATCAATGAGCCGAGGCATTGGGGGCGGGGGTCGCGGTGGGGCCCGGGGGGCGGCTTCCCGCTCGTTCTCTTGAATGTGTGAAACAGCTGACTGTCTGTCGGGGGCCGTGGTGGGGTGATTCCCACGACTCCGAGCAAGGCCGGGGACCTGTAGAATGCGGCGAAGAAGGGGGGCCCCGACGAACGACCGGCTATGGCTCATCCCGTTCCAAGACTCCAACTTCTCTTCTCTGCCAGACCAGACGATCGACCTTTTTCTTCTTCTGACGGCCGAGCACACCCAGAATGAACATTTTCTTATTCACAAAACAATACATAACTCTAAAAATAATGATTATTATAATTAACACTTCAATTACTTTGAAAAAATTCAAAGAAATCTTGTGAAATTACCTACATTTGTTTAAATTGTTTATTTTCTTTTTGTTAACAAATAGAAGTAAAAGTATATTAAAACCAGCTCGGAGACGAGTTTGGGATTGCCAATTGTCGAAGCGGTTAGCGAACGTTCGGAGTCGATAATTAAGAATCCGCTTTCTGTCCGAAAAGGGGCCGGGCGTCTTTCACACGCCCGCGGCCCTGTTATTATCCGAGGCACATAATGCCTCCGTCGCAATTTACAAAGAGGGGCTGCGGCGCTCCCCACGGAGAACGAGACGCGGCCTCCGCCGCCCGATGGACGGCATTCCAGCGGTGGCGGCGGCGGCGGCTCGACAGGAAGGTCCAGTTTTAGGGCCGTCTTATAAGTAATAAGGTGAGGAGAAAACACTTTGGCGGTGCGCCTTTGCCGGCCCGAACGCAAACAAAGCCCTCGCTCCTTCTTCTCACAACAACCGCACCACGTTGTACAACCGAACCAAAACCAACCAACCACACAGTTCGATTCTTTCTTTCATTTTAAATGTTAATTCAATAATGCACTTTCAAAGTGTCTAAACTCGAAACAAAAGAGATCAAACAACCGAACTAAACGCTCAATAAATTTGTTTTAGAGATTTTTCCCAACAAAGAGAAATTCTTTGAAAAGGTGAAAAAAAGTTGTCATAAACGATGGGGGTAATAATTTTCGGTTTAATTTCGGTTGCGTTGAGTTAATCTTGTCTCGAACCGTTCCGCACGGTCGGAGATGGTTCAGGGAAAAACCGCGCCACCTTAACGAATGTGCCCTTTGTCCCCCCGACAATGAAACGGGTCCTTGCTGGCGCCTCTAAATATCGAGCTTTATTGACCGGCGCCGCGTAATTGACAATTAGAAGAGAGAGAAAGAAATTAGTCGTTGTCTAACGTCAGTTTCCTTTTGAACATTCTGCGAATTAAGGACTTAAAATAAACCATCGTCATTGTACCTAGAGGCCCCTTCGTTTTGTTTCACCGGTCTCTCGGAATTCCTTCTTCGTACGCTACGCGGAGGAATTATTCCTTAAACGGAGCGCGATTGCAACCAGTCCCCCCTTTTTAGCAGTCCAGATTCGAAGAGAATCAAGAAACTGTTATGACTTGTCTTTTGTTGAATGATTATTCTTTTTACAAAGATTACAAAGTTTTTGATTTTCAGATTTTTATCATCTTTTTTTATTAGCAAATCTTTCGCCTATCTAAGCTAATTCGAACGTTTCTTCAATACTTGCAGGTTCTTTAATTCTCATTAGATAGCAAATTTCATCTTTCGAGTGCCTTTTCATGTACTTTCGGCTAATGGTATTTAGACTCTCCATTAATTGGGTATAAGACTGTTTGTAAGAAAATTTATTTAATGAAATTACTTTTAAATCATCCCAAGAGCTAATAACTTGATAAAAAAGTTCTGTACTAGCATGTGATTTTGTGTGATTTCCATTAAAAGATTTCGTGATCATTACAACAGAATTTGAGTATTCATGATTTCAGTTTCAGGAGAACTTGCTCTCGAAATTTGATTATGAGTATTACTGTTTGTAGACATTTTGATAACCAATATGGAATATGGGAAAAGAATATGAGGAAAAGTATCAAAAATAGTCTTACTTTCAATGAGTTTTCTTCCAAATAGAATCTCCTTCCTTCTGCTCTAGGAATTGAACTTCGCCAAACTTGAATACTATTTTGATCGTACGCTGAAAAACCGTGATGACTAGAAAAATTCTACGTGCACCATTGGATTCCACGTGAAAAAATCTATTAGAACCCGTTTTTACTTTCTTACTAAGTTTCCTGATAGCCAAGATACAGGAGGTGTCTGAAAATTGTAAATTTACAAAAACGAAGAGGGCTATGAAAATTTGGTTTAAAATTGGAAGTTTCACAAAAAAGTAGTGAAAGCCGCAACTTTTTATCTTTCATAATAACTCAGATATTTGGACACCCTGTACAAGCGAATCGCACAATGTTCTCTTCTACTTATGATTTAAAAAATGACGACTTGAGTACAACAATCTCAACGAAGCAAACGACTTTTGCACCAAATTTTTAATATCTTCCTCAAATCTCAATTTGGAATCAATTACCAGACCAAGACTCCTCGCTGCATTTACAACAGGGATGAAACTGCCTGCAATAACAATATTTGAGTTTCCGGAAATAAACTCAAGAGCTTTTTTGTTAGTAAAATATAGTATGGATGACTTGTCTGGATTGATTTGCAAACAATGTTGGTAAGAAATCAGAGCCACCAAGAGTGTTTCTAGAGTTTTAGGACATCATCACATTATCATTGATTCTCAGGTTTAATTCATCAACAAATTGATGAGATGTTCTGCTGTTGAAGCTGTTTAATCAGGAGTTTCAAACTGCGATATACACTGTTGGACATAATTCACGAGCACACCTTATATAATCTGAACACGTGAAGATAAATCCATGATATTTGCTGAGCACAAAGGTTTACTGTAGACGAGTTTATTCATTGAGTTTCGAGTTGTTCCGTCGCGGCATTGTTGACTGAGCCGCTCTTCCAAGTGGAACATTCCGTCGCTATGGAGACCGAAGTGGATGGAAAATACTGGTCGTTATTAATGTGGTGTGAAGAATCACATTGTTATTGTACTCTGCGCGCAATGGATGGGCGATCGCATTACTTAAGCGAGTTTGAGCGAGGAATGTTTGAGGGTATGCACATTGAGGGTGTATCGTTCTGTGAAATTGCGCGTCGTCTCGAGCGGTCGTTATCGGCAGTGCAACGGGCATGGCGAGAATGGTCTGAGGTAGGACATAGGTACCTACAGCCGCGGCCCCAGCACCCCAGCACACGAGGATCGCACTCTTGTGCTCAGCGCTTTAGCGTCGTGTGCGTCCTCCTCAAGGCAACTTGGAGCTGTTTGGCCACCGGCAGGGGAAGGCGCTCTCACTACGCGAACTGTATGGCGGCGTTTGGTAGATAGTGGACTGCGCGCGCGTCGTGCGATACAGCGGATTCCAGTAACACCCGAGCACCGCAGCATACGTCACGAGTGGGTCGACGCTAGGCCTTACTAGGTTTCCGAGTAGAGGGACATTTTGTTTTCCGACGAATCAAGATTCGAATTGAGCACCGGTGATGCGCGAATTTTAGTTCGTCGGAGACGTGGTGATCGTCTACTCGAGCAGTGCGTGCAAGAATGCCCTATCCACCGACAACCGAGCATTATGGTATGGAGTGCTATTACACAAGGTGGACGTACACGTCTGCTGCGTGTATAGCAGACCATGACAGGTCAACGATACGTAGATGAGGTGCGACGGTCCGTTGTGCTTCCCTACGTTCGGAGGCACCCAGGTCTGCTATACAAGCACGACAACGTCCGAACGCACATCGGGCGTATTGTACAGACCTTTGTGGAATGGAAGAGCACCGTATACGAATGCTTCCTAGGCCAGCTCGTTTTCCGGATCTAAATCTAATCGAACATGTTTGGAACATGACTGGTCGGAGACTTCTACGTAATCCGGCTTCCTCGGCTAACGTTGAGGAGCTATGGAGGCGATTTGGGGTGGCATGGTTGGTCATCCCTCTTGCTACAATACAGCGACTTATAGACTCTATGCCACGTCGTGTAGCGATGGTACGCGAAGCTCCCGGGGATACTCTCGCTATTGATGTTTCTCCTCCCAGCAGAGTTGTGCCGCTCTCCTTGTGAGAGTAAGTTACACTACTTTAGTACTACTTCCATACCAAATTTTATTGCGCTAGACACACGCGTTCAGATTATACAGGGTGTGCTCGTGAATTATTTCCAACAGTGTATTATTATTATTGATATTAGAAGCGCTTCGATAGCAAAGATCTTTAGCGCTCACTGTATTTATAATTGATGGAACAAATCAATACATTTAAAAAAATTCAACTAAACTAACAGGATTCGCGTATGCATCATCCAGGCGTTGAGGTCATAATAATATAAATAATAATATAAACATACAGGTCTTGGTTCTCGTTTTAACAAATAACCGGAAGTTAGTGGTGTATGTCCTATATGTAATCTCGCTAGTTTCACCTGTTCTAATCTATTGAAGATAATGGGCTAATTCCAAGGTTTTATTAAGGGTTTGATACGGCGCAGAAAACTTTCATTGTGTTGCCAATCATTCTGCCACTTGTTATATACTAGAGATTTAAGTTGCCTTGTGACATCCTTATGTCCTGCTGCTTTATCTGCCCTATCATTAAATTCAATGCCGATATGACTCGGCACCCATATAAATACGATCAATTTTCCAGAAAGCAAGATAACATGTAACAATTCTCCAACCATCCGTACCATCGGTTCATTTGGACACATTGCTTGTAATGATTTAACAGCACTCAACGAGTCTGTAACTATGACAATGTTTTTTCCATACGGATGAATAACAGAGTCTGGAAGATGGCATATAATTCCGCAAAGAAGATAGACGCCAAACTCTGTAAGCTCCATGAATAATCGCTATCCCCAACCACAAATGAGCAACCAACCCCACTCTCCCTTTTGGAACCATCAGTATAAATAAAAACATACTGCATAAAGAAAGTAGCAGTTCTTTGGCCCTTACTACTGCCGGTTTTGTGACTGTTGATCTGTACACAGGTGGCTGTTGGGAAAACAATATACAGATTGGGTGCTCAGGTTGTATGCGTTTTTATACAAAATAATTAAGAATTTGCCAATTACGCCGATGGTGAAGAGGGGCAATACTAGACTCACAATATAAACTATGAACCGGACTAGTGGGAAAAGCTCCAAGTATGTACCGTATTGGAAGATTGTTTTTCTCCATGCAAATCATCATTCAACTCATTTTGGCTTGTTAATAATAAATAATAATAAATAAATTTATTGCTATAATAAGAAACAAAAAATACAAATCAAAGAAAATGTATACATTTAACTTAATACATAAATACGGGCAAAAGGGTCGATTTATCGCGTAAGCGATATCTTCCAAACAACCCAATCAATCAAAAGTATACTAAGTTACATAGAAAAACAATAAATGAACGGCAAGCTGCTATGCTAAACTTATGGTCACCAAAAACGGTGCATAATGATAGTTGCTGGAATAAAAGAAGAAAAGAAGAGAAGAAAAGTAGAAGAAGAGAAGAAAAAGTTTTCAGGAAGATACTTGGAGAGCCAATAAATGACGTTTCAGGTGGTTTCTAAATGTTACAAGGTGAGGAATATTACGGATCTCAGTAGGCAGACTATTCCAAAGGGTTACTGCCTGCACAGAAAACGATTTATGGTAAATCTCGGTACTATGGGTCGGGAACATAAGTACAGAATCTAACTGAGATCTAGTAGGTAAACCATGCGACGACAAGCGTTGAAATATACAATACAAATACCTTGGGGTTTGATTGTGAAGAACAGTATATAACATAGTTAATATACGAAACGATCTACGGTTCTGACAGCTTAATATCTGCAAATAATTACGGTATGGGGTTATGTGTTGAGATCTCTCGAGATCAAAGATATACCGTATGCAGTTGTTTTGAAGTCTTTGCAGTTTGTTTCGTAGTGTTACCGAAAGATCAGGATATACCGTGTCAGCATAATCAATATGGGGGAAAATCAGGGAAAAACAAAGATTACGACGGATCATGGGAGGAAGGAAGCAACGGAGACTTTTCAGTGAGTGGAAACAATGATAGACCTTTCTGCAGACGGATTGAATTTGAGGTTTCCAGGACATTGTAGAATCCATAACCACCCCAAGGTTTCTAACCGTGTCTGACAGCTGAATAATGTCTCCGTCAAGCATTAAGTGAATGGATGAAAAATTATTCAGCTTTGCCAGTAAAGGTCGACTGCCAAACGCAATTGCTTGAGTTTTAGCAGTATTTCATTTAAGGCCATAACGTTGGGACCAATCCAAAATATTGGAAAGGTCATGATTAAGACGTGCAATTGCTTCCGGAAAATCATCAATAGTTGTCGTAGTGTAAATTTGGAGGTCATCAACATAGACATGATAATTACAAGAAATACAGTGGGTGACGGCACACTACCCTGGGGTACACCACATTTAATGTCACAAGCAGACGAGAGCGTAGAATCAGCACGCACACACAAGGAACGACAGGAAAAGTAAGATTGAAACCAAGATAAACATGAAGAGGTAAATCCAAGGGCAGCTAATGACGCCAACAAAAGATCGTGATCAACCGAATCGAACGCCTTGCTGAAATCAAGTAATACAAGGATGGTAACACAACGTTTGTCGCAAGCATACCTAATATCATCTGTAATCTTAATAAGCTTGTTATAGTTGCCGATGAGAATCAATGGTCTATAATTTGGTTCACGTGGTCGAATCGATTAATAGTGTCTTTTTCCGACAAAATATTAAAGTAGGACTTCAGTATTGCCAAACTGCTAATTCAACCTTTCCAGTTTATTTAAGCAACTTCGGTAGTATCATAATTAAGGACTTCGATGGTTTTCTTTCAGTTGATGATTGATATTAATAGAAGCAGTTTTTTAAATGTATTTGTGCCATCTTTGGAGATTTGCTTAATGACTCTTTATGGATATAATGTAAACAAATTACATTTTGTTTACGAGAAGAGGTTGAGAACAAAACATTATAATTTTCTTTCAAAAACCTTCATCAAAACGAACACATTTATGACCTATTAGATTTGGTTACGCAGCCTTTTTTTCCCCGATAATTAGTGAGTTACGAAATTGGTGACCGAAAAAACACCGGAGTGTAATGAAATAATGAAAAGAGCAAACGTAACGTAATCTAAAAGAAAAAGAAAGAAAAGTCGTTTTAAGACGTAGAAACAAAACGTTTTTTACGTATCGCAATTCGTACGCGACAATTTATTAAACAAACACGCTTTATGACCACGGTCGGTTTCCGTTTCTTGCTGTTTGCTGGGTCGAATGTTTGTCCGCTGATCTGTCTGCCTCTCTTTCTTCCGTTGTTATGAATGAATGCGTTCCAGGAACGGTACAGTCGTCCTAAGATTATTTACAGACCCCGTTTCATTTCAGATTTTGGTCCTAACTGTTCGCCCGTAGTCGATTTCGAGAGGATTTCGTCGTCGACGGGAGACCGGGTTGCTTCTGCTGCTGCAAGCGCCATATTTATTTACACTTGTTACACGCCATAAAAGTCTCTGGAATTCCACCTGTTTATTCGTTCCCAGTGGGGTACTCAAAGACCGACCCGAGACCGTGGCCGCCAGACAAAGAGAGCGAGCGAGGATGGAAAGCGGCCACAAAAGAATCTTCACCGCGTCGGTGTGGACAAGAGATTTTAAAGAATTCACACAACTAACAATAATAATACGTACGAGGATGTATAAGATCCATAATATTTCAAACCTATGTGTAATAATAATTCTTATTTTTGTTTTAATCACTTTAGAAAGATGTGGTTAACGAGATGTAAGAAAACGCAACCAGGAGGACGACGTCAACAACGACGGGGAGAAGGTTTCAACCGATCCCGCAGCAAGTCGATCTCGTTTCGATGGAATGCTGGACGTTGGGTGGCCAAATTACGCTCGTCCAGACAAAAACACGCCGAGGCCAACGGGAGTACGGCCGAATGCTTCGGCGGCTGAAGAAAACGGCGGATCAGATGTTGTACCTTACCGTAACTTGACTCGGTCGGCTTCAATCGAAATTTGCACGCCCAATTTTATTGTTAGACCAAATAGAAACTCAATAATCATATAAAGATTTATAGACGTTTTAAGATTGTGACCCTGCAGGAATTCGCTTCGCAAGGGCTTTAGGTGAACGCCCCCGTAGCGCGCTAATCACTTAATAATTGCGTAGGTACGATGGTTTTGCATAGCGTCGTGACATTCCTCTGCCATTGTACGCACCGGCGCGTCTACGGCCTGAATGGAAGTCGCCGTCATGTGCGCGTCCCTTCACCCGAAGGACCCGAGGGCCCCACAACGAGGCCACCCGCACTCGCAACCTGCCAAACTCAGCCCCCCGCGCACCCATAATTATTTATTATTCGCTTCGGGACGATGTTGCAGTCTTGGCTTTTCACGCTTCCACTTGTTCTCGGCCCCTTTTCAATTTAAATTGTGATTGATACTTGGTATTTACCACGCAAATTAGTTACTATTTATCGTGAAACTACTTTAGAAAATTTGTGAATGATGTTATTCAATTACATAATGAAGCTCTCTTAAGCAAAGCGAATCTCTTCGAGGATAAAATCAAAAAAAAACTATAATATAAATTTTAGTCGCAATGGGAAAGGTGTGGAACATTCTACACTTTGCTTATTCTAAGAAGGAACATGCTTATGGTGGGGACTAAACCTAACCAATCGTTTTTTACTATTTGAAAGTCTTTTTTTAACGGGATTTAGTGATGGCGCTCCTAAGAGAGTTTAGAGAGTTTTTGACAAAACCAATTTTAACATTTAGCCTTAAGGTTCCTTGGTTTGTTATGATTTAACGATCTATGATTACGATTAAGGTATACACAACATTTTTTTGATATCTCGCCAAATATTGATAAAGTTTATCGATCAATTTCAGCAACGAATTCGTAAAGCAAACTAAAATTGACAATTTTCAAAATATTTTTTATGGAAATTAAGAAACGATTCAAACCTCTAATAATAATAATAATAATAAATTTATTGCTCACTCAAAGTACAAAAACTATAAAAAGGGGATAGTTAGTAAGTTAGCATATCTAGTGTTAACACCATGCGTATCTCTTCTGGGTACAAATCTACAATGCAGATACGGAGGGGAACTCAAGATCAAAATTTTATAAAGAAAAGTAACCGAATGCAATCACCGGCGGTTTTCCAAGTTTAACCAACCACAGTCAAACAGCTTCTGGCTAATACGGTGAGGACGTCGAATCCCGTAAATCATTATAAGACAGGAATTCTGCACTTTTTGTAATCTGTCTTTATCCCTTCTATACAAAAACTCACCATAGACCGTGTTAAAGTAGTTCAAATTGCTAAGCACTAAAGATTCACACAACATGACCTTACAAGACTTGGAGAAAACATGCCGCTGGTGAAATATGGACTTAGCAGCGCTGTATGACTTACTTATTAAGTAAGAGGTATTCTTAACAAAACGCATATTCTTGTCCAGAAAGAGACCGAGAATTGGTGATAGGATAGCACCTTGGGGAACTCCACACGTGACATCCAGAGAATCCAAATGGACACGATCAACAACAACTCTCTGTCTGCGGTTGGCCAAATATGAGCAAATCAGCGCCATCGCTCCCTCGTCCAAACCCATTGCCACAAGTATAGCCAAAAGTATTCTATGGGAAACCATATCGAAGGCCCGCGTGAAATCCAGAAGTACAAAAGCCCTAAGTTTTCCCTTGTCCGTAGCCGAAACAATATCATCAATCACGCAAGTCACATCAATAATGAAAGCTCAATATTTCTAGTTTAAAATAAGTTACCCCAAATTACTTGGTTTTTGATAACATGCAAGAAAAAAGATACAGTGAATGTTGTTTTTACACCTAAACAATAATTTCTTCAAAAATCGATCGCAAAAACGTTTTGACCGTGTTTATGGAAATTAAGAAACCTTTTATGGCTTAAAAGAAAGCTCAAAGTTTCTACTTTAAGATAAATAAGCCTAAATACTTCTGTAATCAGCTATATGTCAGGAAAAAATTAAAATGAAAGACGACGTTTTTGTACCTAACCTATTTTTTTTCAAAAATTGATAATTTTTAAATAATCGTTTTGCTCTTATTTCTGGAATCTAAGAAACGATTTATGGCTTAAAAGAAAGCTCAAAGTTTGTAGTTTAAGATAAATAAGCTTAAATACTTCTGTAATCAGCTATATGTAAGGGAAAGAATTAAAATGAAAAATGATGACATTTTTATACCTAACCTAATTTCTTCGAAAATTAACAATTTTCGAACAATCGTCTTGACCTTATTTATGGAAAATAAGAAACGATTTATGGCTTAAAAGAAAGCTTAAAGTTTCTAGTTTAAGATAAATAAGCCTAAATGCTTCTGTAATCAGCTATATGTGACGGAAAAATTAAAATGTAAGATGACATTTTTGTATCTAACCTATATTTCGTCAAAAATTGACAATTTTCAAACAATCCTCTTGTCCTTATTTATGGAAACTAAGAAACGATTTATGGCTTAAAAGAAAGCTCAAAGTTTCTAGTTTAAGATTAATACGCCTAAATACTTCTGCACTCAGCTATATGTAAGAAAAAAATTAAAATGAAAGATGACATTTTTGCACCTAACTTATATTTCGTTAAAAATTGGCAATTTTCAAACAATCGTCTTGACCGTATTTCTGGAAACTAAGAACCGATTTAGGGCTTAAAAGAAAGCTCAGAGTTTCTAGTTTAAGATAAATACGCCTAAATACTTCTGTAATCAGCCATATGTAAGGAAAAGATTAAAATGACAGATGACATTTTTATACCCAACCTATATTTCTTCAAAAATTTACAGTTTTCAAACAATCGTCTTGATCTTATTTATGGAAACTAAGAAACGATTTATGGATTAAAGGAAAGCTGAAAGTTTCTAGTTTAAGATAAGTAAGCCTATATACTTCTGTAATCAGCTATATGTAACGAAAATATTAAAATGAAAGATGACGTTTTTTATACTTAATTAATATTTCTTCAAAAATTGACAATTTTCAAACAATCGTCTTGACCTTATTTATGGCAAATAAGAAACGATTTATGGCTTAAAAGAAAGCTCAAAGTTTCTAGTTTAAGATTAATAAGCCTAAATACTTCTGTAATCAGCTATATGTAAGAAAAAAATTAAAATGAAAGATGACATCTTTGCACCTAACCTATATTTCGTTAAAAATTGACAATTTTCAAACAATCGTCTTGACCGTATTTATGGAAACTAAGAAGCAATTTATAGCTTAAAAGAAAGCTCAAAGTTTCTAGATTAAGACAAATAAACCTAAATACTTCTGCAATCAGCCATATGCAAGGAAAAGATTAAAATGAAAGATGACATTTTTATACCCAACCTATATTTCTTCAAAAATTGACAATTTTCAAACAATCGTCTTGATCTTATTTATGGAAACTAAGAAGCGATTTATAGCTTAAAAGAAAGCTCAAAGTTTCTAGATTAAGACAAATAAACCTAAATATTTCTGCAATCAGCCATATGCCAGGAAAAGATTAAAATGAAAGATGACATTTTTATACCTAACCTATATTTTTTCAAAAATTGACAGCTTTCAAACAATCGTCTTGACCTTATTTATGGAAACTAAGAAACGATTTATGGATTAAAAGAAAGCTCAAAGTTTCTAGATTAAGACAAATAAACCTAAATACTTCTGCAATCAGCCATATGCCAGGAAAGTATTAAAATGAAAGATGACATTTTTATACCCAACCTACATTTTTTCAAAAATTGACAGTTTTCAAACAATCGTCTTGACCTTATTTATGGAAACTAAGAAATGATTTATGGATTAAAAGAAAGCTCAAAGTTTCTAGATTAAGACAAATAAGCCTAAATATTTCTGCAATCAGCGATATGCAAGGAAAAGATTAAAATGAAAGATGCCATTTTTATACTCAACCTATATTTCTTCAAAAATTGACAATTTTCAAACAATCGTCTTGACCTTATTTATGGAATCTAAGAAACGATTTACGGATTAAAAGAAAGCTCAAAGTTTCTAGTTTAAGATAAATAAGCCTAAATACTTCTGCAATCAGCCATATGCAAGGAAAAGATTAAAATGAAAGATGACATTTTTATACCCAACCTATATTTCTTCAAAAATTGACAGTTTTCAAACAATCGTCTTGAGCTTATTTATGGAAACTAAGAAGCGATTTATAGCTTAAAAGAAAGCTCAAAGTTTCTAGATTAAGACAAATAAACCTAAATACTTCTGCAATCAGCCATATGCAAGGAAAAGATTAATATGAAAGATGACATTTTTATACCCAACCTATATTTCTTCAAAAATTGACAGTTTTCAAACTATCGTCTTGACCTTATTTATGGAAGCTAAGAAACGATTTATGGATTAAAAGAAAGCTCAAAGTTTCTAGTTTAAGATAAATAAACCTAAATACTTTTGTAATCAGCTATATGGAAGGGAACGAATTAAAATAGAAGATGATGACATTTTTATACCTAACCTAATTCCTTTGAAAATTAACAATTTTCAAACAATCGTCTTGACCTTATTTATGGAAACTAAGAAACGACTTATAACTTAAATGAAAGCTCAAAGTTTTAAGTTTAAGATAAACAATTCCAAATTCTTCAAAAAAATTCGGAAAAAATTATAATGAAAGATTAAAAAAAATCGATAATTTCAAAAATTCATCTTGACCTTACTTATGGAAACTAAAACACGATTTATGGATTAAATGAAAGCTCAAAGTTTCTAGTTTAAGATAAATAATCTCAATTTATCTAATTTATCAATTTGAAAAGATTTGTTATGGTTTAACAAAAATCCTCTTAAACAATGAGTGTATATACTAATCGTCTTAAAGGCGCTTATTATAATCAAGTTTCTCGGTTTCCACTTAAAGATGTCGACAAAAAGGATTTTATATTATTAATGAAAAAGTTATACTTTTTTGCTAAAGATGCGCTTGACGTCTTTAAATAATCTCGTTCAAATGATCCTCCTAGACGAGTTTGTATAAAAACGAAAGAAAGCTTTGTAAATAATCATCGTTATAATCTACTCTGGTAGTTTCAAAGACAAGTTTTATGTTGGAAATAGCTTTATCTTTTTGTAGGATGAGATTACTTTGTAGCTTTGAAAATAGTTTGTTTATCCTTCGCAAAATATACTGATTAGTCATTTGAATAATATTGACATGTCGTTGGTGCAAAAAAATAAACATCCAAGACGTGACAATGCAAATATATTGAATCTACGGAAACGCGATCGCCTAACTTACTCGTAGCTGTTTTGCTTTTGATAATTTCGTGTTTACATTCTTTTGGTTTATCTACTTTGGCTTATATTGACTCTTAACGACTTTTCAGTTATTTGCTCGTCGAATCGATCATTGCGCGTAGAAACGGTTGGAGTTAAATCGTATCACCTGCAATCGCGATCTCGTTAACCTAACCATGGATAGATCCGTAGGCGTAAACTCACGCGAACATTATTAACATACAATCGTGTGTTGTGGTTCTTTGTCTAGTACTTATTACAATTATAACGTGCACTCATTGACCCCGAAGATGAGCATTTAAAATTTAAATGTCTCGCTCGTTTCACGCGGTTACGCACGCCCCATCTTGGTAGGTGCAACGTCCAACTGGAAGGCCAAATGATTTTCCTAAGACGGAATCGCGTTCGAATTTCCCAGAACGTTTGGCGTACGTTTGGCACGTCTTCCGGCAAATAACTGCGTGTTGGGGGCCGTCGATCCCAGAAGATACGTGATGTCTGCGACTGGGGCCCATCCGGTCACTTCTTCCTGAATGGCAATGTGATTTGAAGGGGAAAACTCTTTTTACTCATTCGTATTAACCAATTAGCATCACTATTTTGTGTTGGTAAACACTTTCTCTTTTACAACAACAACGTTATTGCGGCAATCGCTTTTTTTTTTAATGGACAGCTTCCTGTGTATTAAAATCTTTACGCAGAATTTCTTGTTTTTGGGGTTTTTAAAGCACTTACCCCAGGGTGGGCTTTCTTCCTAAAATTACCCTCTTCCAGATGTCATGATCTTTCAGTTCATTCTAAACTTATTCATAGTTTTCGGAGAAAAAGTTTTTGAATCAAAGCTTTTTATTTTAAAGAAGAACAAATAAAATGGGATTTTTTTTGTTTAAAGACTAGAAAGATAAAGATACCTTTCTAATTTTTATTTCGTTCGTTAATGTCGGCATCCTAGGGGTCAAATTAAATACCGTTAACACCCGTCCGCGTACTCCCACAATTAACGGACAATTAGTGGGGCGCTATGATAGGAAAAACGGCGTAAAAGTTCGAGTTTAACAACATAATAGGCGGTCGGAATCGTGGGGCTCTACGAAAACGACGTCTCCGCCACCGCCGCCCCACGTTGGGTCTCACTCTTGGGGAGAGTACGCATTGTCGGGGCCGTGGCGGCGTGTTTATGTGACCGCGCGGTGGTCCGCACTCTTTCTCTTTCTTTCTCTTTCTCGCAGCTGCATTCTTGCGATGCTATCGCCCCCTTTAATATACGGTCTCGGCGAGCCGCCGCTTTCGGTCTCTTCTCTTTTCCTCCGCCGACCCCCCAACAGCCCCCCTTCAACAAGCTCACCCAACCAACCAACACCTATTTAGTACTACACCCAAAAATTCAAAACTTAAATAATAGCAAAATTTTTCATGTATTTTTCATGACTTAATACAGTGTATGTTATCTAGTATAGTCGAGTTGATGGTGATAATCGTGATAAAAAACGAATGATAAGGTTTAAGGTAAATCGTAGAAGAACGGCCGACCGTTGGGAGTTATTTACAGAGCGCGTTTCTAGGATCTAGTAGACCTATCAATGGACTCGGTCGTGTCACTTCATTTGAATGCGCCGGCGCCCTCTCTGAAAGATAAATGAAGAAAGCCCGTTCACCTCCGGACTTTTCGTGTACAGTTTAATGAACTTAGAACGAGACCACCGAAGCCGAAGTCGTTTCAAGCTCAACCGACAACCTTCGAAGATGAAATTTCGGAAAAAGCCCAACAACTGGTCAATTATTTTCTTACAGTCTTATCGGATAACAATCTTTTTACAAAATCGTTTAATAAATCTTCTCGGTAAACATATAAACATCACAAGATTGTGATATTCATATTTGTATATCAAAGCCAGAAAATATATTGTGAATTTCAATCAAAAGATTTCTCATACTGTTGATAGCCAAAGTATTGGGGATCATTTATTAGAAAAAAGAAGCTTTAAGCTTTGGGAGTACTTATCTTAAACTACAAGCTTTAGGCTTCCTTTTGAACTATAACTCATTTCTTAGTTTACATAAATAAGGCCAAGACGATTGTTTGAAAATTGCCAAAATTTGAAGAATTATGGGTTAAGTATCCATTTTAACTTTTACCTTACATATAGCCGATAACCAAAGAACTTGGGATTATTTACCTTAAACTAGAAGCTTCAAGCTTTCTTTTGAGCTATAAATCGTTTCTTAGTTTCTTTAAATAAAGTCAAGACGATTTTTTGAAAATAGTAAATTTGAAGAATCATAGGTTAGGTGTAAAAGTGACATGACTCATTTTTTTTTATATCTCATATATCGTTAATAACCGAACAAGTTGGGAGTACTTATCTTAAACTAGAAACTTTAAGCTTTCTTTTAAACTATAACTCGTTTCTTAGTTCATATAAATAAGGTCAAGACGATTGTTTGAAAATTGCCAAAATTTGAAGAATTACGGGTTAGGTATAAAAGTGACATCTTCCATTTTAACTTTTACCTTACATATAGGCGATAACCGAAGAATTTTGGATTATATATCTTAAACTAGAGAACTTTGAGCTTTAATTTAAAATAAGTCTCGTTCCTTAATTTCAATAAATACGGTTTCCAGGACTTTTTAAATTAGTATCTTTTTTGACACTTTTAGGTTATACGAAAATGTAAGTTTTATTTCAACATTTTTTATCTCAATATTTTTCCAATATAACCCAACAATTATTATACATCGTTTTAAAGAGAAAGCTTTGAGCTTTAATTTAGAATGACTTTTATTCTTTAATTTCAATAAATACGGCTTCCAAGAATTTTTAAATTAGCATCTTTTTTAACACGTATAGGTTATACGAAAATGTAAGTTTTGTTTCAACATTTTTTTTCTCAATATTTTTCCAATGTAACCCAACAATTATTATACATCGTTTTAAAGAGAAAGCTTTGAGCTTTAATTTAGAACAAATCTCGTTCCTTAATTTCAATAAATACGGTTTCCAGGAATTTTTAAATTGGCATCTTTTTTTGACACTTTTAGGTTATACGAAAATGTAAGTTTTATTTCAACACTTTTTTCTCAATATTTTTCGAATCTGACCCAACAATTATTATACATCATTTTAAAGAGAAAACTTTGAGGTTTAATTTAAAATAAGTCACATTCCTTAATTTCAATAAATACGGCTTCCAGGAATTTTTTAAATTAGCACCTTTTTTTGACACGTTTAGGTTAAACGAAAATGTAAGTTTTGTTTCAACTTTTTTTTCTCAATATTTTTCCAATCCAACCCAACAATTATTATACATCATTTCAAAGAGAAAGCTTTGAGCTTTAATTTAAAATAAGTCTCATTCATTAATTTCATTAAATACGGCTTCCAGGAATTTTTAACTTAGCATCCTTTTTGACACTTTTAGGTTATACGAAAATATAAGTTTTGTTTCAACATTTTTTTTCTCAATATTTTTCCAAACCAACCCAACAATTATTATACATCGTTTTAAAGAGAAAGCTTTGAGCTTTAATTTAAAACAAGTCTCATTCCTTAATTTCAATAAATACTGCTTCCAGGAATTTTTAAATTAGCATCTTTTTTGACACTTTTAGGTTGTATAAAAATGTAAGTTTTAATAATAATAAACAAGTTTATTGTTCACAAAAATCAATATACATATTATTGAAAGTACAAAAATTACATATATAAATTCGATAGTCTCCTATGGTTCTTTCACAATCACCCCCTTAAAAATAATAAACATAAACATAGACAAAACAGAAAAGAACATGAAAAGAAAAAAAAGAGATAAGAAAACATGAACAAGAGAGAATTTATGCGCAAATACTGCTTTCATTTAAGCTATAAGTCGTTTCTTAGTTTCCATAAATAAGGGCAAGACGATTTTTTGAAAATTATCAATTTTTAAAGAATCATCGGTTAGGTGTAAAAGTGACATCTCTCATTTATATTATTTTATCTCTTATTTATCGATAATAACCGAACAATTTGGGAGTACTTATCTTAAACTAGAAACTTTAAGCTTTCTTTTAAACCATAAATCGTTTCTTACTTTACATAAATAAGGTCAAGACGATTTTTTGAAAAATGTTTCATTTATGCTGAGTGATATCTTAGTTAGTAATCGGGAGTCTTTATTGTTTCTAGGAGCTGACATGCCGTGGGGTTCCACTTCCTACGTTTTTAGAAAACAAGTTGTTCTCATCTCCAACCCTCTGGTCTGAAAGCGCCCGTTATGAGCATTACTTCAGAGAAGTAATCTCTTCATTCCGGAGAAGATAACCTCATCTTTAGGATTTGGCACAGATGTTGTCACATCCAGGTAGATATTATAAATTAAAACAAAACAATATTCCTGTCTGGACTCTACCCATCTTAGTCCTTGGAAAAGATTAAGATTAATTAAATACCCATAAAAGCAGTTGTACTACATGGTAATCTATACTGGAAAAAGAAACTGCATCTAGTTTATCATTCCTGCTTCCAGAATGAGATACTGTAATATTTGCGTGTCTACTATGGAAAAGTGTTATGACAAAACTTGAAGTAATAGCAGAAGGAAGAAACAGAAATAACGAAAACCATTCTTTTGATTTACACTTAGCCCATAAAGTATTTTTGAAATATGGTTAGGTGATGTCTCAGGAAGTGGATTTAACGATAATAACTTTATGGCGATTACCACCGGTTCAATAGAAATTCAATAGGAATAGGAAATAATAAAGGTAAGGTAATAAAGGCATATCTAATCGTACGCGTGACCTGATCATTGGTCAATGGGGGCCGTTATAGGGTTATGGCGCGATACACCGATGATTTATAGATAGAAATTCCGGGTCCATTCACAATTCCGACATCGGTATCGCAACCGGGTGTGATTACGCTCTAAATTTCCGGAGCGATAAGTAACGTCGTGGGTGAAGCGCAACGTCGACCATTAATATAACTTAAGTATTAAGCGAATGCGTGAATTTCTTAAGTTGCAATTACCGGATGGAATTATCAGATCCCTTTACGGTTTGGTGAAAGGAAGAAGGGATCGACTATTGATAACCTCCCGTGAGAAGCGAAGACCGGTCCATACGATGAGATAGCGCTTGTGTCAAGTCGTATCTGACGTTAGGGGCCCGATTTCTTCGCCGCTGGAATGCGTTGGAGCGGGCGTAGCCCGAAATTGGGTTCTTTTGATTTGCCGGTGTCCGGCAACCGCAGCTTAATTCACCGACAATACGATCGCAGCGGTCCCGCCGTCGTGATTAGTCGGCATTTTGATCACTCGAACATTTTTAACACGTCAAGGTCGTCCTCTAAGTTAAATGAAGAAACGATTTCTTAAAAGTGCTGCTTAAAGTAAGAAATCATTTTTAGTATCCAAGCCGTTAAATCGTTTCTTATTAGTCGAGTTAGGTTCATTTACCAGGAGAAGAAACGAAGATGACGACGACGACGACGTTCTGAAACACATGTCGAGTGGCATGTGCCCCCCAGTGCGGTTAAATCTCACGTTACAGTTCCATACTTTCTGGAAAAAAAGACAATGGTTTTTGTCGGAACCCGAACTATTCTTGGAGTACCGAGTTTCCTGTTGCGTAATATACACTCATCACGCTTATGAGTTATTTTCGTACTCATTGATAAAGTCAAAGGAGTCTTTTTTGAAGCTTGTTGTTTCTTTTTTTTTTTGGTTAGGTCAAAAATGGAATCTGTGGTGTTGTATTGTCGTGCGATAAAACGAATAGTCGGTGAACGTTGAAGGTCGAGACTCCGATGGGAACCTTTCGACATATTTTCACGTTTTGTCGCTAAATTGTCAACACATGGATTGAGGATCCGGTCGGATGGACACAGTCTTGGTACAAAAAGACGCCCATATTCGAAACGTAGTTCACCTTCAGCGTTGCTGCATTAACAAGCCGCAAGATCGCTTTATTATTTTCCGGAAATTAATTACGACTTTTTCATATGACGACGCCTTCTCTTTAAGGTCTGTTGTGGCGTATGAACTAGACGGGTAATTAATTGCCAGTAGGGGTCTCGGTTATTTTTAGAAGGGACCATGACTAATTCTCGCTGTCGGTGGAATTGGTAAATGCGTCCCATTTGACGGAAACGGGTAACGGGTTGTTTAGCAATTTACTTGCTCTTACATCATCCTTAAAACGAGCTTTTTACTATGTATAATCCATTTTTTAATTCATAGGAGTCTTCAAATTGAAGTGCCAAAAAGAAGGGTCAGTTTTAACAGTTCTAGGCTTAACTATTTAACTAGTTCTAGGTCTTGTCTTAGTTCTTGGTCTAGTGTTAGTTCTACACTAACACTAGACGAAGAACTAGAAACATTCGGATTTAGAACCACGTCTCTCAAGACGGCTAAACCCGAATGATTCTAGTTCTTGTGTTAGTTCTAGTGATAGACGAACGGCTAAAAGAGGCGTAAATTGTAAACAAGAATAAAAAGTTCTGCTTTTAAAAGGAAAGTGACTGCGCAACACAAAATGTTTGAAAAAAACCTTAATAATTAACTCTTCGTCTGTAAAGGTGGATCTTTCGGGTCTGGCCGTTTTTTCATCCTGTCAATACACTCAAAAAAATTTATAAACAATTCATGATAATGTTCGAAACCTTCAACTTGATAAATCAATCATATTTATCGAAAAATTTATTTTTGCATACATATTTTTTTATATGAAATGAAGAAATTATTTGCCTAAACAGTTGTAGTTCGGACAGGAAATATCCAGGTTTACAGAGAAAGGGCTAAAAATGTTGAATTGTTTCCAAACCATCATAACAGAGAGATATTAAAGCTAGACTACACAATTTAATAAATATAAGCATTGGTAATTTAAAATTAAAACTCAAGAAAAAAGTTAAGAATTTAGGTGTTATAATTGACGAATCGCTTAATTTCGGAAGTATATTAACAAAAGCACTAAACGCCTGCTCTGTAATAGCATGGTTTTATCACATTTTAATTATGCTGATGTTCTATACTATCCCTTTATTTCTTATAAGCTAAAACATAAAATATAAAAGGTACAAAATTCTTGTTTGAGATGACTGTTTGGACTGTTCTAGGAGATTGGCTAAATATGAATCCTAGACGGTTGGTGCATGCTAGTCAGTTCTATCGAAAAATAATTTTGTGTGGTAAGCCTGAGTATCTCTTAAATAGTAAAACAAAGTTTTAGCTATGAAATTACGAAGATTTATAATTCTATTGTTATACCGCTGGGGGTTGAGGTGACGACATAACTTGTAGGAACTTTTAGTTCAGGATTTTTTTGTTTTCTGTTCGATTTTTTTTAGTTAGCTAGTATCATTGTTAATATTTTGATTTATATGTTGTTGTCCTGCACCGAGCGCATTTGTAAATTAGGATATAGTATGGTTTATTTATGGCATGATGGAAGAACGGGCTACCGAATCATGCCATACGATGGGTTGGTCGTCGGAAGATAGAAGCTGTGTTTTATTGTNAAGTATATTAACAAAAGCACTAAACGCCTGCTCTGTAATAGCATGGTTTTATCACATTTTAATTATGCTGATGTTCTATACTATCCCTTTATTTCCTATAAGCTAAAACATAAAATACAAAAGGTACAAAATTCTTGTTTGAGATTACTGTTTGGACTAAGTCAAAGGGATCATGTCAGTCATACACTTGTCCTAGCAGATTGGCTAAATATGAATTCTAGACGGTTGGTGCATGCTAGTCAGTTCTATCGAAATATAATTTTGTGTGGTAAGCCTGAGTATCTCTTAAATAGAGTCAGATTCCGGTCGGAAGGGTACCTTAACACCACCTTTACATAAGACTGAATTATACAAACAAAGTTTTAGCTATAAAATTACGAAGATGTATTATTCTATTGTTATACCGCTGGGGGTGTGTACTTCTGAACAACACTTTAGGAGGCAGCTGAAGGGGTTATTTCTTGGCAGTTGAGGTGGCGACATAACGGGGCGCACATGGTAATCTTGTACCGATATGACAACTTTTGATTTATTTTGCAATTGATTGACGACGTCGAGCTTTCCGAACTTTTTGTAGGAACTTTTAGTTCAGGATTTTTTTGTTTTCTGTTCGATTTTTTTTTAGTTAGCTAGTATCCTAGTATTGTTAATATTTTGATTTATATGTTGTTGACCTGCACCGAGCGCATTTGTAAATTAGGATATAGTATGGTTTATTTATGGCATGATGGAAGAACGGGCTACAGAATCATGCCATACGATGGGTTGGTCGTCGGAAGATAGAAGCTGTGTTTTATTGTAATTATTATTATTATATTTTCTTTATTTTCTTTTTGGCGATTGATTCAATAAATTATTATTATTATTATATATGAAAACTAAGAGATCGTTTATGGCACAATAAAACTAGATCAAATTTGCTTTAAAATGCTTCTTATCTCATTCCGATATCTCAATTAGTTCTTGAGATACGATATTTTTAGTTTGCTCATGAACCTAAATAGCTGTAAAATCTGCAGAGTTCTATTTAAAGTACCATAATAACGGGATTTATGGAAACTAAGAAATTATTTATGGCACAATAAAAGTAGATTAAATTTGCTTTAAAATGCTTCTTATTTCATTATGATATCTCAATTAGTTCTTGAGATACGACATTTTTAGTTTGATAATGTACCTAGATAGCTGTAAAACGTGCAGAGTTCTATTTAAAGCATCCTAACAACGGGATTTATGGAAACTAAGAAATCATTGATGGCACAATAAAACTAGATTAAATTTGCTTTAAGATGCTTCTTATCTCATTCCGATATCTCAATTAGTTCTTAAGATACGATATTTTTAGTTTGATCATGAACCTAAATAGCTGTAAAATGTGCAGAGATCTATTTAAAGTACCATAATAACGGGATTTATGGAAACTAAGAAATTATTTATGGCACAATTAAACTAGATCAAATTTGCTTTAAAATGCTTCTTATCTCATTCCGATATCTCAATTAGTTCTTGAGATACAATATTTTTGGTTTGATTATGAACCTAAATAACTGTAAAATCTGCAGAGTTCTATTTAAAGTACCATAATAACGGGATTTATGGAAACTAAGAAATTATTTATGGCACAATAAAACTAGATTAAATTTGCTTTAAAATGCTTCTTATCTCATTGCGATATCTCAATTAGTTCTTGAGATACGATATTTTTAATTTGATCATGAACCTAGATAGCTGTAAAACATGCAGAATTCTATTTAAGGTATCGTAACAACGCGATTTACAGAAACTAAGAAACTATTTATGGCACAGTAAAACTAGATTAAATTTGCTTTAAAATGCTTCCTATCTCATTCCGATATCTCAATTCGTTTTTGAGATATGACATTTTCAGTTTGATAATGTACATAAAACGTGCAGAGTTCTATTTAAAGCATCGTAACAACGAGAAATCATTCATGGCACTTTGTATTTTCATTAAATTTACTTTAAAATGGTATATATTCCATCTTGGTATCTCAATCATGTTTTGATCCACGATTTTTTTAATTTGTTTTTATTATGTTTAAACTTAAAATCCTCTCTGATTTTAAAACTCGCGCCAAAAAATAGCTTTGAAAAATTAAACGTGATTTTTCATTTTACTCCTCCGAATTAAAAAATAGAGTATAGCACATAGTTAATTTTAAATAATTTCTCTTTAAGAAGTAGAACTCAAAAAAAAGTCGTCTAACGTTTCTTAGATCATTAATCATTGTGTAAGATTGAACTTTTTTTGTAGAAAAAGTTTAACAAAAGGAAAATATGCTTACATCATTACAATATTTAAGCTAACCTTCGATTATTTACAAGAACTTTTAATATTACCAACTGTATCGTAATGAAATACTAAAGGACGTGTCCTCACAAAACATTAAGTTTTGGCGGTTACCAATGCTAAAGAGTTTTGATGTGTTATTCATGTGGTAATCTCACATTTCCGAGCACATAATACATAATTTATGTTCGCAATTTCTCGTTCGGCTGAATTACGTGTAAAAATGAGTATCTGAATTACGTATTTTTATAATTTTATCCTAATTTTTGATTTTATTGATTTTATACCATTACGATCAAGGTGATTTCTAAATTTCAATAACCTTATAATTGTCTTAACCTCGCCGAGATTTCGTCGGTTTAAAGAACGTTACGCAGGTATAATACGCGAAAGGATATGATGTCAGTAGGTTGACACCCGTTCGAAGGCCAAAGCTCTTTAATTATTCTAACTACACGTGGCACGATTGTGTACATTACGTTTGGCGATCGTTGTGCAACTCGGACAATTTTCGAGTGAAAAGAAGCTGTAAAAAAAATCGTAGCCGTTGACATCGCCCGAATATAAAAGTGGCTGTTTGTAAACGTTGTCGAACGCGGGTAGATAAAACGAAGAAAAATAATTAAGACGACCCGAATGGACCATACACGTAAACAGCCCCACCCATTTTCGATTCTCCCCCGATGGTGGTTTATTTATTTACGTTCCTTCCACGCCGATACATCCATCTCCGCCGCGGCGGTCGTGTTATCTCTTACGCCGCGGTGGTAACTGCCAGTTCCCACCGTCCTTCGAGGGTAGTTCCTGGAATCGGGGTTACTGCCTCTCGGCAGGCCTCCTCAGTCGGCTCCTTTTTGACTTTACTCCTCCTCTCTTATACAAAAATTTTAATACAAAAACATGGTCCCTTTCAAATTCGAAATTTTTTAAATCTCCTCCACCTCTTAAACCGTCCATTCCTTTAGCACATACAGATCACGGCAATTTTTGTTTCCGTATCTTCTCTATCGAACAACAAATAGTCTCAGTATCAGCGTATTTAAATAGTTTTAAAAGTATTATTTGCTTTGGCTTTGATAAGGTGATGTATTTCGTCGAGGTCTTGATAAAATGACATGAGCCGATTGAATTATGAGGTCAGAATTGTGAATGCGGACCCGAAACTCAATCTCTATTAATAATACATTGAGACTAAATACATAACTTTTAAAAGAGAGGTAAATTCTAAACGGGAATAAAAAGTTCTGTTTTTAAAAGAAAAGTTACTGCGCAATAAAAAATGTTTATGAAAACAACCTTAATAATTAAAAATGCTGAATTGTATTCAAACCATCATAACAGAGAGATATGCGGAAACTAAGAAATCATTTATTACACAACAAAACTAGAACAAATTTGCTTTAAAATGCTTCTTATTTCATTCCAATATCTCAATTAGTTTTTGAGATACGATATTTTTAATTTGATAATGTTAACTTGATAGGTGTAAAATGTGCAGAGTTATATTTAAAGTACCATAATAAAGGGGATTTATGGAAACTAAGAAATTATTTATGGCACAATAAAATTAGATCAAATTTGCTTTAAAATGCTTCTTACTTCATTTCGATATCTCAATTAGTTTTTGAGATACGACATTTTCAGTTTGATAATGCATCTAGATAGCTGTATAAAGTGCAAAGTTCTATTTAAAGCGTCGTAACAACGGGATTTACGCAAACTAAGAAATTATTTATGGCACAATAAAACTAGATTAGATTTGCTTTAAAATGCTTCTTATTTCATTCCGATATCTCAATTAGTTCTCGAGATACGATTTCTTTAGTTTTATACTGTTACTTTGATAGCTGTTACACGTGCAAAGTTCTATTTAAAGTACCATAATAACGGTATTTATGGAAACTAAGAAATTATTTATGGCACAATAAAACTAGATCAAATTTGCTTTAAAGTGCTTCTTATTTCATTCCGATATCTCAATTAGTTCTTGAGATACGATATTTCTAATTTGATAATGTTAACTTGATAGCTGTAAAATGTGCAGAGTTCTATTTAAAGTACCATAATAACGGGATTTATGGAAACTAAGAAATTATTTATGGCACAATAAAACTAGATCAAATTTGGTATAAATTGCTTCTTATTTCATTCCGATATCTCAATTAGTTCTTGAGATACGATATTTCTAATTTGATAATGTTAACTTGATAGCTGTAAAATGTGCAGAGTTCTATTTAAAGTACCATAATAACGGGATTTATGGAAACTAAGAAATTATTTATGGCACAATAAAACTAGATCAAATTTGGTATAAATTGCTTCTTATTTCATTCCGATATCTCAATTAGTTCTTGAGATACGATATTTCTAATTTGATAATGTTAACTTGATAGCTGTAAAATGTGCAGAGTTCTATTTAAAGTACCATAATAACGGGATTTATGGAAACTAAGAAATTATTTATGGCACAATAAAACTAGATCAAATTTGGTATAAATTGCTTCTTATTTCATTCCGATATCTCAATTAGTTCTTGAGATACGATATTTCTAATTTGATAATGTTAACTTGATAGCTGTAAAATGTGCAGAGTTCTATTTAAAGTACCATAATAACGGGATTTATGGAAACTAAGAAATTATTTATGGCACAATAAAACTAGATCAAATTTGGTATAAATTGCTTCTTATTTCATTCCGATATCTCAATTAGTTCTTGAGATACGATATTTCTAATTTGATAATGTTAACTTGATAGCTGTAAAATGTGCAGAGTTCTATTTAAAGTACCATAATAACGGGATTTATGGAAACTAAGAAATTATTTATGGCACAATAAAACTAGATTAAATTTGCTTTAAAATGCTTCTTATTTCATTCCGATATCTCAATTAGTTCTTGAGATACGATATTTTTAGTTTCAAAATGTTACCTTGATAGCTGTATATTGTGCAGAGTTTTATTTAAAGTACCATAATAATGGGATTTATGGAAACTAAGAAATTATTTATGGCACAATAAAACTAGATCAAATTTGCTTTAAAATGCTTCTTACTTCATTTCGATATCTCAATTAGTTTTTGAGATACGACATTTTCAGTTTGATAATGCATCTAGATAGCTGTATAACGTGCAAAGTTCTATTTAAAGCATCGTAACAACGGGATTTATGCAAACTAAGAAATTATTTATGGCACAATAAAACTAGATTAGATTTGCTTTAAAATGCTTCTTATTGCACTAAGATATCTCAATTAGTTCTTGAGATACGATTTCTTTAGTTTTATACTGTTACTTTGATAGCTGTTACACGTGCAAAGTTCTATTTAAAGTACCATAATAACAGTATTTATAGAAACTAAGAAATTATTTATGGCACAGTAAAACTAGATCAAATTTGCTTTAAAGTGCTTCTTATTTCATTCCGATATCTCAATTAGTTCTTGAGATACGATATTTTTAGTTTGATAATGTTAACTTGATAGCTGTAAAATGTGCAGAGTTCTATATATAGTACCATAATAACGGGATTTATGGAAACTAAGAAATTATTTATGGCACAGTAAAACAAGATCAAATTTGCTTTAAAATGCTTCTTATCTCATTCCGATATCTCAATTAGTTCTTCAGATACGACATTTTCAGTTTGATTATGAACCTAAATAACTGTAATACTTACAGAATTCTATTTGAAGTATCGTAACAACGGAATTTATGGGAACTAAGAAATCATTTATGGCACAATAAAACTAGATCAAATTTGCTTTAAAATGCTTCCTATCTCATTCCGATATCTCAATTAGTTCTTGAGATATGATTTTTTTACCTTGATAAGTATTAAACGTGCATAATTCTATTCAAACTATCATAACAACGAGGTTTATAGAAACTAAGAAATCATTTATGGCACATTGTATCTTCATTAAATTTGCTTTAAAATGCTGTATATCTCATCTTGATATCTCAATCGCTTTTTGATCCATGCATTTTTTAATTTGATAAAATTGTTTTGATAATGTGGCGGCACCACACCTTTAAAATAGCTCCCTTTGAAACAAAAACATCTTCAAAACATTATAAAAAGTGTTTTACTATAAAAAATATAAATAACCTTCTATAGCTAACTATTAAACATTCAGAATTGTGTAACTCATAATGTTTTAGGTAGCTGTTCACAATGCAAGCAAGACTTTTAGGTATCTAATACTTTCTCGCATGTATGCGAGACTTCAACAGCCATTCCTTTATTTGTTTTAGAAATCCCGATGACTGACGAACGGCCTTAAATTGGGATACACCAGGCATTGCAGTGTAATGACATAATATGGAGTTTTTCTCGACTTGAAAAGTTTTAAGTTTTTTCTTGGATTTTTGGGTGATTTGGGCACACTTTTCAAAAACGTCCTATTATTATATCCCATTGCCAAAGTGGGATTGTGCATACTCATCGTGTTTAGTAGATTCTTCTGCACATTCTAAGTAATATGAATTGTAATTTGGACGGAAAAAGAACATTAATAAATCAAAATCAATGACGTTTTCCCAAAAAGGCGATGATGGAGAATGAAATTTAGGTTTTAAATTTATGTAACAACACTTAGGGATGAAATGAATCGTGTTTCGATGTTAGTTTTTTGTAATGGTTGTTGGATAGTCATAGTAGTTTTGTAAAAGGATGTTGTTTGGAATCCCGCATGACGTTTTATTGAAGGTGATTAAAGCGGTTGTTGGTGCGGGCGAAATGGTGTTGTTGGTACTTCCATAGTCGTGGGAGAATAAGCGAAATCGGGATTGGGAAAAGCTGGTGGCCCGCATATACCGGGGACGTTAAGGACGGGATACGAGACCGCGAATATAATATCGCGCGGCCCCTTTGTGCGTTCCGTTTGGACGAATACTCGGGTTACCTCGTAAAATCGGTACCTATCTGATGAACGGCCGACCCGACTGCCGCCCCGACTGCCGCCCCGTGCACGTATTGTTCTTCGGGACCGCTTTGTCTTCGTATTTATTTTCTTGTCCGCGCAGATCTGCAGATAAGCTCGGCCCCCGTTTTATTTTCTCTCTCTGCTGCGCTATTTTCTCTCCCACCGCATTTTACTTTTTTTCATTTCCTTACCATCCAAATAATCCAATTCAATAAAGCTTTTTCAAACTTTAACTTCTAAATCATCCTAACTTTTTTTATTTTATTTATTAGAATCTTATTAACCCCTTATTAACACATATATCAGTGTTGTCCACTAATTTTTGATCAAGATCGACTTTTTATATAAATGTCTTGCCAAGATCGACCGAAGGGTTTAAAGTAACCTTCCTTTTTTTTTGCTTTGAGGCCCAGATATAGATATTTCAGATTCATGATTTTTTTGGCAATCGACGTTATGGTCATCACTGATTTAGAGCTTATAAATAAAAAATGGTAATAATTGGGTTCAATCTTGTTATGGATCTAGTCTTTATGGCCCATTACTAAGGTTTTATGTATAAAAAGTTTTTCTCCATCGCTTTTAGTTTTTGAGTTATAATTGAGTTAATTTTCGAAAATCAACAATTTTGATGTTTAATCGATTTACAGCTTATAAATAAAAAATGGTATTAATTGGGTTCAATCTTGTCATGGATCTAGTCTTTATGGTCAATTACTACGGTTTTATGTATAAAAAGTTTTTCCCCATCGCTTTTAGTTTATGAGTTATAATTGAGTTAATTTTCGAAAATCAACAATTTTGATGTTTAATCGATTTAGAGCTTATAAATAAAAAATAGTAATAATTGGGTTCAATCTTTTTATGGATCTAGTCTTTATGGTCCATTACTAAGGTTTTATGTACAAAAAGTATTTCCCCATCGCTTTTAGTTTATGAGTTATGATTTAGTTAATTTTCGAAAATCAACAATTTTGACGTTTTAGTTTTTGACTAATTTTTGATAAAAATTGTCTTTTCATATAAATGGCTTGCCAAGATCGACCAAAGGGTTTAAAGTAACCTTCTTTTTCTTTGCTCTGAGGCCCAAATATTAGATATTTCAGATTCATGAATTCTATGCTTCCTAGGGTTAAATAAAAGTTGAATATTAGTTAACGATGCGATAATTAGCCGATCTGAAGAACAATCTTCGACGATGCGTTTTATTATCGGCAGACGCTTATTCGGGCGATACGATTTGATAAAAAGAGCGGAGTCCGCTGCTCGGTGGAGAAGGAATGTGGTCCCGGAGGTCTCTTTGCTCACCTGTTTTGACCGGAGCGGCGCTGCGCAAGAAAGACAGGGAGAGAGTCCTTCTCGGAGATTTTCTGGCGAGGCCCCCTCTCGAGGCGCAAGGCCAAAACGGGCCTTTTAATTAAGCGCCGAAGAGGATGGCGGCCGCCTTCCCATCCGATATGACCGATCCGAAGGAAACCTCCGACGACCCACACACACACACCATGAAGTCTTCGCACTCCTGCCGTGGTATCTCCTCTTCTTCTTCATCTTACACCATCATTCTTCAACTTTTCCCATATCTAGACGACAAATGCGTACCGGATTTTACCATATTTGATTTTGTATCACAAACGATTTGCCAAGAAAACACCTGTTCTGGATATATGTATTGAGAACTCTTCGTGGTTAAAATCCTCAAATAAATTGAAACGTTTTTAAAGAAATTTCAAATTTCAAAAAAGTTGTCCTCATCCTTCTTTGTCTTAAGTGGTTTCTGCGTTCGATTAGTAAATTGACCGATGATCGGAAGAAAACATAACGAGTAAATTGGTCGATAGGAAATTCTAATGGGTTGAGAGCTCCTTCGGGTATTGCCCAATTCAATTGCCGCACTACGAAGAACGAGCCGTACGAAGCTGGACAATCGAGTCGAGATCGGCTTCGACCGAGAGAAGCATTCCAAAGAAGAAGAAGTAAAAGAAGTGGCCGCCGACCGGCCCGAAGCCATCATGACTTTCTTTCCAAGGGATCGCGCCGACTATTAGCGTTTTTGACGGATGATTTACCGGCGACGCGCGAATTAAATAAATTACCCAGTTCGATTAACATATTTGTCATTTTGTTAACTCGTCTCAGATCTTAGCAATCGACGTTTTCTATAAGAAAAACGAAATTGATAGTGACCCTTTCACGATTGATAGCGGGATATAACGATTGATGTTGCTTTACCGATTCGTTTCAGTTTCTTTGAAGCATTTTAAAACTGAAATTCTTTCGGAATAGAACCACCTGTTATCCGAAAAGGATATATGTGATATAGGGTGGGTCTCAGGTAATATAACCTGATTTCCAAGCGCACTCCCATCGAAGGGCACGCGTTGTACACGTAATTTAAATGACAATGGGAACCACCGCGTTGTCATTGTAACGTCGAACGGGGCCGATCTTGAACCAGTTATTAACGGGCGTGGGTCGTACAGACGTCCGTGTTTATTATTTATAGGATTAAAAGCAAACGCGGCGGTTTCGTTTGAAATTGGAACAAAGATACTGCGATAACAGCAAATACCTACCAACTATACGAATTCGAATTAACAAAATCATTTATTTTTTGAGAAAATTTCTTATCGGCCACGAGGCCAAGAATTCCCGCGCCTTTTTTCTCATGCAAATGGCCGGAGAGGCGCCTTCTTGTCAGTAGGAACGAGGAAAACTTGCCTATTTTCTGTTTGCTCTTTAGATAAGGTGCTGAAATATCTAAGAAGCCGACCGAAACGTCTCAGCATTAACTAAAAAGACCGTTACAGGAAATCTACCAAAATAAAGCGGCTTCAAAAATAAACATTAAGCGCACGTTCGAGTGTCCGTTTGTGTTTGTCATTCCAGTTTAAATAGATGTCAACATCTCTCAGGAAGTTCAATGTCTAGTGCACAAAACGCGTGCTATTCGATAAATTTGGTATAGCTGAAAGAGTTGTCTGTTTGGTTTTATCTTTCTCGCTTGATTATAAAGGGCATTCATCATATTGTTTGATAAGTAAATAATAATACACTTTAAATTATTACTATTTTCTCGTCTAAAAAGTCTAAAAAGAGATTTCTTCTTTTATATCATTAACATTAAATTACTTCTTATTTCATTCCGATATCTCAATTAGTTCTTGAGATACAATTTTTTTAGTTTGGTAATGTTACCTTGATAGCTGTAGAATGTGCAGAGTTCAATTTAAAGTACCATAATAACGAGATTTATAGAAACTAAGAAATTATTTATGGTACAATAAAATTAGATCAAATTTGCTATAAAATGCTTCTTATTTCATTCCGATATCTTAATTAGTTCTTGAGATACGATATTTTTAATGTGATAATGTTAACTTGATAGCTTTAAATTGTGCAAAGTTCTATTTATAGTACCATAATAATGGGATTTATAAAAACTAAGAAATCATTTATGGCACAATTAAACTAGATTAAATTTGCTTTAAAATGCTTTTTATCTCATTCCGATATCTCAATTAGTTCTTGAGATACGATATTTTTAGTTTGTTTATGAACCTAAATAGCTGTAATACATGCAGAATTCTATTTAAAGCATTGTAACAACGGAATTTATGGAAACTAAGAAATCATTTATGGCACAATAAAACTGGATCAAATTTGTTATAAAATGCTTCTTATCTCATTCCGATATCTTAATTAGTTCTTGAGATACGATATTTTTAGTTTGATTATAAACCTAAATACCTGTAAAACATGCAGAATTCTATTTAACGCATTGTAACAACGGAATTTATGGAAACTAAGAAATCATTTATGGCACAATAAAACTAGATCAAATTTGCTATAAAATGCTTCTTATTTCATTCCGATATCTCAATTAGTTTTTGAGATACGATATTTCTAATTTGATAATTTTAAGTTGATAGGTGTAAAATGTGCAGAGTTATATTTAAAGTACCATAATAACGGGATTTATGGAAACCAAGAAATTATTTATGGCACAATAAGACTAGATCAAATTTGCTATAAAATGCTTCTTATTTCATTCCAATATCTCAATTAGTTCTTGAGATACGATATATCTAATTTGATAATGTTATCTTGATAGGTGTAAAATGTGCGGAGTTGTATTTAAAGTACCATAATAAGGGGATTTATAGAAACTAAGAAATTATTTATGGCACAATAAAACTAGATTAAATTTGCTTTAAAATGCTTCTTATTCTATTCCGATATCTCAATTAGTTCTTGAGATACGATATTTTTAGTTTCATAATGTTACCTTGATAGCTGTATAATGTGCAGAGTTCTATTTAAAGTACCATAATAATGGGATTTATGGAAACTAAGAAATCATTTATGGCACAATAAAACTAGATTAAATTTGCTTTAAAATGCTTCTTATCTCATTCCGATATCTCAATTAGTTCTTGAGATACGACATTTTTAATTTGATAATGTTAACTTGATAGTTGTGAAATGTGCGGAGTTGTATTTAAAGTACCATACTAATGGGATTTATGGAAACTAAGAAATCATTTATGGCACAATAAAACTAGATTAAATTTGCTTTAAAATGCTTCTTATCTCATTCCGATATCTCAATTAGTTCTTGAGATACGACATTTTTAATTTGATAATGTTAACTTGATAGTTGTGAAATGTGCGGAGTTGTATTTAAAGTACCATACTAATGGGATTTATAGAAACTAAGAAATTATTTATGGCACAATAAAACTAGATTAAATTTGCTTTAAAATGCTTCTTATTTCATTCCGATATCTCAATTCGTTCTTGAGATACGATATTTTTAGTTTGTTTATGAACCTAAATAGCTGTAATACTTACAGAATTCTATTTGAAGTATCGTAATAACGAAATTTATGGAAACTAAGAAATCATTTATGGCACAATGAAACTAGATTAAATTTGCTTTAAAATGCTTCTTATTTCACTAAGTTATCTCAATTAGTTCTTGAGATACGATTTGTGTAGTTTATAATGTTACTGTGATAGCTGTAACACGTGCAAAGTTCTATTTAAAGTGCTATAATAACGGTATTTATGGAAACTAAGAAATTATTTATGGCACAATTAAACTAGATCAAATTTGCTATAAAATGCTTCTTATTTCATTCCGATATCTCAATTAGTTCTTGAGATACGACATGTTTAATTTGATAATGTTAACTTGATAGTTGTAAAATGTTCACAGTTCTATTTAAAGTACCATAATAACGAGATTTATAGAAACTAAGAAATTATTTATGGTACAATAAAATTAGATCAAATTTGCTATAAAATGCTTCTTATTTCATTTCGATATCTTAATTAGTTCTTGAGATACGATATCTCTAATTTGATAATGTTAACTTGATAGTTGTAAAATGTGCAGAGTTCTATTTAAAGTACCATAATAATGGGATTTATAGAATCTAAGAAATCATTTATGGTACAATAAAACTAGATTAAATTTGCTTTAAAATGCTTCTTATCTCATTCCAATATCTCAATTAGTTCTTGAGATACGATATCTCTAATTTGATAATGTTAACTTCATAGTTGTAAAATGTGCGGAGTTGTATTTAAAGTACCATAATAATGGGATTTATAGAAACTAAGAAATTATTTATGGCACAATATAACTAGATTAAATTTGCTTTAAAATGCTTCTTAGTTCATTCCGATATCTCAATTAGTTCTTGAGATACGATATTTTTAGTTTGTTTATGAACCTAAATAGCTGTAATACTTACAGAATTCTATTTGAAGTATCGTAATAACGGAATTTATAGAAACTAAGAAATTATTTATGGCACAATAAAACTAGATCAAATTTGCTTTAAAATGCTTCTTATTTCATTCCGATATCTCAATTAGTTTTTGAGATACGATATTTTTACTATAGATGTGAATTTTTTCCAAAAAAACCCACTGTTTAAAAACGATGAAAGATATTTTATTCAATTATGAAATCGGTGCTACGTTACGTTTCAACCAATAAGTTGGTCTTCTTCAGGCACGTCGTCTTAGGATGTAGAAAATGGAGGATATGATCTATATAAACTTAACATCGTAAAAGCAATGAAGACAATTCGTTATTTAGACGTACATAATTTTTGTTGAAGTTTAAAATGTACATGTGGGTCGAATTCTTTATATACATATATATGGATGTCTACTATTATTAATACTCAAAAATCAAAAAACAATAGACAGTACTTTGTAAAATGACGACTGGAATACAATTTGCAGAACAGGTTTTGAAAATTTGGACTTTACTGCAATGTGTTCGATGTGTATATATCGAACCATAATAATGGGATTTATGGAAACTAAGAAATTAGTTATGGCACAATTAAACTAGATCAAATTTGCTATAAAATGCTTCTTATTTCATTCCGATATCTCAATTAGTTCTTGAGATACGATATCTCTAATTTGATAATGTTAACTTGATAGTTGTAAAATGTGCGGAGTTGTATTTAAAGTACCATAATAATGGGATTTATAGAAACTAAGAAATTATTTATGGCACAATAAAACTAGATTAAATTTGCTTTAAAATGCTTCTTATTCTGTTCCGATATCTCAATTAGTTCTTGAGATACGATATTTTTAGTTTTATAATGTTACCTTGATAGCTGTATAATGTGCAGAGTTCTATTTAAAGTACCATAATAATGGGATTTATGGAAACTAAGAAATTATTTATGGCACAATTAAACTAGATTAAATTTGCTTTAAAATGCTTCTTATCTCATCTTGATATCTTAATTAGTTCTTGAGATACAATATTTTTGGTTTGAAATGTTACCTTGATAGCTGTATAATGTGCAGACTTCTATTTAAAGTACCATAATAATGAGATTTATGGGAACTAAGAAATTATTTATGGTACAATAAAACTAGATTAAATTTGCTTTAAAATGCTTCTTATCTCATTCCGATATCTCAATTAGTTTTTGAGATACGATATTTTTAGTGTGATAATGTTACCTTGAAATGTGCAAAGTTATATTTAAAGCATCGTAACAACGGAAATTATAGAAACTAAGAAATCATTTATGGCACAATAAAACTAGATTAGATTAGCTTTAAAATGCTTCTTATTTTATTCTGATATCTCAATTAGTTCTTGAGATACGATATTCTTAGTTTGATTATGAACCTAGATAGCTGCAAAAAATGCAGAATTCTATTTAAAGTACCATAATAACGGGATTTATGGAAATTAAGAAATAGATTAAATTTGCTTTAAAACGCTTCTTGTTTCATTAAGATATCTCAATTAGTTCTTGAGATACGATTCTTTAAATTTTGTAATGTTACTACCTCGATAACTATTAAACGTGCAAAATTTTATTCAAAGCATCATAATAACGAAATTTATAGAAACTAAGGAATTATTTATGGCACATTGTATCTTCATTAAATTTGCTTTAAAATGCTGTAAATCTCATCTTGATATCTCAATCACTTTTTGATCCACGATTTTTTTAGTTTGATAAAATTGTTTTGATAACTATTAAACATACAGGATTCTGTTTAAAAGACTTTTAGGTATCTAATACTTTCTTGGTTGTATGCGAGAGTTCAACAGCTATTTTTTTATCTTTTTTTAGAAATCCCGATGAACAGCCTTAAATTGAGATACGCCAGACATTGTAATGTAATGACATGGATATGGAAACGAGTTTTTCTCGACTTGAAAGATTTTCGCAAATTTTTTGACTTCTGGGTGATTTGGGCATACTTTTGTATGATTTTGTGTATACTCATCGTATTTGGTAGATTCTTCTGAACATTATAAGACTAAACAAAACGCAGAAGATTCAACGTTGTAACTGCATTTTTTGATTTCATCAAATCACATCAATTTGTTTTATTTCAAATATGACAGACAAATCTACAATCTTTATCTTACAATAACTTTATTAAATTTTCTTCAAAACGGTTGTTGTTTCATTACGATATCTTATTTAGTTTGTGAGATACGATCTTTTCAATTTCCGTCGTTATCAAAACCGATACGCAGGGTTGTATTTAAAAAATCGTAGCAACCAAGTTTATAGGAATTAAGAGATGGTTTATCTCACATTGTAACTAGATTAAATTTGCTTTAAAATGATACATAATTTTGTTATCTTAGTTTGTTCTTGAGATATAAACTTTTGAAATCTAAGAAATGATATTAAGACGCATATTTTGTTGTATATTTTCAGTTTGATTCATTTTTTTAAAAATGATTTGTTGCAATATTCAATCTAATATCTAAATATAGCATTCAAAACAAGTATAAATAATTCCAAATATGCGTTAACGATCATTTTTTTTGTTCGTATGATTAACTCTCATCAAGAACGATAAATAGAAGCACGAGTGAACCTCTCTCTAAGAATACGAGAGGTCACTGGAAATAAAAAGAAGCTGAATCGGACGGCGTCGAGATGATATTAAACGCGCCACGATAAGGATAAGGATTTATCTACAAAGAAGTCCGCAGAAAGGAAAAATGTGAATGACTTGAAAGGCAAGCACTAAGAGAACGATGTTATATAACGATGAAAATAATAAAAAAAAATGAAATAAGAAACCATAAATAGCAGAATAAAAATAAAGCGGTACTGATTTAAAGGGAAAAGACAATGTGCAATAATAAATAAGCGTAACCATGATGAATAATATCGGCGCGATAACGGCAACAATTGATAACGCCACGTTCGATTGAAGGTCGAAGGCGATTCATTTACGACGAAAACACCGCTTTTGGCGCCGTTTTGCTCGAATCCGCTGGCTAAATACCTGTATTTGCCACGCAAATGCTAACGTTAAAGGAATTGTTTTCTCTGTCTATTTTGAGCGACGGTGTTATCTCAAAGACTTTTAACCTGCCGTTACCGACAAAAAAAAAAAAAACGAGAATCCTACTTTGTTTCAACCTTTCACGCTGTTGAGTAACCTTAAATCATTATTTGCAAATTCCCAGAAATTTATATATAACATTATTCCATTCTTTTATTGTATAATTATCTATTCATCATTATTTCAGATAATTTTTAAAAATGTACCGACAAAGTAATCGTGCCTATATCAATCAACCTCAATTTCCTTATACAAACCGTATCAATATAAAACGTGGTAAAAACATGCGGGTTACTTGTACCAATTAAACCACCCCCGTTTTTAAACCAGACGAAACAAATTTTTGGTTATTTAGTACTTTTAATAGCCACTCAATAAAATTATTGTGTTTTATTCGGTTAATTCACCACGTTTCATTTTAGATAAAGAAAATTGTTATTGGAAAAAATGTGCGTTAAACGTCTTGCGACATCTTTGAATGAAATGAAACACTCCAAGGAGGTAACTTCTGGGTGAAAGAAAAAATGGTTTAAATTTAAATTGGTCCTAGTTTATTTTTGGGTTAATCCACTAAGTTTTCTATTTCTACGTTTCTACAATACTTCTTTTTGTCTATGTACAACAAGATAATAATATTAATTAGTTAATTTCAAAAAACACTTAGTTTTGATATCATTTCTTTTTAATAAGGATGACACGCTCCTAAATTGCAATGTTCGTATTGAACACGATCTAAACATGGTTCTCCTCTTCCGCTAGGTCGAACGATAATGTTTCTTGTTCGTTGTCTTATTGCATTTGGACCACATGTATGGCTACAAGGTGACCAATGTGACCAATTATCCATTACGCAATCAATATCTTCGGGGGATTCTACAAAAATATTTAAATCAAAAAAATTATATTTAAAAAACATCAAATTTACCAGTTGTTCTTTCAGATTTACAATGAACTCTACATTTCTTTTTTTTAATCAATTTTTCAGGACATTTTTTTCCATTATTTTGAGAATGTCTCTGTAAGAAAAAAATAGTTTAATAATTATTAATAAATTCGATGTAACAGGTTTGATAAGATTGGATTTTAAATCTTAAAAATATTTTCAAAAAAACAATGTAGTGGTGTTACATATTAGCACAAAGGGTTGAAAATAAGGGCAGAATGGTTTAAATGCTAACTATTTGGAGATATTGCCTAGAAATGTTTGGCCAAACATAAAGTGGAGATAAGTTCATCTCTTGAACGATTGCAAGATCCTCGCTCCAGTATTAGAAAGATATCAAATTCTTTAATTCTCTATTTGGAATTATCCTGGAGCTTCCTCTTTACCGGCTGCTTTATGGATTCCAATCGAACGCCTTGTTTCGCAAGATTGTTCCGTTTTCTGCAAAATCTGCATTTTCCAGAACCCAATCTAGTACAATATTGAATAGTAGGGGTGATAGCGAGGTACCTTGCTTTACTCTTGTCTTAACTGTTATTAAACTTGCACCTATGCAGCATATTGCTTTTTGCATCGTGATACAGTGACTTGCCACAGCCTCATCCAGCACCTCCTTCCAATCCATTACCTCTTCCTTCAACTCATCACACTCTACCGGTAGATGGTTTAAAGCAGGAGTGGGCAAACTGAACAACTCAACAATATTTTTTACTTTTCCTTGTAGTTGTAAATTAATGGCCCATAAAATCAGTAAGAAATGCTTTTTATTTACCCATACTGGATCTTTCGATTGTTCATGTTTGTCTCCCAATGTGTCAAAAAATGCAATAATTTCAGGAAAAAGATTTAGAAATCTTTTCAAAAAGCTTCCTCGGCTGAGCCACGTAACATGACAAAAAAAGAAGTAAATCTTTATATTCCGAGTCTTTGTCTTCAAGTTGACTACGGAATAGTCCAATATCCAATATTTTAATCAAATATTTTTGCACATAAGGCATTATTATGAAGTATGAAATGAAGTGATATGAAATTAGGAAACTGTTCATTTTGTTTGCAAATGGCTAAAATCTAACCCTACTTTTTCTTCAAATGTCTTTATCTCCCAAATTTTCTTATTAAATCATTATATATTTATAGATTATCCTAAAATATGATGTTTTAGCTTTAATTTGACATAAAAATCATTTCTTAACTCCCACAAATAAACCTTTGGCTATTTTTTAAAGTTCACACAGATTAAAAGATCAATATAACCCTACTTTTTCTTCAAATGTCTTTATCTCCCAAATTTTCTTATTAAATCATTATATATTTATAGATTACCTCAAAATATGATGTTTTAGCTTTAATTTGACATAAAAATCATTCCTTAACTCCCAAAAATAAAGCTTGGCCGATTTTTTAAAGTTCACACAGATGAAAAAATCAATATAACCCTACTTTTTCTTCAAATGTCTTTATCTCCCAAATTTTCTTATTAAATCATTATATATTTATAGATTATCTCAAAATATGATGCTTTAGCTTTAATTTGACATAAAAATCATTCCTTAACTCCCAAAAATAAAGCTTGGGCGATTTTTTAAAGTTCACACAGATGAAAAAATCAATATAACCCTACTTTTTCTTCAAATGTCTTTATCTCCCAAATTTTCTTATTAAATCATTATATATTTATAGATTATCTCAAAATATGATGTTTTAGCTTTAATTTGACATAAAAATCATTCCTTAACTCCCAAAAATAAAGCTTGGGCGATTTTTTAAAGTTCACACAGATGAAAAAATCAATATAACCCTACTTTTTCTTCAAATGTCTTTATCTCCCAAATTTTCTTATTAAATCATTATATATTTATAGATTATCTCAAAATATGATGTTTTAGCTTTAATTTGACATAAAAATCATTCCTTAACTCCCAAAAATAAAGCTTGGGCGATTTTTTAAAGTTCACACAGATGAAAAAATCAATATAACCCTACTTTTTCTTCAAATGTCTTTATCTCCCAAATTTTCTTATTAAATCATTATATATTTATAGATTATCTCAAAATATGATGTTTTAGCTTTAATTTGACATAAAAATCATTCCTTAACTCCCAAAAATAAAGCTTGGGCGATTTTTTAAAGTTCACACAGATGAAAAAATCAATATAACCCTACTTTTTCTTCAAATGTCTTTATCTCCCAAATTTTCTTATTAAATCATTATATATTTATAGATTATCTCAAAATATGATGTTTTAGCTTTAATTTGACATAAAAATCATTCCTTAACTCCCAAAAATAAAGCTTGGGCGATTTTTTAAAGTTCACACAGATGAAAAAATCAATATAACCCTACTTTTTCTTCAAATGTCTTTATCTCCCAAATTTTCTTATTAAATCATTATATATTTATAGATTATCTCAAAATATGATGTTTTAGCTTTAATTTGACATAAAAATCATTCCTTAACTCCCAAAAATAAAGCTTGGGCGATTTTTTAAAGTTCACACAGATGAAAAAATCAATATAACCCTACTTTTTCTTCAAATGTCTTTATCTCCCAAATTTTCTTATTAAATCATTATATATTTATAGATTATCTCAAAATATGATGTTTTAGCTTTAATTTGACATAAAAATCATTCCTTAATTCCCAAAAATAAAGCTTGACCGATTTTTTAAAGTTCACACAGATGAAAAAATCAATCTAACCCTACTTTTTCTTCAAATGTATTTATCTCCTAAATTTTCTTATTAAATCATTATATATTAATAGATTATCTCAAAATATGACGTTTTAGCTTTAATTTGACATAAAAATCATTCCTTAACTCCCAAAAATAAAGCTTGGCCGATTTTTTAAAGTTTACACAGATGAAAAAATCAATATAACCCTACTTTTTCTTCAAATGTCTTTATCTCCCAAATTTTCTTATTAAATCATTATATATCTATCGATTATCTCAAAATATGATGTTTTAGCTTTAATTTGAAATAAAAATCATTTCTTAACTCCCACAAATAAACCTTTGGCGATTTTTTAAAGTTCACACAGATTAAAAAATCAATATAACCTTACTTTTTTTTCAAAAGGTTATATCTCCCAAATTTTCTTATAAAATTATTATATATTTATGGATTATCACAAACTATGATCTTTTAGCTTTAATTTGACATAAAAATCATTTCTTAACTACCACAAATAAACCTTTGGCGATTTTTTAAAGTTCAGACAGATTAAAAAATCAATATAACCCTACTTTTTCTTCAAATGTCTTTATCTCCCAAATTTTCTTATTAAATCATTATATATTTATAGATTATCTCAAAATATGATGTTTTAGCTNAAAGCTATTTTTCAAAACGGGTTGGTTCATTGGAAAGAGAACACTTTTATTAACACTTTGGGAAATTTTCATACTCATATTCCAAGAACTGGATTTTATACTAATCTTTAAAACCTAATCGGCGAAAATTGCAAAATTTAAAAAAATTATCGATCATTTCAAAAATTTATTTCTCAAAAACTAAAAGCGATTTTTCTAAACGGCTTTTTGCATTAAAAAGAGGATATTTTAATTAATAATTGATGATATTTTCACAAATATCCTTCAATAAATTAATTTTATATTATTTCACACAAATGAAGAGATCAATATAACCCTACTTTTTCTTCAAACGTCTTTATCTCCAGATTTTTCTTATTAAATCGTAATATATTTATAGGTTATCTCACAATATGATGCTTTAGCTTTAATTTGAAATAAAAATCATTTCTTAACTCCCAAAAATAAAACTTGGGTGATTTTTTTAAAGTTCACACAGATGAAAAAATCAATATAACCCTACTTTTTTTTCATATGTCTTTATCTCCCAAATTTTCTTATTAAATCATTATATATTTATAGGTTATCTCAAAATATGATGTTTTAGCTTTAATTTGAAATAAAAATCATTTCTTAACTACCACAAATAAACCTTTGACGATTTTTTAAAGTTCACACAGATTAAAAAATCAATATAACCCTACTTTTTTTTCAAAAGGTTATATCTCCCAAATTTTCTTATAAAATTACTATATATATATGGATTATCACAAACTATGATCTTTTAGCTTTAATTTGATATAAAAATTATTCCTTAATTCCCAAAAATAAACCTTGGGTGGTTTTTTAAAGTTCACACAAATGAAGAGATCAATATAGCCCTACTTTTTCTTCAAACGTCTTTATCTCCAGATTTTTCTTATTAAATCGTAATATATTTATAGATTATCTCAAAATATGATGTTTTAGCTTTAATTTGAAATAAAAATCATTTCTTAATTCCCACAAATAAACCTTTGGCGATTCTTTAAAGTTCACACAGATTAAAAAATCAATATAACCCTACTTTTTCTTCAAATGTCTTTATCTCCCAAATTTTCTTATTAAATCATTATATATTTATAGATTATCTCAAAATATGATGTTTTAGCTTTAATTTGACATAAAAATCATTCCTTAACTCCCAAAAATAAAGCTTGGGCGATTTTTTAAAGTTCACACAGATGAAAAAATCAATATAACCCTACTTTTTTTTTCAAATGTCTTTATCTCCCAAATTTTCTTATTAAATCATTATATATTTATAAGTTATCTCAAAATATGATGTTTTAGCTTTAATTTGACATAAAAATCATTTCTTAACTCCCAAAAATAAAGCTTGGCCGATTTTTTAAAGTTTACACAGAGGAAAAAATCAATATAATCCTACTTTTTCTTCAAATGTCTTTATCTCCCAAATTTTCTTATTAAATCATAATATATTTATAGATTATCTCAAAATATGATGTTTTAGCTTTATTTTGAAATAAAAATCATTCCTTAACTCCCAAAAATAAAGCTTGGCCGATTTTTTTAAAGTTCACACAGATGAAAAAATCAATATAACCCTACTTTTTTTTCAAATGTTTTTATCTCCCAAATTTTCTTATTAAATTATTATATATTTATAGATTATCTCAAAATATGATGTTTTAGCTTTATTTTGAAATAAAAATCATTCCTTAACTCCCAAAAATAAAGCTTGGCCGATTTTTTTAAAGTTCACACAGATGAAAAAATCAATATAACCCTACTTTTTTTTCAAATGTTTTTATCTCCCAAATTTTCTTATTAAATTATTATATATTTATAGATTATCTCAAAATATGATGTTTTAGCTTTAATTTGACATAAAAATCATTCCTTAACTCCCAAAAATAAAGCTTGGGCGATTTTTTAAAGTTCACACAGATGAAAAAATCAATATAACCCTACTTTATCTTCGAATGTATTTATCTCCCAAATTTTCTTATTAAATCATTATATATTTATAGATTATCTCAAAATATGATGTTTTAGCTTTAATTTGACATAAAAATCATTCCTTAACTCCCAAAAATAAAACTTGGGCGATTTTTTTAAAGTTCACACAGATGAAAAAATCAATATAACCCTACTTTTTTTTTTCAAATGTTTTTATCTCCCAAATTTTCTTATTAAATCATAACATATTTAAGGATTATCATAAAATATAATCTTTTAGCTTTAATTTGACATAAAAATCATTCCTTAACTCCCAAAAATAAAGCTTGGGCGATTTTTTAAAGTTCACATAGATGAAAAAATCAATATAACCCTACTTTTTCTTCAAATGTTTTTATCTCCCAAATTTTCTTATTAAACCATATTATATTTATGGATTATCATAAAATATAATCTTTTAGCTTTAATTTGACATAAAAATCATTCCTTAACTCCCAAAAATAAAGCTTGGGCGATTTTTTAAAGTACAATTTAAAACTTTCTAGTTCTAGGTGTAGTGTTAGTTCTAGTTTTACACTAGCATTATCAGTAGAACTAACACAAGACCTAGAACTAGAATCACTCGTGTTTAGCTGTTTTATGTGACGAACGGCTAAATCTGAATGTTTCTTGTTTTAGGTCAAGTGTTAGTTCTACTGATAGTGCTAATGTAAAACTAGTTAGTCTAGTTAGAGGTTTGGTGTTAGTAATCCTGCGAAACCAACTAAAAAAGATACAAAAATCCTTAAGTGTCAAATTTCTTAGAAAATTTAGTTTAATCTCAATCATTCAAACCTGTTACATTTAATATAATTTTACCATTATGTAACGATGTTTATATTGATGACCTTTTCCGCACTCAACATCGCAAGTTGACCAATCAGACCATTTCGAAACGACGCAATCTACATCTTCAGTTACTAAACTATCGCTTTCAAACGGTGTGGTTTCTAAGAAATACAAAAAAAATTATTATAATTATAACTTAATTAATATTAAAAATAATACTAATTAATGATAACATTAATGAATGTGGTTACCGGATTTTCCATAATGTGGTTGATCATTGGGTTCATTTTGATAACGTCCACTTTTCGTAGAATTACTATGTAAGTGTCCTGTGGTTTGCGTGTAAAAGACACAAAACCGAAACGTTTGATATCATGAATATTGGTTAAACATTGTCAATATCGTTACCACAGAGCCGCTCGCAGGCTTCCAAAGTTCTGAAATTGTTTGAATTTCCCTCGCAACCGCTAAAGTTAAACAGTTCGCATTTCCCTCGATATAAATTATAGTACCACCTATCTGTGAAGCTTCTGCACAATCCGGGAACCATCGGGAGCGAACACGCGTTTGCTGTTAGTAGGGGGGTTAGTAACACGTTTAAATCTACGGAATTAGTTTAGTTTTGGGTTTATTGAAATTGGCTTACCAGTGACGGTTTCGTCGCATTCAGCCTCTTGTTCGCTTTCACATTCGACAGTTTCAGTAATATCATCGCATTCGCCAGGTTCGTATCCATCATTTCGATCATCTTCGTCGTTATTTTCATAATCATCTTGATAATGTCTCCTATTTCTTTGATACGTTATATTTTTTTCGTAAGGCAATTTTTTTCGCATTTTAACACCTTTTCCGCAAGTTGCCGAACACGGAGTCCATTCGCTCCATTCTAATTTTTCGCACTCCTCGGGAATTTGAGGTTGTTCCTCGTGGGATTCGCAATCTCTTTCGAAGCATGGGACGTTTTCTTGGAGAATAGGAACTGAAGAGAATCTGAATGGGCAGAATTTTGCGGCACTTTTTGATTTAAATTGTCTACTTCTTGTTTTTGTTCCTCTTCCGCATGGGACGCTGCATCCTGACCATGGGCCGAATGATGATAATTGGCAGTCTTCGTCGATGTTTCCTGGGTTATAACACCTCTCGGTTTTTGCGGTGCAAGAGGAGCGTTTGGTTAAGGTTTGTTTGCAATAACTTTGTTGTCTTGCATAATCGGGGTCTTGATTTTTGTAGCGTCGTTGTTTGTGGCGCATTCCTCGGCCACATTTCGCGGAGCAACTTGACCATTCTGACCATTCGGTTACGTTGCAATATCCTTCTTGTTTTATGGGGTCAATATATCTATCAACACCGTCTGAGTTGCAATTTTTTTCGTATAATCGTTGCCGTGAAAGAATTAATCGCGCCAAAGGTTTCATTTCTGAGCCACTTTCGTCGTGGAAAGGAGATGCGCTATCGTTTGTTGTGATTCTTTTTATTATTTGGCGGGGATTTGATGGTTTGTTATCAGACTTGAAATGAATTCGGTTTTTAATCAAGTGGAAAAATAGGTAGAGGTTTTTTCATATATCAGAAAATTGGATCTTTGTTGGAAAAGAAAGTGCCGAAAAGTGACTAATACTAGATTAACCTCAGTTATAAAACTTCTATTATATGATAACTAACGTCAGGTTTAAAATTTTGACATATTTGTAATCTTCATTAAAAATCCTTTAAAATGAGTACAAACACGACATATTTATCTTCAATATTAATGAAGTTATGCTCAACTTCCGGTTAAGAATGTCAACGTCAATTTTGACATATTTGTAATCGTCGCGAAAAATCCTTTAAAATGGGTCCAAACATGATGCGTCTAATTCCAATATTACTCGAGATATAACCAACTTCCGGTTTGAAATGTCGATGTCATTTTGACATATCTTTAATTTTTATAAAATGTCTTAATATTTGTCACAAAAACAAAAATATAATAAAAAAAAAAATCAAAAATTAAGGTTGGTATTAATATTTAAAAATTAAATTGCTATCTTCATTGTTGCTAACTTCGGGTTTAATGTTTTTTATTCTAACTTTTTTGTTTTTTGAGATAACTACGTCATCTTTGGACTCATTTTAAAGGATTTTTTATGAAGTTGACAAATATGTCAAAATTAAAAGTTGAAAGTTCGAACTTTTTGGTTTTTTGAGATAAATGCGTCATGTTTGGACTCATTTTAAAGGTTATTTTAAGAAGATTACGAATATAATAATAAAATTAAAGTTATTACTGTTACAACTGAAAGTTTTTTTACGACTAAACCCGAATGATTCCAGTTCTAAGTTTGTTATTGTTATTTTTGAGAAGATTCATGACTTTAAAAGTGTGTAGAAAATGAATTGATCATCCTGAAAGCTTTAAAGTTGACACAACCTAACTTCAAACGTTTCTTTATAACCTCAAAAAGTTAAATTTTTTCAATCTTAATCGTTTCGTAGAAAATATTTTTTTTATAATCACACTTTTAAGAAACGTCAAATTCAATAGGAGATATTTAAAGATTAATATCAAGCGAATCGTTCACTTTGAAAGGTTATAATTTGGTACAAATTAATCTCAAACGTCTCTTTATAACCTCAAAAAATTGCATTCTTTCACTTTTAACCGTTTTGGAGAAAACGATTTTTTTATAACCTCACTTTTACTAAAACGTCAAATTGAATAGGAGATTTTTAAAGATTAATATCAAACGAATCGTTCACTTTGAAAGGTTATAATTTTTACAAATTAATCTCAAACGTCCCTTTACAACCTCAAAAAGTTTCATTCTTTCAATCTTAACCCTTTCGAAAAAAACGATTTTTTTATAACCTCACTTTTAATAAAACGTCAAATTGAATAGGAGATTTTTAAAGATTAATATCAAGCGAATCGTTCACTTTGAAAGGTTATAATTTGGTACAAATTAATCTCAAACGTTCCTTTACAACCTCAAAAAGTTTCATTCTTTCAATCTTAACCCTTTCGAAGAAAACGATTTTTTTATAACCACACTTTTAGGAAACGTCAAATTCAATAGGAGATTTTTAAATGTTAATTAGAAGCGAATCGTTTACTTTGAAATGTTATAATTTGGCACAAATTAATCTCAAACGTTCCTTTATAATCTCAAAAAGTTTCATTCTTTCAATCTTAACCCTTTCGAAAAAAACGATTTTTTTATAACCACACTTTTAAGAAACGTCAAATTCAATAGGAGGTTTTTAAAGATTAATATCAAGCGAATCGTTCACTTTGAAAAGTTATAATTTGGTACAAATTAATCTCAAACGTTCCTTTACAACCTCAAAATGTTTCGTTCTTTCAATCTTAACCATTTCGAAAAAAAAACGATTTTTTTATAATCACACTTTTAAGAAACGTCAAATTCAATAGGAGATTTTTAAATATTAATATCAAGCGAATCGTTCACTTTGAAAGGTTATAATTTGGTACAAATTAATCTCAAACGTTCCTTTACAACCTCAAAAAGTTTCATTCTTTCAATCGTAACCGTTTCGAAAAAAACAATTTTTCTATAATCACACTTTTAAGAAACATCAAATTCAATAGGAGATATTTAAAGATTAATATCAAGCGAATCGTTCACTTTGAAATGTTATAATTTGGTACTAATTAATTTTAAACGTTCCTTTATAACCTCAAAAAGTTTCATTCTTTCAATCTTAACCGTTTCGAAAAAAAAACGATTTTTTAATAACCACACTTTTAAGAAACGTCAAATTCAATAGGAGATTTTTAAATGTTAATTTGAAGCGAATCGTTCACTTTGAAAGGTTATAATTTGGTACAAATTAATCTCAAACGTCCCTTTACAACCTCAAAAAGTTTCATTCTTTCAATCTTAACCCTTTCGAAAAAAAAACGATTTTTTTATAACCACACTTTTAAGAAACGTCAAATTCAATAGGAGATTTTTAAATGTTAATTTGAAGCGAATCGTTCACTTTGAAAGGTTATAATTTGGTACAAATTAATCTCAAACGTCCCTTTACAACCTCAAAAAGTTTCATTCTTTCAATCTTAACCCTTTCGAAAAAAAAACGATTTTTTTATAACCACACTTTTAAGAAACGTCAAATTCAATAGGAGATATTTAAAGATTAATATCTAGCGAATCGTTTACTTTGAAAGGTTATAATTTGGTACAAATTAATCTCAAACGCCCCTTTATAACCTCAAAAAGTTTCATTCTTTCAATCTTAACCCTTTCGAAGAAAACGATTTTTTTATAACCACACTTTTAAGAAACGTCAAATTCAATAGGAGATTTTTAAATGTTAATTTGAAGCGAATCGTTTACTTTGAAAGGTTATAATTTGGTACAAATTAATCTCAAACGTTCCTTTACAACCTCAAAAAGTTTCATTCTTTCAATCTTAACCCTTTTGAAAAAAAACGATTTCTTTATAACCACACTTTTAAGAAACGTCAAATTCAATGGGAGATATTTAAAGATTAATATCAAGCGAATCGTTCACTTTGAAAGGTTATAATTTGGTACAAATTAATCTCAAACGTTCCTTTATAATCTCAAAAAGTTTCATTCTTTCAATCTTAACCCTTTCGAAAAAAACGATTTTTTTATAACCTCACTTTCAATAAAACGTCAAATTGAATAGGAGATTTTTAAAGATTAATATTAAGCGAATCGTTTACTTTGAAAGGTTATAATTTGGTACAAATTAATGTCAAACGTTCCTTTATAACCTCAAAAAGTTCCATTCTTTCAATTTTAACCGTTTTGGAGAAAACGATTTTTTTGTAACCACACTTTTAAAAAACGTCAAATTCAATAGGAGATTTTTAAATGTTAATATGAAGCGAATCGTTTACTTTGAAAGGTTATAATTTGGTACAAATTAATCTCAAACGTTCCTTTATAACCTCAAAAAGTTTCATTCTTTCAATCTTAACCCTTTCGAAAAAAAAACGATTTTTTTATAACCACACTTTTAAGAAACGTCAAATTCAATAGGAGATATTTAAAGATTAATATCTAGCGAATCGTTTACTTTGAAAGGTTATAATTTGGTACAAATTAATCTCAAACGCCCCTTTACAACCTCAAAAAGTTTCATTCTTTCAATCTTAACCGTTTCGAAAAAAACGATTTTTTTATAACCTCACTTTTAATAAAACGTCAAATTGAATAGGAGATTTTTTAAAGATTAATATCAAGCGAATCATTCACTTTGAAAGCTTATAATTTGGTACAAATTAATCTCAAATGCCCCTTTATAACCTCAAAAAATTGCATTCTTTCAATTTTAACCGTTTTGGAGAAAACGATTTTTTTGTAACCACACTTTTAAGAAACGTCAAATTCAATAGGAGATATTTAAAGATTAATATCAAGCGAATGGTTCACTTTGAAAGGTTATAATTGGGTACAAATTAATCTCAAACGTTCCTTTATAATCTCAAAAAATTGCATTCTTTCAATTTTAACCGTTTTGAAGAAAACGATTTTTTTGTAATCACACTTTTAAAAAACGTCAAATTCAATAGGAGACTTTTAAAGATTAATATCAAGCGAATCGTTCACTTTGAAATGTTATAATTTGGTACTAATTAATCTCAAACGTTCCTTTACAACCTCAAAAAGTTTCATTCTTTCAATCTTAACCGTTTCGAAAAAAACGATTTTTTTATAACCACACTTTTAAGAAACGTCAAATTCAATAGGAGATTTTTAAATGTTAATATCAAGCGAATCGTTCACTTTGAAAGTTTATAATTTGGTACAAATTAATCTCAAATGTTCCTTTATAATCTCAAAAAGTTTCATTCTTTTAATCTTAACCTTTTCGAAAAAAACGATTTTTTTATAACCTCACTTTTAATAAAACGTCAAATTGAATAGGAGATTTTTAAAGAATAATATCAAGCGAATCGTTCACTTTGAAAGGTTATAATTTGGTACTAATTAATCTCAAACGTTCCTTTACAACCTCAAAAAGTTTCATTCTTTCAATCTTAACCGTTTCGAAAAGAAAACGATTTTTTTATAATCACACTTTTAAGAAACGTCAAATTCAATAGGAGATATTTAAATATTAATATCAAGCGAATCGTTCACTTTGAAAGGTTATAATTTGGTACAAATTAATCTCAAACGTTCCTTTATAACTTCAAAAAATTGCATTATTTCAATTTTAACCGTTTTGGAGAAAACGATTTTTTCATAACCAAACTTTTAAGAAACGTCAAATACAATATGAAATATTTAAAGATTAATATCAAGCGAATCGTTCACTTTGAAAGGTTATAATTTGGTACAAATTAATCTCAAACGTTCCTTTATAATCTCAAAAAATTGCATTCTTTCAATTTTAACCGTTTTGGAGAAAACGATTTTTTCATAACCACACTTTTAAGAAACGTCAAATTCAATAGGAGATTTTTAAATGTTAATATCAAGCGAATCGTTCACTTTGAAAGGTTACAATTTGGCACAAATTAATCTTAAACCTTCTTTTATAATCTCAAAAAGCTGCATTCACCATCATTCGGGTTTAGCCGATTTGAGAGAAACGTTTTGACCAAGCCGAATGTTCTAGAATCTAGATCTAGATCTAGTTCCAGATTTAGTGTTAGTTCTAATTTTAGTTCAATAAAATTGTCACTAGAACTAACAGTAGACCTAGAACTACAAACATTCGGGTTTAGCCGCACTATAAGGTTAATCAAGTGGAAAAGTAAGTAGAGGTTTTCTCATATATCAGAAAATTGGATCTTTGTGGAAATTAAATTACTCAGTGCCGATCGTGATATTGAGAGAATATTTAAGTTGCATAAAAAAAATTTAATTTGATTTTACCAGATAAGTATCGCCATCATCCGTTCCTGCATCCCAGGGATATAAATTTAGGGTTTTTCCTTCGACCCAAGAACAATTTTTTAAGCAAAGCTCTAAACTTGATACTCCCACGATCCAATCAGGAGAGGGATGAATCATCGACACCAACGACATTAAATGGTGTTTTTTATCTACGCGAAAAACTGCAAACGTTTTCCCGGTGATATTAGGGTAACTGATTCCTCTTGCTTTAATAATGGTCCTAATGTGCTCACTCTGAAACGAAATAAGATAACTTTGTTTCGTTTTATTTATTTTCTTTTTTACCTTATCTTTGAGTTCTCGCTCCAGTTCCCTCGTGTTTCCATTTTCGGCTAATTGTTGTAAACCCCCGCTTGCATAACCACCATAAGACCAAAAAGTGTAATTAACTGTGTGAGATGCCCCTATAATGTCACTAAACCTCGTCATCCAATTATATTTAGGAAAATCTTTAGGATGCGTATTCCTCGACCATAACCCCTCAAAAGTGACTTCATATTTAGCTTCGTGGCAAGCACAACATTCCTCGAGAATCGGCGGTTGATAATCTTCGTTATCCTGGGATTCGGCACAAAGAATTTTTGTTAATTTACCATCATCGCTGTACCACCTATCAACGGATTCAACCACAGTTGCTCTTATAGCTATGCACCCAGTTCCATTGGTGGGTGCGGTCCATAACACCGTTATTTGAGTCTTCCCTATCGAATTAATATGCTCAATAGCATTCGGGCATTTATCACTATACTTAATAAGTCCATCCCCTTGAATTTGCAAAACCCCAACTGAAGTATTATGCTGCGAATTATCATCGGTATCGCTGGGTTCGACAACTAACACAAAGTTGGTGAATCTCTTTTCATCGTGGGAAAAAGTCGCCCCTTTCAATACAACTAAAAAAATTTAAATGAATTATTACTAAAAATTTGTTCCATTCAATTCGACTAAGTTGACGTCGAAACCAATTTGGTGTAAAGTCGTAAATTTTGAAACTAATACACGTCCAACTGTTTGGGCGATAATGAATTTTCGCCCGCCGGTCAAACCGTTATTGCCAAGTTTTGGGAACGTTAGCGAAATTCCTTATTGAGATGCGTGAGTTATGAAATGTTGGAATGTATTGAATTCAATAACATAAACTAGTGATGGAACTAATAGTGATTTTAATATATATATGTATATATAATTTCTGGTGTATTTCTGAAGAGATATCCTATATTTCCACATTATTACGATATTTAGATATCAACTTATATGGATCCAAGATACAAAATGAACTTTTTTGATACTGATTTAACAGATTTAATACTTTAATTAATAATTGAAATATGAAAAATATGGAAATTTTCACACTTATATTCCATGAAATGGATTTTATACGAATTTTTAGAACATGATCGGCTAAAATTGCAAAATTCGAAAAAATTGTTCATTTCAAAAATTTATTTCTCAAAAACTAAAAGTGATTTTTCAAAACGGCTTATTGCATTAAAAAGAGGATATTTTAATTAATAATTGGTGATATTTCCACAAGGATCCGTCAAGAAATTAATTTTATAGCGAATTTTGAAAGTTATCCATTAAAATTGCAACATCGAAAATTTTACCAAAACTTCAAATATTGTTGTCTCAAAAACTAAAAGTTATTTTTCAAAACGTGTTGGATCATTGGAAAGAGGACACTTTTATTAACACTTTGAGAAATTTTCATACTCATATTCCAAGAAATGGATTTTATACGAATTTTTAAAACTTAATGGCGAAAATTGCAAAATTCGAAAACATTGTCTTAAAAATTTGTTTCTCAACAACTAAAAGTGATTTTTCAAAACGGCTTGTTGCATTAAAAAGAGGATATTTTAATTAATAATTGGTGATATTTCTACAAAGATCCTTCAAGAAATTAATTTTATAGCGAATTTTGAAAGTTATCGATGTAAATTGTAACCTCAAAAATTTTATCAAAACTTCAAATATTGTTTTCTCAAAAACTAAAAGTTATTTTTCAAAACGGGTTGGTTCATTGGAAAGAGAACACTTTTATCAACACTTTGGGAATTTTTCAAACTCATATTCCAAGAACTGGATTTTATACGAATTTTTAAAACTTAATCGGCGAAAATTGCAAAATTTGAAAAAATTGTTCATTTCAAAAATTTATTTCTCAAAAACTAAAAATGATTTTTCAATACGGGTTTTTGCATTAAAAAGAGGATACTTTAATTAATAATTGGTGATATTTCCACAAGGATCCTTCAAGAAATTAATTTTATAGCGAATTTTGAAAATTATCGATGAAAATTGCAACATCGAAAATTTTATCAAAACTTCAAATATTGTTTTCTCAAAAACTAAAAGTTATTTTTCAAAACGGGTTGGTTCATTGGAAAGAGGACACTTTTATTAACACTTTGGGAAATTTTCATACTCATATTCAAAAAAATGGATTTTATACGAATTTTTAAAACTTAATCGGCGAAAATTGCAAAATTCAAAAACATTGTCTTAAAAATTTATTTTTCAAAAACTAAAAGCGATTTTTCAAAACGGCTTGTAGTATTAAAAAGAGGATACTTCAATTAATAATTGGTGATATTTCCACAAGGATCCTTCAAGAAATTAATTTTATAGCGAATTTTGAAAGTTATCGATGTAAATTGTAACCTCGAAAATTTTATCTAAACTTCAAATATTGTTTTCTCAAAAACTAAAAGTTATTTTTCAAAATGTGTTGGATCATTAGAAAGAGGACCCTTTTATTAACACTTTGGGAAATTTTCATACTCATATTCCAAGAAATGGATTTTATACGAATTTTTAAAACTTAAAAAACTTCAAATATTGTTTTTTCAAAAACTAAAAGTTATTTTTCAAAACGTGTTGGATCATTGGAAAGAGGACACTTTTATTAACACTTTGGGAAATTTTCATGCTCATATTAAAAAAAATGTATTTTATACGAATTTTTAAAACTTAATAGGCGAAAATTGCAAAATTCCAAAAAAATTGTTTCAAAAATTTATTTTTCAAAAACTAAAAGTGATTTTTCAAAACGGCCTGTAGCATTAAAAAGAGGATATTTTAATTAATAATTGGTGATATTTCCACAAGGATCCTTCAAGAAATTAATTTTATAACGAATTTTGAAAATTATCGATGTAAATTGCAATATTGAAAATTTGATCAAAACTTCAAATATTGTTTTCTCAAAAACTAAAAGTTATTTTTCAAAACGTGTTGGATCATTGGAAAGAGGGCACTTTTATTAACACTTTGGGAAATTTTCATACTCATATTCCAAGAAATGGATTTTATACGAATTTTTAAAACTTAATCGGCGAAAATTGCAAAATTCGAAAAAATTGTCGATCATTTCAAAAATTTATTTCTCAAGAACTAAAAGTGATTTTTCAAAACGGCTTTTTGCATTAAAAAGAGGATACTTTAATTAATAATTGGTGATATTTCCACAAGGATCCTTCAAGAAATTAATTTTATAGCGAATTTTGAAAATTATCGATGAAAATTGCAACATCGAAAATTTTATCAAAACTTCAAATATTGTTTTCTCAAAAACTAAAAGGTATTTTTCAAAACGGGTTGGATCATTGGAAAGAGGACACTTTTATTAACACTTTGGGAAATTTTTATACTCATATTGCAAGAAATGGATATTATACGAATTTTTAAAACTTAATCTGCGAAAATTGCAAAATTCGAAAACATTGTCTTAAAAATTTATTTTTCAAAAACTAAAAGCGATTTTTCAAAACGGCTTGTTGCATTAAAAAAAGGATATTTTAATTAATAATTGGTGATATTTCCACAAGGATCCTTCAAGAAATTAATTTTATAGCGAATTTTGAAAATTATCGATGAAAATTGCAACATCGAAAATTTTATCAAAACTTCAAATATTGTTTTCTCAAAAACTAAAAGTTATTTTTCAAAACGGGTTGGTTCATTGGAAAGAGGACACTTTTATTAACACTTTGGGAAATTTTCATACTCATATTCCAAGAAATGGATTTTATACGAATTTTTAAAACTTAATCGGCGAAAATTGCAAAATTCGAAAAAATTGTCGATCATTTCAAAAATTTATTTCTCAAGAACTGAAAGTGATTTTTCAAAACGGCTTTTTGCATTAAAAAGAGGATACTTTAATTAATAATCGAAAGTGATAACAGCGACAGTTCTGTTAGTAATGAATGTGATGACGAATTACAAGCGAAGAGAAGAAAACTAGACGAAACTGTAACAAGAGATTTTACATATCGTATTGAAGAAAGTCCTATTGGGGTTGAACTTGATTATTATCTGCAGTGTCCAACACCTAAAAGAGATATTAATTCATGTGAAAGGTGGAGTACTAAGTAATAGGTTTTTAATATCCGGCTTTGGCCGTTCCACCACTAACATAAACTAAATTAATAAATTAAAAATAACTTCCTTAATTAATCACTTAAAAAAAACATGAAAGCTAACGTAAGCTGTTTTATTATCCCCTAATGTGTCCCCAGATCAAAGAGAGATTAATAACGCTCGAAAGAGCATTATTTCATCCTCGAAAAGGAAAGAATTTCGTTCTTTATTGGGTCGATTAATTGCCAGTGTACCAGATGCAGCTCGGGTTATATCCGGGATTTAATTTCGTTCTCCCACAGAATAAGCGGGCATATTTAAGCAAATTGGGCCCTCTAAAAACCTTTTGTCCATCGTAGACCGATGAGGGAATTTGATTTGCGGTACTTTCTTAAATTTGACTTAAATTTTATTAAACTCTAGATAAGCCCGGTAATGGAAAAGCACGCTCGGTTATACGCGGAGGTACGAAAACGAATTCGCCTCGAAATAGAAACGGGCGAACGCAGCTTCTCGCTATGATGAAAGGGGCTTTAACGGCAAACGAGGGCGCGTTTTATTTTCGCGCATGGGAAATAATTCGTGGAATTCGTTTTGGGTCAATTAAAAAGTCAAGACTTTTTATTTGTAATAATACGGTGTGGCGAATGTGCGCGAAACTGTTCGGCGTAAAATAGGAAGTTGCTAGTTGACCACTGCCCCCACAATTGATGATAAATTGCACCGCGTTTGGCACACTCACCGCCAATTAATTACTCTGGTAATTTACATCACGCCTAGTGACCATGTGATGCTCAAATGGCAGTTCCACTTTACCATCTACAATATTAGTACGCATCAATTTAGATTATTATTGTAGCAAAGAAGCATTATCTAACTCTTTTTTGCGAATAGAAAGACATTTTTTTCTGTTCTGGATTTTATTAGGCTTTTTTTTACATAGTAATAATAGAGGATTATAATAAAGGCACTATTAAACTATGTCGAGGTCTGGAGAAAAAGCTTCTTATGAAAGGAATTATGATTTAAGAGATAGCCATCGACGATAAATTTATGCACATTGCAAGAGCAAGGAGGAAAGGGTCGGACAACCAAAAAATAGGAGAGAATGAGAGTCTGCGTGAATTTAATGCAAGAGTGATGATGCTAAGATGGTAATACCCATTGTGGCGAAGAAAGTGTAGATGAATGACAAAAGTTGTGTAACTACCACAATCTAGTGAAGGAGTTCATGCTTAAAAACTCACAAATATTGAGATGGATGGTAATAGCTTGCATATGAAAATAAAACATAACTTAATGAGGAAAGGATAATACTTTGTAAAAACATATATATGGTAGAGGGCTAGGTAGAGTCGATAGACAAAGCGAGTCCATCCAGAACCACCAAACACTACAGTTTTCCGCTACCTCCATTTATTATCAGACTCATCAAAGAGAAAACACGCCTATATCGAGACTTCAGGGTATATGAAGTGCCTGAGTTGAAAAAGAAGTTTAATGAGTTCAACAAAACGATACAGAAACTAATTCAGCAAAAAACAAAATAAAAATGTGTAAAGGAAAAAACTATTGGCACGAAATTCGAAAACTATCAAGATACCAAAAGACACCTGGAACGGAGGAGCTCATTGATCCTACCGATGGCGGTGTGCACTCCAACCCTGAAGAGATTGCCAACATACACGCTGACTACCTAGAAGGTGTATTCACCTTTACCGAGGATGTTTCGTTTTGTTCCCACAATAAAAGCATTATAGATAATTGGTACGAATCCGCATTTTTGACACCGTTCGAGACACCCGTAGATGCTCTCATGTTGGAAGACGAATATTTTACTCTTCTTGGACAGGGAAAAGATACCGCTCCCGGTTATGATAACATCACAAGAAAACTGCTTAGAAGTCTAGATCTTAACATCCATGGCTTTATCAGAAAAATAATTAACTTTTGCCTTACGACTCAGCATTTCCCGCGCGACTGGAAGACGTCAATTATAACTTGTATTCCCAAGAAGGATTCTTCTCTATCTGATCCAGCCAACTATCGCCCCATCTCACTGCTCCCCGTAATTGGAAAACTCTTCGAGACGCACTTGAAGAACAAGCTCCTGGCTGCGGTATCAAAGAAAATTCCGCCTTACCAATTTGGCTTCCAATCCGGCAAATCAACGTCCCAGCCACTAACTATTCTGGTTTCCAACTTCCAGGCGGCACGTTTTGTAAAACTGAAATCTGCAGCAGTGTTTCTGGACGTCCGAAAGGCCTTTGACTCCGTGTGGCACAAAGGATTGCTATTTAAACTGGATAAGCTAAAAACGCCATACTACCTTCTAACCCTGATAAACCAATTCCTGTCGAATCGCTCCTCCATCGTGAAGTTGAAAAATCACTTCTCCCACAGCTTCTCCGCTCAGCAAGGCCTTCCTCAGGGTTCGCCTATCTCTCCCTCTCTATACAATCTATTCTGCCACGATCTTTACAACGACAACCCAGACGCCTTTAACCTCACTGCATACGCACTACTTTATGCCGACGACACAGCATTGGTCTCGCACAGTAGGGATATCACTTCCTCGGTCCGTAAGCTGCAGACGCTCATAAACGAAACGGAAAATTGGTACCGAAAATGGCGCATCCTACTCAATCCCACAAAAACACAATTTTTTGTCCCATTCCTCTCACCCCGCGCTCCCTCTCCCACAATTACAATCCAATCAACGGCAATCTCCGTCTCACCAACCTGCAAGTATCTTGGCATAATACTTGACAGAACGCTTAAGTTTTCCACTCATGCAACCAAGGTGAAGATGAAAGTAAAGACACGCGCCAAACACTTTAAATCTCTCTCGTTCAGCGGTCGCGGAATCTCTACCTCATGTGCCTCGCACATCTACAAGACCATATGCAGGCCCATCATAGAATATGGATCAATACTGCTAAGCAACGCACCAAGAAGAACGAAGTACCACCTGGAAGTAGCGGAAAGATCTGCACTGAGATCCATCACCCGAATTAGGAACCCCCGTAATCCCCTCTTTAACCCTAGCAATGATCTGCTATACCAACTTACCGATATACCCCCTATCCATACCCGTCTTCAATCTTTGTCCGATAAATCCATTCTAAATTTTCCTACCAACGCCTTGCAACACACGCTTATATCGCCTCGATTACTCCACCCTCGCAACAACCCACCTCTTCTCTTCCAAAAACTCCTGGCCGTCAGAGAAGACTGAAACAAGCCGCCGACTACAAAAATCACGGGCAGAAAGACCTTGGTCGGTAGCCCTATTCTCACCCCTTAACTTTTTATTTTTGTTGTATATACATATAGATATTTTTATTGTTATTCTTATTTTTTTTATGTAGTGGGTACAGAATAAAATCTGTTTTCTTCTTCTGGAAGAGATGGGCTTGGACATCGTCCTGGAAAAATCAGCAACCGTAACGCTGAAAAGCAGAAGATGTGAAAGAGAAGCTAGAATAAACATCAAAGGTCACATAGGTCCATAAAATATCTAGGGGTGATGATCTGGAAAGACCTAAAATGGGATGATAATATGGAATATGTGACAAATAAGACGCCCTGAATACAATAATGGGCTCCACCTATGGGCCAAGCGCCGAAAAAAGGAAGATGATTGGATTAATGGTCTATTCCCAAGTTTTATACGGTTCCTCGGCTTGGATTGGTGCTGGGAGACACACTAGCAATAGATCTGATGGCCAAAAGAAGAGAGGCAAGCTATAGATGAATAGGAAGCCAGATGGGCTAAAGACAGTGGTAAAGCTAGATGGACCAAAAGACTATTACCAAAAAAAACGCCATGGATAACAAGAAGATGGGGAGAGATGAATTATTTCCTAACCCAGCTTATGAGTGGACAAAGAGAAGAAATACTACTACAAAATACGTAAGAAAAAGCTGGAACTTTTATAGACGACCAAGAATAGAAGAGGAGAGAAGAAGGGGGCAGTCTATTATGCCCCTTCCAGGTACGTCTTTATTTCTAGCTAACTAATTAAAGAGTTAACACTTTTTTTTGTAATTTTTCTCACGCAACCAGAGGATGCAGAACCCAGAAAAAGAAGATCTACTAGATGAAAAGAACAGGAGAGATAAATGGTGGAGCTCAGGTTGTTTTCTTCACAGGACAGAAAGAAGAAAAAAGAACTCCGATGCAACGCCATCCACCCGTAACCATCTTGTTGGATTCGGTTGGGTTTTGTTGGGGTCAATTGGCTTGAATTGGGTTGGGTTCTGCCACTATTCTGCTACTATTCAAAAAAGTATTAGAAACAAGATCCGATAATATTGTCCACAAAGATGAATCTCGTTTTTGTTTGGAAAACTGTTTCGCTGCATATTATTCAACGTAAAGTACTTTTTGGTTTTATAAAAATTTAAAAATTTATTTTGGTCCAACAATTAAATAAATTTATCGCGGTATATGATTTAGCAAGATGGTTGATACATTCTAACATTGTTGTTGGAACTATGAAAAGATCATGATGAGAGTTCCAAACAAAAATATTAGAAAGTAAGATAGAGTAGAAATGAAGTAAAGGAGGCAGATTCCGAAGATGTAGGGTTAATTAAGTTAATTCCTCCAACCCGTCACTACTCGACCTATACAATTTCCAGTTCTAACAGATTTTTAGTTCCCTCTATAAAAAGAAGACTTAGGTTGGATCTCTCTCAGGGCCCTAATATTATACTAGGTTGAGTTGAAATGTACAAATGCAGAGAACCCAAGATATCTGAAATACAGGATATCCATCTCTTAGTGGACCCAAAACCTTGGATGAGTTAGCTAGCGAAGTGTCGTTGGTAACAAAAGTGGGAGAGAGTCAACCCAACGTGATTACCAATGAGCTCATCAACCCAAGGGCCGTCCAAAATCGCAATAGATCAATATCCAAGATTTTTCAGAAGAAAAGAAAAACTTAATAGAACGATAATAACGTAAAACTTACAAAAAATAGGAACTTCCCTTAGAATAAAGAAAAGATTTTGGGATACACTGGAATCCTGGTATACTAAATTTCCGAACCGAATGAGGAGTTGGTCATTTGACAGCATTATAAGAACTCTGTAAGAAGACAATGAAAGTGCCCCAAAGAAGAAAATCAAGGGAACGATTAGACAAGGAAGAAACATGACGCAACAAAACCCTCACTTAGAGGTTGCAAACTGGTCTTTGTTACATTCTGAGGAGAAAGAGTATAACAACGGCATGCTCATGACCTTCGCTGCTTTTTGAAAAACCGGCTGAATGGCTTGCTACGCACGAAGGTAGAATGAACTTTCTGCTTAGTACCATATTCACTCGGGTGTCGCGTGGCGGCATCAATGAGGAAAATGAACTAAACAAAACCGAGACGACCGGGGCTGAGCAGTCCAGCTCAGTTTCTCCCTTGGTTAGATTGGAGGCAGTTTCTGCGTCCAAGACCACTGAGCGGGTTGGTGAAACCACCGGCTCAGATAGGGCGAAACCAGTGGGAACCTCGCACAGGTCGTCTTCGTCCTGCTCCCCAAATCCAGATGCCTAGAGAGGAGTTTGGACAGGACCCTGCGACATTAAGAGTAATACAATGCAACTTGCACCGTGGCAGGGCTGCAACTGCAGTATTATGCTGGCATCTTGACATGCATTGCTCTAAATCAAGAGCCATAGACTATCAACTCAAATGTTTCTGGTTTTGGTTCTCTTATCGGTTTTGTTTTCTTTTTCAGTACTCATGATCGACCGAGAGCTGCAATCTACGTTCTTAGACATATCTCCGCGTATCTCCTGCAGGAAGAAAACGACGCTGTGTCTAGCATCTGCCTACCTGCCTATAGAAGAGATGACTCCTACTGCGGCCTTGACAGCATTAGTCAACGCTAGCAAGGTAAATAAATGGCTACTCATTGTAGGCTGCAATTCCAACGCTTATTCTGTTGCCTGGGGATGTGACGAAGGAAACTTTAGAGGTAAGACCTTGCTTAAATTTATTACTTGGAAATAATCAACCAAGGCTGTAAACCCACGTTCGTCAATGCTAGGTGTCAGACGATTATTAATTTGACTTTGGCATCGGTGAACGTATCTCAAAAGATTAGCAACTGGTGTGTCTGCCAGGAGGCGTCTATGTCTGACCGTAGATGGATCACTTTTGATTTAGGATCAACTATGCTCTTAAAAAAGAGGGTCCGGGATCCAAAGCGGACTGACTTGAGCATTTTTGCAAGCTGTCTAAATGAGCAATTGCGAGATTCCTTCCTGGAAATACCGATGAATTGGAGAATTACTCAAACCTCTTGGGTGGCACACTAATTCAGGCCTTCCACAGTGCATGCCCTGAGAGAATTGTGCCTTGGAGCAAAATATCTGGGAAAGAATAATATCATGATTTGTAGAAGGGAAACACAACATAAAAAGTAAACTGTATTAGGAACAATACCATGATCATTAGCAGAAGAAATTAATACCAACCTTAAGCTTAGATGCAAAAAATCATAAGTCAGAATCATATGCAGAAACAATATCATAGTTGTATGTAAAAGAATACATTTGGCACAGAAGCAAATTACCATAGTTAGAACGAAATCACCATATGTAGAAGCAAAATATCATGAGAAGAGTATTGTTATGTCCATTTGCAGAAGAAAACATTGTGGGCAGAAACAAAGTGGATAGAAGCAAACGAACATAAGTATTATTTACTGCTGGCAGTTGAACGACCATCGGAATGTTTCTTTTGATTCTCTATCTTAGAAACTATGAACGAATGTCGGTATGGAGAGATGCTAGAAAAGCAGTGTGGCTTTATTAGGTTCTCTTTATGCAGCAAAGTTACTCTATTATGAACTCAATGTTTTCTTTAATTCTACCTACTGGCTTCTCTGCACAACAAGCTGTGATGAGTTGAGTAACATTCTCAACTTATATGACTAGTTCACCACACCAGATTCCGACAAAGTCAAACCAGCAACTCCTTTCTCAGAGAGGATATCAGCCAAATGAGGAAGAACCTTAACAACACTGAATAGGAGCTCTACAAACTTCATCTATTCCTAAGCCAAGAGTTGCACACCATCATTTGGAGCTGTTTAGAAGTCCAAACGCTTTTTCGTAGCGAAAGCAACAAAGCTCTAAAAACCAGAAAACTCACTCTTCCTGTCGAAGAAATCATTATCAACGTCGAATCCAACAGGACATCATCATACTACTGATGATACTACGCGGACAAAGGCAATGTCAAAGTAGCCACAGTGGTTATGGATTCAGTGGAATATAAGAACAAGATCACGGACTTGCTCATGAACCAGCTTACAAACTGGATCACTTTTGATTTAGGACCAACTATGCTCTTGAAAAAGAGGGTCCGGGATCCAAAGCGGACTGACTTGAGCATTTTTGCAAGCTGTCTAAATGAGCAATTGCGAGATTCCTTCCTGGAAATACCGATGAATTGGAGAATTACTCAAACCTCTTGGGTGGCACACTAACTCAGGCCTTCCACAGTGCATGCCCTGAGAGAATTATGGAGGGCTACACCTTGGTGGACTCCTGATCTACATTCACTGAGGGTCACTTGAAGAAAAGCTTTCAATAAAGCAAAACAAACTAGACTGAATTCTGACTGGACCTTGTTCAAAACACACCAGTCGTTTCACCTTGTCAAGAAACGACAAGCCTGGAGAGGTTTTTGTGAAGAGGTGGAGAGAGCTGCTGAGGCCTCACGCCTAAATAAAATACTATCTCTATCTAAAAGTCTGATGGCAGTTTTTCTAAGGATGTTCATTTTCCAGGTTATTTGCAAGATTTTTCAACGCTTCTACACTAAGTGGAATTTAATAACTCTCCTACCAGCCACTACTGGCAGATAGCCAACCAGGTTGTAAGAAATGAGTTGGTAGAGTGGGCCGTCGGCAGTTTTGAGCCCTTCAAAACACTGGGACCCGACGGTATATTTCCTGCTCTTCTTCAATGGAGCCTAGAGGATATGAAAATACACTTGATGAGAGTTTTTAAAGCCTGCTTAGCATTTAATTACGTTCCCACCAGCTGAACGAAGGTTACAGTAATTATCAGTATGCTGGAAATAAGTCGCTAGGTTGAGTGCATAATGTAAGATATAGAAAAAGTGCTCAGAAATTTTTTTCATAATGGAAACTATCAAGGCATTCACTGGTTTGACAGAAGAACTATAATATTAAATGAATAACACAAAGCTCGACTGGTAGAAATCAAATTGGAAAAATGTACGAATTGAAGTAAATAAAATATTTTCTATATATATGATAAAAACAACGATGAGAATTAGATAGATATAAATCAATACTCAAAAAGCGTTCAAGTGGAATGAATAAAGCGTTTGACAAATGACTTTAGGATAATGCATTGTAGCACACAATGAAAGCATATCCTATTATGATCCATTACCCATGACAGACGTTTCCTATTATCATGTGTCAAATGAAATATTGATCTAATCGTCGATTTGGAAAGCATTTTCTTTTCGTAAATAATAAATGAAAACACATTAATTGAATTATATATAATTTTGAGATAATTTTTAATTAAATAAAACGTTGGAATTTGAAAGTTTTGTAACCTAATATTACTTTAATATCCAATTATGTTGGTTTAAACAAATGCTAAGTTAATGATAGTTTTATGAAAATACCGCTAATATATGTACGGTGGTGCATGGACCGTGAAAAAGAGCTATCTCTTTTTCGCAGTGCCATCTGCCAACTTCAGCTCGAGCACAGCATCGCTATGGTTTTTTGTCCATATCCGGCGCGTCGGTTCATTAATCACCGACGAGCTGGCGTTCGACGTTAGAAAATATTATGACTGGCCGTTTATTAAAAATTCCGAGCACGCCGGATTAAACTGGGTACCCTTTTTGTGTTTAAGTTCGTTTTCTCGTAGATTTGTTGCCGTGCTTTTAATTAACGTTGGATTATGCAAACGTTTTGTAACTTTCTCAGAGATTATTAAGTTTTGTTATGATAACGAAACGTACAAAGTAACGACATTAATTAACCCGCATAATTATCAATCTGATAATAGGAAGAAGGCGAATACAAATATTTGCAAATCTACACCAAAGTTTACTTACCCTTGTATGTGTACCCGGAGACGTAGTTAGATGGATCTCCGTTAATTTCTAGCAAATATTCACCGTGGGATGGGCTCTTGGGTTTTGTGACATCCGGTGGTGTCCTGTCACATCGAAAACCGAACGCCGCAGGTCCCAAAACGAAGACCACCAAGAATACGGTTCGACAACCGTACATTTTAATCTATAAACTGCAAACATCACAGAATTACCTCCTATCGAACTCGGCAAATAACCCCGTCTCATGTTAAATTGCAATCGATCGGAATTTCGTATTTGTATAATGTTCAAACAAAATTTACATTCAGGTTAAAAATTAATATCCGTTTGTATCTATTCAAAACATGTATTTACCTATTTATGCGATTATAATTTTGCGCAATATGCGATCGGGATATGGCCTCCCATTTTAATGGGAAAATGTTATTTTCAAAATTAATTCATTCGTTCATCCTTGGGCTTCGACCACTTTTACAATTTGAAATTGCGTATTTAATAGAGGTGAATTCATCGCCGCGTTAAAACGGTTTGATACAGTTTTAGCTCGAGTTTGAGAAATCCCGTTTAATTTATTGAAATCGAGCAGAATTTTAAACAATTATGATTCAGTAGTATGTTTCTTGTATTATTGTTTTAATTTCATTAAGTATTTGTAGCAACTTTTTTAATTAATGTTAAAAATTACAAATAAAAATAATGGTGGAGGTGCCGGGATTTTACTTTTTTAGCATTAATATAATAATGAAACTTATTATACCTTGGAGCAAAATATAAAATACAACATAAAAGGTAAACTGTATTAGCAACAATACCATGATCATTGGCAGAAGAAATTAATACCAACCTTAGGCTTAAATTCAAAGAATCATAAGTCAGAATCATGTGCAGAAACAATATCATAGTTGTAGGTAGAAAAATACATTGGGGATAGAAGCAAATTATCTTAGTTAAAACAAAATCACCATGTAGAAGGAAAATATCATGTTATGTCCATTTGCAGAAGAAATCATTGTGGGCAGAAGCAAAGTGGTTAGAAGCAAACGAACATAAGTATTATTTACTGCTGACAGTTGAACGACAATCGGAATGTTTCTTTTGATTCTCCATCTCGTAAACTATGAATGAATGTCGGTATGGAGAGATGCTAGAAAAGAAGTCTGGCTTTATCTGATTCTTTTTATGCAGCAAAGTTACTCCCTTATTATTATATGACTAGTTCACCACACCAGATTCCGACAAAGTCAAGCTAGCAACTCCCTTCTCAGAGAGGTTATCAGCCAAATGAGGAAGAACCTTAACAACGCTGAATAGGAGCTCTATAAACTTCATCTATTCCTAAGCCAAGAGTTGCACACCATCATTTGGAGCCGTTTAGAAGTCCAAACGCTTTTTCGTAGCGAAAGCAACAAAGCTCTAAAAACCAGAAAACTCCAAAAGAAATTCGAGGGCTTGCAAACGGAATACACCGCAAAATCGNTGTGGGCAGAAGCAAAGTGGTTAGAAGCAAACGAACATAAGTATTATTTACTGCTGACAGTTGAACGACAATCGGAATGTTTCTTTTGATTCTCCATCTTGCAAACTATGAATGAATCTCGGTATGGAGAGATGCTGAACTCAATGTTTTTTTTTATTCTGCCTACTGGCTTCTCTGCACAACAAGCTGTGATGAGTTGAGTAACATTCTCAACTTATATGACTAGTTCACCACACCAGATTCCGACAAAGTCAAGCCAGCAACTCCCTTCTCAGAGAGGATATCAACCAAATGAGGAAGAACCTTAACAACACTGAATAGGAGCTCTACAAACTTCATCTATTCCTAAGCCAAGAGTTGCACACCATCATCTGGTGCCGTTTAGAAGTCCAAACACTTTTTCGTAGCGAAAGCAACAAAGCTCTAAAAACTAGAAAACTTACTCTTCCTGTCGAAGAAATCATTATCAACGTCGAATCCAACAGGACATCGTCATACTACTGGCGGACAAAGGCAATGTCAAAGCAGCCACAGTGGTTATGGATTCAGTGGAATATAAGAACAAGATCACGGACTTGCTCATGAACCAGCTTACAAACCAGCAGCAAGAAACCCTACAACTTACCTGGAAAAAAAGACCAAATCAAAAATAGAGGCAACTCAANTAAGCCAAGAGTTGCACACCATCATTTGGAGCCGTTTAGAAGTCCAAACGCTTTTTCGTAGCGAAAGCAACAAAGCTCTAAAAACCAGAAAACTCCAAAAGAAATTCGAGGGCTTGCAAACGGAATACACCGCAAAATCGAAGCACCCACCTCTCATTATCAATCATTATCAACGTCGAATCCAACAAGACATCTTCATACTACTGGCGGACAAAGGCAATGTCAAAGCACCCACAGTGGTTATGGATTCAGTGTTCTATAAGAACAAGATCACGGACTTGCTCATGAACCAGCTTACAAACCAGCAGCAAGAAACCCTACAACTTACCTGGAAAAAAAGACCAAATCAAAAATAGAGGCATCTCGAATCAAGACTCCGATATCAAGAAAACCCTAATCCCTCGGGAAAAAAACAAGCAGGTGTCCCAAACTCTATGGTCTGCCCAAAATCCACAAACCGGATGTCCCACTTCGATCCATTGTCAGCGCCTTCACCGTTACAAAAACTTGAAAAGTATCTACCCAAGATCATGCAACCTTATTGAATCACTAAATCTCCTGAGTCCATCGACTACTTTTAACAACTTCTGGCATAGAAATGATGACATAGTTTTTTATAGCGAATTTTGAAAACTATCGATGAAAATTGCAAAATTCGAAAAAATTGGCGATTATTTCAAAAATTTATTTCTTAAGAACTAAAAGTGATTTTTTAAAACGGCTTTTTGCATTAAAAAAAGGATAATATAATTAATAATTGGTGATATTTCCACAAGGATACTTCAAGAAATTAATTTTATAGGGAATTTTGAAAGTTATCGATAAAAATTGCAACATTGAAAATTTTATCAAAACTTCAAATATTGTTTTCTCAAAAACTAAAAGTTATTTTTCAAAACGGGTTGGTTCAATGGAAAGAAGACACTTTTATTAACACTTTAGGAAATTTTCATACTCATATTCCAAAAAATAGATTTTATACGAATTTTTAAAACTTAATCGGCGTAAATTAAAAAATTCGAAAAAATTGTCGATTATTTCAAAAATTTATTTCTCAAGAACTAAAAGTGATTTTTNAAGATCACGGACTTGCTCATGAACCAGCTTACAAACCAGCAGCAAGAAACCCTACAACTTACCTGGAAAAAAAGACCAAATCAAAAATAGAGGCAACTCAAATCAAGACTCAGAGATCAAGAAAACCCTAATCCCTCAGGAAAAATCAAGCAGGTGTCCCAAACTCTATGGTCTGCCCAAAATCCAAAAAAACCGGATTTCCCACTTCGATCCATTGTCAGCGCCTTCAACTCACCGTTACAAAAATTTGAAAAGTATCTAGCCAAGATCATGCAACCTTATTGAATCACTAAATGACCGGAGTCCATCGACTACTTTTAACAATTTCTGGCATAGAACAGCAAGGAGTAGGAGTATCTCAGTAAAATGATGACATAGTTTTTGTCTTGATTAATTTTATAGCGAATTTTGAAAACTATCGATGAAAATTGCAAAATTCGAAAAAATTGGCGATTATTTCAAAAATGTATTTCTCAAGAACTAAAAGTGATTTTTTAAAACGGCTTTTTGCATTAAAAAAAGGATAATATAATTAATAATTGGTGATATTTCCACAAGCACACTTCAAGAAATTAATTTTATAGCGAATTGAAAATTGCAACATCGAAAAATTTATCAAAACTTCAAAGATTGTTTTCTCAAAAACTAAAAGTTATTTTTCAAAACGGGTTAGTTCATTGGAAAGAGGACACTTTTATTAACACTTTGGGAAATTTTCATACTCATATTCCAAGAAATGGATTTTATACGAATTTTTAAAACTTAATCGGCGAAAATTGCAAAATTCGAAAAAATTGTCGATCATTTCAAAAATTTATTTCTCAAGAACTAAAAGTGATTTTTCAAAACGGCTTTTTGCATTAAAAAGAGGATACTTTAATTAATAATTGGTGATATTTCCACAAGGATCCTTCAAGAAATTAATTTTATAGCAAATTTTGAAAGTTATCGATGAAAATTGCAACATCAAAAATTTTATCAAAACTTCAAATATTATTTTCTCAAAAACTAAAAGTTATTTTTCAAAACGGGTTAGTTCATTGGAAAAACGACATTCTTATTAACACTTTGGGAAAATTTCATACTCATATTCCAAAAAATAGATATTATACGAATTTTTAAAATTTAATCGGCGAAAATTACAAAATTCGAAAAAAAATTCGATCATTTCAAAAATTTTTTTCTCAAGAACTAAAAGTGATTTATCAAAACGGCTTTTTGCATTAAAAAGAGGATACTTTAATTAATAATTGGAGATATTTCCACAAGGATCCTTCAAGAAATTAATTTTATAGCAAATTTTGAAAGTTATCGATGAAAATTGCAACATCAAAAATTTTATCAAAACTCCAAATATTATTTTCTCAAAAACTAAAAGTTATTTTTCAAAACGGGTTAGTTCATGGGAAAGACGACATTCTTATTAACACTTTGGGAAATTTTCATACTTATATTCCAAGAAATGGATTTTATACGAATTTTTAAAACTTAATCGGCGTAAATTAAAAAATTCGAAAAAATGGTGGATTATTTCAAAAATTTATTTCTCAAGAACTAAAAGTGATTTTTCAAAACGGTTTTTTGCATTAAAAAGAGGATACTTTAATTAATAATTGGTGATATTTCCACAAGGATCCTTCAAGAAATTAATTTTATAGCGAATTTTGAAAATTATCGATGAAAATTGCAACATCGAAAATTTTATCAAAACTTCAAATATTGTTTTCTCAAAAACTAAAAGTTATTTTTCAAAACGGGTTGGTTCATTGGAAAGAGGACACTTTTATTAACACTTTGGGAAATTTTCATACTCATATTCCAAGAAATGGATTTTATACGAATTTTTAAAACTTAATCGGCGAAAATTGCAAAATTCGAAAAAATTGTCGATTATTTCAAAAATTTATTTCTCAAGAACTAAAAGTGATTTTTCAAAACGGCTTTTTGCATTAAAAAGAGGATACTTTAATTAATAATTGGTGATATTTCCACAAGGATCCTTCAAGAAATTAATTTTATAGCGAATTTTGAAAGTTATCGATGTAAATTGCAACATCGAAAATTTTATCAAAACTTCAAATATTATTTTCTCAAAAACTAAAAGTTATTTTTCAATACGGGTTAATTCATTGGAAAGAGGACACTCTTATTAACACTTTGGGAAATTTTCATCCTCATATTTCAAAAAATGGATTTTATACGAATTTTTAAAATTTAATCGGCGAAAATTGCAAAATTCGAAAAAATTCTCGATCATTTCAAAAATTTATTTCTTAAGATTGTCTAATTTTTCGGTAGTCTCCTCTTGTTGGTAAAACTGAAGCTATTTAATTAGCCTCTTCTATGGCAACTTTTAAAGAACACTTTTCATCCCAACTTTGTCTTCAATCTCTATAACTTTGGTTGTGGCATCGTCATAAAGTTGTGAGTTATCAATACAGAACTCTATAAATCTTTTTTCCCACCAAGCCCATTAATGAAGCCTATTGACTACTAGTTTGCGTGTTATTGCATTGTTTGATTATGCTAGATATTATTTCTTGGGTTTTTGTATTTTGGCAGAATTGCCACATTTTTCTGCCATGGTGTCAAATTGATATTGACAATTATATTGTTATTATTATTAATTGTAAAGTTTATGGACTTTCCCTACATCATTAAAATCAACGCTAGAACCAGAATGCAGCTTCTGAGGGAACTGTTGACTTATTGTATTAACTTTGTTGTAATTTGGAACCGCTATTTTTTTGTTAGAATAAAACGAAAATAATAAATGATTTTCCAATTTTGGCTTGATTGCTTTGTTACCTAAAACATTGAAATTCGTTTCTATGACAACGATAACGCATTACTGGAACGTGTAAAAAACGAAAAAATATTGAAACATTTTGTTTTGAGGAACGTAAATAAATATTTTTGGGATCAAAAGTTGAAATAAATGCATTTATAAACAAATTTATAAACATTAACAAATCTTTTTTGGTTTTAATTTAAACTAGAATAACATAAAAAGAAGAAAACAAAGTCAAACAGAGTCCTCAATTATTACGCTGGTGCTCGAAAAGCTCAAATCTTAACATTCTCAAGGCTTCTTGTCCTACTTATTACCGCTTCCTTGTGCACGACAGACGACGTCTGCTGAAAATTTGCTAATAGGTAGACCCGCGGGGACATTTATTATTACAATTCCCTTTCAAGCGCATTTTTTTTCTTCCATCTATTCTTGTGTCCTCATTAAGGAAAGCGCTAAAAGGACATTTCAAATTGAATTTATCTGCGCGGAAAATGTTGGGGTAAGAAAGAGAATACTGGGATATATTTTTTAATGCGCTCCAAGTGAATAGTCATTAATAGTCCGTTCTTTGTCGATTCTAGGACTTTCCTCGGTGATGGTCCTTTACCCACCGAGAGAGAGACAAATGGCACTCGGTAAATAAAGTGGATACTGCCTTTATTCGATGTAAGAGAGGGTTTCATTCTTTGTTACGAATTGACGATCGTTTCTCTTCCTCAATCCCTTTTTGGGATAACCATAATGATCATATTTTATTAAAAATTTAAAATAATGATATAAATTTTGATTCAAAAAATTGGTGGATGAGCCGGAAAAGTTTAAAAAAATATGATTTAATTTAATTCGGAGAAGTGTTAATAAAAACACTTTTTACATTATTTATTTTATGTATTAGTAAAGGATTTATTTAAATATATTTTATAATATTTTGCAAAATGAAATATAAGCAACAATTTCAGATAAACACATCAATAAATTCAATCAGATAACGTTTCAACGATTATTAAAATATTATTTCGAAGTTATAAATTGTTATTTACTAAATTTTAAATAAAGTTTTAATTGGTGCAAATTTTCATGGAAGATTAATCACTTATTCTGTTAACACAAAAGACCAAAAAAAAACTCTTAACGAGCCGTATTCATCAACGAAGCGCGTAATCGACAAAGTTCAAAGGGTTATCAATAAACAACGGTGTTGATGGTTTCTAGAACACTCTTTTTCTAAACTTTTTAACTTTAAATAAAAACAAATAAAAAAATAATGGATTTTCCACGTACCTTTTTTTCAGTTTAGAGTTTCACACATAACTCGATTTTTACTATTTATTTGTTTTATTTGATTTTAATTTGTTTTTACTCGCTTTCAAATTGTTTTTTCAGCGATAGTCGCTCGCTGTTGACCTGAAACGCACGGGAACACGCGCTGGAACGTAGTGTGAAACGAAGTGTTGTCGGTTTCGAAATGTTGAAACTGTCATGCGCCGATAGAGACGTTGAACGGCTTCGGAATAAATTCAATTTTCAACCGCAGACCTTCGTAAGTAAAGATCAACGTTAACCGACGACATTATTAACATAAAGGATTTTCAGCGAAGAAGCGTCGACTTACACGTTATGAGGCCATTTACCTGTCTAAAGACGTTAAAATGAAAATTGATATTATAATAAAGAAAATTTGCTGAATTGTAATAAAAAGTAAGTTTATAATAATTTAAAGAGACATAAAACATAACTAGAGCGCAGTCAAAATTAAATTTTATAGTCGATCATAACTCAAAAACTAAAGGTAATGTTTTAGGAATAAATTGTTTATAACAATCTAAAAAGATCGACTTCAGTTACAACTATATTTTAGTTACGAAGTGGAAATTAACAAAATTTCAAAGTTGCACGTTTTCTCGACTTTAACAACAAAGTCAATCATAACTCAAAAACTAACGGTGATGGAGAAAAATGTTTTGGGGATAAATTGTTTATAATAATCTAAAAAGACATTATCTATAATCAGATCGATTTCAGTTCTAACTATATTTTAGTTAGAAGCTGGAAATTAGCAAAATATCAAAATTGAATGTTTTCGTTGTTAAAGTTGATCATAACTAAAAAACTAAAGGTGGTGGAGGAAGATGTTTTAGGGGATAAATTGTTTATAATAATCTAAAAAGACATTATCTATAATCAGATCGATTTCAGTTCTAACTATATTTCAGTTAGAAGCTGGAAATTAGCAAAATATCAAAATTGAATGTTTTCGTTGTTGAAGTTGATCATAACTCAAAAACTAAAGGTGGTGGAGGAAGATGTTTTAGGAATAAATTGTTTATAATAAACTAAAAAGACACTATCTATAATCATATCAAGTTCAGTTATAACTGTATTTTAGTTAGACACTGGAAATGAGCAAAATATCAAAATTGAATGTTTTCGTTGTTAAAGTTGATCATAACTCAAAAACTAAAGGTGGTGGAGGAAGATGTTTTAGGGATAAATTGTTTATAACAATCTAAAATGACATTATCTATAATCAGATCGCCTTCAGTTATAATCATATTTTAGTTAGAAAGTGAAAATTAATAAAATATCAAAATTGAATGTTTTTGTTGTTAAAATCGATAATAACTTCAAAAGTAAAAGTGATGAAGGAAGACGTTTTAGGAATAAATTGTTTATAATAAACTAAAAAGACATTATCCGTAATCAGATCGATTTCAGTTGTAACTTTATTTTAGTTAGAAACTGGAAATGAGCAAAATATCAAAATTGAATGTTTTCGTTGTTAAAGTTGATCATAACTCAAAAACTAAAGGTGGTGGAGTAAAATGTTTTAAGGATAAATTGTTCATAACAATCTAAAAAGACATTATCCATAATCAGATCGATTTCATTTGTAACTATATTTTAGTTAGAAACTGGAAATTAACAAAATATCAAAATTGAATATTTTCGTTGTTAAAATCGATCATAACTCAAAAACTAAAGGTGGTGGAGGAAGATGTTTTACGAATAAATTGTTTATAATAAACTAACAAGACACTATCTATAATCATATCGAGTTCAGTTATAACCATATTTTAGTTAGAAACTGGAAATGAGCAAAATATCAAAATTGAATGTTTACGTTGTTAAAGTTGATCATAACTCAAAAACTAAAAGTGATGGAGGAAGATGTTTTGAAAATAAATTGTTTATAATAATCTAAAAAGACATTATCTATAATCAGATCGACTTTAGTTATAATCAGATTTTAGTTAGAAAGTGGAAATTAGCAAAATATCGAAATTGAAAGTTTTCGTTGTTAAAATCAATCATAACTCAAAAATTAAAGGTAATGAGGGAATTGTTTTGGGGAAAAATTGTTTATAATAATCTAAAAAGACATTATCTAAAATCAGATAATCTTCTATTATAACTATATTTTAGTTAGAAAGTGGAAATTAACAAAATTTCAAAATTGAATGGTTTTGTTATTAAAGTCAATCATAACTCAAAAACTAAAAGTGATGGAGGAAGATGTTCTAGGGATAAATTGTTTATAACAATCTAAAAAGACATTATCTATAATCAGATAAACTTCTGTTATAACTATATTTTAGTTAGGAAGTTGAAATTAACAAAATATCAAAATTGAATGTTTTCGTTGTTAAAATCGATAATAATTTAAAAACTAAAAGTGATGGAGGAAGGTGTTTTAGGAATAAATTGTTTATAATAAACTAACAAGACACTATCTATAATCATATCGAGTTCAGTTATAACTATATTTTAGTTAGAAACTGGAAATTTAAAATATCAAAATTGAATGTTTTCGTTGTTAAAGTTAATCATAACTCAAAAACTAAACGTGGTGGAGGAAGATGTTTTAGGGATAAATTGTTTATAACAATCTAAAAAGACATTATCTATAATCAGATCGACTTCAATCATAATCATATTTTAGTTAGAAAGTAGAAATTAGCAAAATATCGAAATTGAATGTTTTCGTAGTTAAAGTCGACTATAACTCAAAAACAAAAAGTGATGGAGGAAAATGTTTTAGGAATAAATTGTTTATAATAAACTAAAAAGACACTATCTATAATCATATCGAGTTCAGTTATAATCATATTTCAGTTAGAAAGTGGAAATTAGCAAAATATCAAAATTGAATGTTTTTGTTGTTAAAATCGATCATAATTTAAAAACTAAAAGTGATGGAGGAAGATGTTTTAGGAATAAATTGTTTATAACAATCTAAAAAGACATTATCTATAATCAGATCGACTTCAATTATAATCATATTTTAATTAAAAAGTGGAAATTAGCAAAATATCGAAATTGAATATTTTCGTTGTTAAAGCTGATCATAACTCAAAAACTAAAGGTGGTGGAGGAAGATGTTTTAGGGATAAATTGTTTATAATAATCTAAAAAGACATTATCTATAATCAGATAAACTTCTGTTATAACTATATTTTAGTTAGGAAATTGAAATTAGTGAAATATCAAAATTGAATGTGTTTGTTGTTAAAATCGATTATAATTTAAAAACTAAAAGTGATAGAGCAAGATGTTTTAGGAATAAATTGTTTATAATAAACTAACAAGACACTATCTATAATCATATCGAGTTCAGTTATAACTATATTTTAGTTAGAAACTGGAAATTTAAAATATCAAAATTGAATGTTTTCGTTGTTAAAGTTAATCATAACTCAAAAACTAAACGTGGTGGAGGAAGATGTTTTAGGGATAAATTGTTTATAACAATCTAAAAAGACATTATCTATAATCAGATCGACTTCAATCATAATCATATTTTAGTTAGAAAGTAGAAATTAGCAAAATATCGAAATTGAATGTTTTCGTAGTTAAAGTCGACTATAACTCAAAAACAAAAAGTGATGGAGGAAAATGTTTTAGGAATAAATTGTTTATAATAAACTAAAAAGACACTATCTATAATCATATCGAGTTCAGTTATAATCATATTTCAGTTAGAAAGTGGAAATTAGCAAAATATCAAAATTGAATGTTTTTGTTGTTAAAATCGATCATAATTTAAAAACTAAAAGTGATGGAGGAAGATGTTTTAGGAATAAATTGTTTATAACAATCTAAAAAGACATTATCTATAATCAGATCGACTTCAATTATAATCATATTTTAATTAAAAAGTGGAAATTAGCAAAATATCGAAATTGAATATTTTCGTTGTTAAAGCTGATCATAACTCAAAAACTAAAGGTGGTGGAGGAAGATGTTTTAGGGATAAATTGTTTATAATAATCTAAAAAGACATTATCTATAATCAGATAAACTTCTGTTATAACTATATTTTAGTTAGGAAATTGAAATTAGTGAAATATCAAAATTGAATGTGTTTGTTGTTAAAATCGATTATAATTTAAAAACTAAAAGTGATAGAGCAAGATGTTTTAGGAATAAATTGTTTATAATAAACTAACAAGACACTATCTATAATCATATCGAGTTCAGTTATAACTATATTTTAGTTAGAAACTGGAAATTAGCAAAATATCAAAATTGAATGTTTTCGTTGTTAAAGTTAATCATAACTCAAAAACTAAAGGTGGTGGAGGAAGATGTTTTGGGAATAAATTGTTTATAACAATCTAAAAAGACATTATCCACAATCAGATCGATTTCAGTTATAACTATATTTAAGTTAGAAACTGGAAATTAGCAAAATGTCAAAATTGAATGTTTTCGTTGTTAAAATCGATCATAATTTAAAAACTAAAAGTGATAGAGAAAAATGTTTTAGGAATAAATTGTTTATAATAAACTAAAAAGACACTATCTATAATCATATCGAGTTCAGCTATAACTATATTTTAATTAGAAACTGGAAATTAGCAAAATATCAAAATTGAATGTTTTTGTTGTTAAAATCGATCATAATTTGAAAACTAAAAGTGATAGAGGAAGATGTTTTAGGAATAAATTGTTTATAACAATCTAAAAAGACATTATCCATAATCAGATCGATTTCAGTTGTAACTATAGTTTAGTTAGAAACTGGAAATTAGCAAAATATCAAAATTGGATGTTTTCGTTATTGAAGTTGATCATAACTCAAAAACTAAAGGTGATGGAGGAAGATGTTTTAGGAATAAATTGTTTATAACAATCTAAAAAGACATTATCTATAATCAGATCGACTTCAGTTATAATCATATTTTGGTTAAAAAGTAGAAATTAGCAAAATATCAAAATTGAATGTTTTCGTTGTTAAAGTTGATCATAACTCAAAAACTAAAGGTGGTGGAGGAAGATGTTTTAGGAATAAATTGTTTATAACAATCTAAAAAGACATTATCCATAATCAGATCGATTTCAGTTGTAACTATATTTTAGTTAGAAACAGGAAATTAACAAAATATCAAAATTGAATGTTTACGTTGTTAAAGTTGATCATAACTCAAAAACTAAAGGTGATGGAGGAAAATGTTTTAGGAATAAATTGTTTATAATAAACTAAAAACACATAATCTATAATCATATCGAGTTCAGTTATAACTATATTTTAGTTAGAAACTGGAAATTAACAAAATATCAAAATTGAATGTTTTCGTTGTTAAAGTTGATCATAACTCAAAAACTAAAGATGGTGGAGGAAGATGTTTTAGGAATAAATTGTTTATAACAATCTAAAAAGACATTATCCATAATCAGATTGATTTCAGTTGTAACTATATTTTAGTTAGAAAGTAGAAATTAGCAAAATATCGAAATTGAACGTTTTCGTTGTTAAAATCGATAATAACTCAAAAACTAAAGGTGGTGGAGGAAGATGTTTTAGGGATAAATTGTTTATAACAATCTAAAAAGACATTATCCATATTCAGATCGATTTCAGTTGTAACTATATTTTAATTAGGAACTGGAAATTAGTAAAATATCAAAATTGAATGTTTTCATTGTTAAAAAGTTGATCATAACTCAAAAATTAAAAGTGATGGAGGAAAATGTTTTGAAAATAAATTGTTTATAATAGTCTAAAAAATCATTATCCATAACCAGATAAACTTCTGTTATAGCTATATTTTAGTTAGAAACAGGAAAGTAACAAAATTTCACAATTGAATATTGTTGTTGTCGAAATCGATCATAATTTAAAAACTAAAGGTGATGGAGGAAGTTGTTTTAGGAATAAATTGTTTATAACAATCTAAAAAGACATTATCTATAATCATATCGAGTTCAGTTATAACTATATTTTAGTTACAAACTGTAAATTAGCAAAATATCAAAATTGAATGTTTTCGTTGTTAAAATCGATCATAACTCAAAAACAAAAAGTGATGGAGAAAAGTATTTTTGGAATAAATTGTTTATAATGAACCAAAAATACATAATCCATAACCTAATTCAACGTAGTTATAACCATATCTTAGTTAGAAGTTTAAATCCGCGANAAGGTGGTGGAGGAAGATGTTTTAGGAATAAATTGTTTATAACAATCTAAAAAGACATTATCCATAATCAGATTGATTTCAGTTGTAACTATATTTTAGTTAGAAAGAGGAAAGTAACAAAATTTCAAAATTGAATATTTTTGTTGTTACAATCGATCATAATTTAAAAACTAAAAGTGATGGAGGAAAATGTTTTAGGAATAAATTGTTTATAATAAACTAAAAAGACACTATCTATAATCATATCGAGTTCAGGTATAACTATATTTTACTTAAAAACTGGAAATGACTAAAATATCAAGATTGAACGTTTTCGTTGTTAAAATCGATCATAACTCAAAAACAAAAAGTGATGGAGAAAAGTATTTTTGGAATAAATTGTTTATAATGAACCAAAAATACATAATCCATAACCTAATTCAACGTAGTTATAACCATATCTTAGTTAGAAGTTTAAATCCGCGAAATATCTGCGACGGTTTAACATACGTAGTTACACAAGGTCTGTTTAATTTCATTCCTAAAGATTTGCGTTACAACTTCGAAGTTGGAAGCGAAAACACTTTTGCAAACATAGCTGGTATTCAAATATATTTTCAAAAACAAACACGTGCACATCTAATCCTGTATAAAATCTTAACAGGAAAGAAAAGAATAGATTTAAATTTGGTGTTGATGATATTGACATATTTCTTTTGACAGCACTATTTAGTCGTCTACCCTTAATATTTAGATTTCTGCCAACAATTTTTAGCCTTCAATTAGTAGTATTTACTCCTCCTTTAATTTTAGGAGTATCTAGAGATCAGGAAGCTGTAACTTGTCTAAATCATAAAGTCGCAGTCATCTGAACGCAGTATCTAGTCTATTAGTATTATTTAATCTTCTGCCAGGTGTATCTACTCTTCCATAAGCTTTTTATGAGTGTCAAAAATGATTTTCTACACAAATTATTTTGCAATCTATTTTAATTTATCAATTTTGTATTGCTAAAATTAGCCATTATTATCTTGTTGAATGGTAATTTTTTCAAAACTCTTTTGTTATTAAATATTTAAATGATGTTTTGTTCTTTGTGCCATAATTTACCAACTTAAAACAAGTTGGGGCATAAAAAATGTTACGGGAACAAATAAATAAATCGATAATCCTATTGTTGTCCCAACTAATAACTGGAGCTCAATCTCGAATGATAAAATTTATTACCTATACATCGAGTGCCAAAATCGATTTCGTTTAAAAACGTCATTTAACGTTATTGACGGGGAAATTTAACATCAACGGGAATCAAGCAACGGTTTTATTTACATCGTACACTTTTTTTTTGTTTAAGTGCAGTTCTACAAATTACTCCTTTCCCGTAAAAAATCATGTAAATTTGTTTGTCCCCAAGAAATCTGTATGTGTATTTTTGTGTGCAGCGTTTAGCTGTGGTAGGATGTCGTATGCACGTGCGAAAATTAATCGTTTCAACGAAACCCCCGGTAAGAATTTTTGACAACGTCCATCACGATCGTGACATTTATGCGATATTAATTTCTTCAGCACCTGGTGGACCATCAAAATCAGATACTCCTCGATCACATATACCAAAAATCAACAGAAGCTATGGGGTAAATAAGAAATAATTCAATAATAACGATTAATTTTTTTTATTAAGCAGTCGTACGGGACATCAAGAAGTCCGGAAGGTCGGGGAAAATTCGAACAAAGCAAAAGTGTTGATAATAATTTAGGAACCACCAGCGATTATGAAATGAAAGCGAATAGCTTAACTCCTTTAACGGAAAACTCCATGGCGAGCGATCATCAAATAATGATGGATCTCGAAGGATGCGATACTTTAAAATCCACGTTCAGCACACGACAAGATAGCATAGTATCAAAAAGTAGCTCATCTGGAATTCCAATGCCAACGATTACCTCGAAATCAGCAAAAATCAATCGAAAACCCAGATCGCTTTCAGTAAATTCTGGGCGACCATCCCCAACAAGAAATACAAACGAATATCAATTCTTGGCGAAGAAAAAACGTTTAGAATTACTAAAAAAAGATTTAGAATCAAAACAAAAACCCATTCTTGAATTATACAACGGCTTAATAGAGTTGAAAAAAAAAATTGAATCAAACGGGGTGGTTGTTCCTCTTGAAACGGTGAAATTAATCGATTTTGGAGGAGTTTTATCTCCTCCACGTCCCCCCACACCTCCTCCTCCTCCACCTCCAGAAGAAAATTCTTTTGGAACGATGGAATTAACCGATGAACAAATCGCCATTGCAGCGGAAAGAAACTCTGAATATCTTCGCATTTTAGAAGAAGAACTCGATCCCGTCCCAATAACATTTTCAGAACTCGGCAAATATTTAATGTCAACCCGAGAGAAATTAATCGACCAATTAACAAAAGTAAAAAATGGCGAAATTGATAAAGAAGAACTTAACTTGGAATCATTCGAGCACGAAACCAAACAACTCAACGGGTTGATTAACGACGCCATTGAGAGGCAAGAAATTCGGGTGAAAAGAATTTTAACCGACGCTCAAAATTTAACGGAAAATAACAATTTGGTGGCGGCGAATCAAATAATTAAACATTTAGATGCCAAGTTAAAAGAAACCAACGAATCTTTAGTTGAAGTTAGCGAGGAGTTGGAGAGGACTCAACAGCAACTCGATGACGTTCGAATTGGATCGTTGCAAGAGCTCGCGGAGGAAAACGATTCGTTGAAGGAAAAAATAAAATGTTTAGAAGCTGAACTTCAAAATAAAAAGAAAAAGATTAACGATCATACTCAAGCCAGTAAGAATTATGATCAAAAAGTTGATAACCTTAACAAGCAGATTCAAGATTTGGATAAAGGCAAAAAGGAAGCTGAAAATAAAATAAACGATATGAGTTTGGCGATAAGGTAAAAAGAATTACTGTTAAACCTCGATATAACGGCACATTAATTCAGGCTAAACGACGCTTAAAACGACGAAATTCATCAAATTTGTAGATTTTCGTATTTTTCTCGATAAGTATGCATCTGAGAATAAAAGTGCAATAATGCAATATTGTTAAGAATTAAATTTGCTACAACTTTTGTTCTAAAAATTTTTTTGTAATATACTCCGAATCCGAAATGTCACCATTAACTAGTAAAACAACGAAATTCATGAAATTTTCAGATTTTACTGTTTTTCTCGATAACTATACATCAGAGAGCAAAAGTGTAAAGGAGCAATATTGTTAAGAATACAATTTACTACAACCTTTGTTCTAAAAGATTTATTGTAATATGCTCCGAATCCCGAGTGTTACCATTAACAACGAGTAAAACAACGAAATTTATCGAATTTGCAGATTTTCTTATTTTTCTCGATAACTATGCACCTGACAACAAAAGTGCAATAGAGCAATATTGTTAAGAATTAAATTTGCTACAACTTTTGTTCTAAAAGTTTTTCTGTAATATGCTCTGAATTCGGAATGTCACCANCATTAACTGCTTAAAACGACGAAATTCATCAAATTTGTAGATTTTCGTATTTTTCTCGATAAGTATGCATCTGAGAATAAAAGTGCAATAATGCAATATTCTTAAGAATTAAATTTGCCACAACTTTTGTTCTAAAAGTTTTTTCGTAATATGCTCTGAATCCTGAGTGTTACCATTAACCGCTTAAAACGACGAAATTAATCAAATTTGTAGATTTTCGTATTTTTCTCGATAAGCATGCATCTGAGAATAAAAGTGCAATAATGCAATATTGTTAAGAATTAAATTTGCTACAACTTTAGTTCTAAAAATTTTTTTGTAACATGCTCCGATTCCCGAGTGTTACCATTAACTGCTTAAAACGACGAAATTCATCAAATTTGTAGATTTTCATGTTTTTCTCGATAAGTATGCATCTGAGAATAAAAGTGCAATAATGCAATATTGTTAAGAATTAAATTTGCTACAACTTTTGTTGTAAAAGTTTTTTTGTAACATGCTCCGATTCCCGAGTGTTACCATTAACTGCTTAAAACGACGAAATTCATCAAATTTGTAGATTTTCGTATTTTTCTCGATAAGTATGCATCTGAGAATAAAAGTGCAATAATGCAATATTGTTAAGAATTAAATTTGCTACAACTTTAGTTCTAAAAGTTTTTTTGTAACATGCTCCGATTCCCGAGTGTTACCATTAACTGCTTAAAACGACGAAATTCATCAAATTTGCAGATTTTCTTATCTTTCTCGATAAGTATGCATCTGAGAACAAAAGTGCAATAATGCAATATTGTAAAGAATTAAATTTGTTACAACTTTTGTTCTAAAAGTTTTTCTGTAATATGCTCTGAATTCGGAATGTCACCATTAACTAGTAAAACAACGAAATTCATCAAATTTTCAGATTTTACAGTTTTTCTCGATAACTATGCATCAGAGAGCATAAATGCAGAGAAGCAATATTGTTAAGAATACAATTTACTACAACTTTTGTTCTAAAAGTTTTATTGTGATATACTCCGAATCCCGAGTGTTACCATTAACTGCTTAAAACGACGAAATTCATCAAATTTGTAGATTTTCGTATTTTTCTCGATAAGTATACATCTGAGAATAAAAGTGCAATAATGCAATATTGTTAAGAATTAAATTTGCTATAACTTTTATTCTAAAAGTTTTTTTGTAATATGATCTGAATCCTGAGTGTTACCATCAACTGCTTAAAACGACGAAATTCATCAAATTTGTAGATTTTCGTATTTTTCTCGATAAGTATGAATCTGAGAATAAAAGTGCAATAATGCAATATTGTTAAGAATTAAATTTGTTACAACTTTTGTTCTAAAAGTTTTTTCGTAATATGCTCTGAATTCGGAATGTCACCATTAACTAGTAAAACAGCGAAATTCATCAAATTGGTAGATTTTCGTATTTTTCTCGATAAGTATGCATCTGAGAATAAAAGTGCAATGATGCAATATTGTTAAGAATTAAATTTGCTACAACTTTAGTTCTAAAAGTTTTTTTGTAACATGCTCCGATTCCCGAGTGTTACCATTAACTGCTTAAAACGACGAAATTCATCAAATTTGTAGATTTTCGTATTTTTCTCGATAAGTATGCATCTGAGAATAAAAGTGCAATAATGCAATATTGTTAGGAATTAAATTTGCTACAACTTTAGTTCTAAAAGTTTTTCTGTAATATGTTCTGAATTCGGAATGTCACCATTAATTAGTAAAACAGCGAAATTTATCGAATTTGCAGATTTTCTTATCTTTCTCGATAACTATGCACCTGACAACAAAAGTGCAACAGAGCAATATTGTTAAGAATTTAATTTGCTACAACATTTGTTCTAAAAGCTTTTTTGTAATATGCTCCGAATCCCAAATGTTACCATTAACTACTTAAAACAACGAAATTCATCAAATTTTCATATTTTCGTATTTTTCTCGATAACTATGCACCTGAGNTTGTAGATTTTCGTATTTTTCTCGATAAGTATGCATCTGAGAATAAAAGTGCAATAATGCAATATTGTTAAGAATTAAATTTGCTACAACTTTTGTTGTAAAAGTTTTTTGTAACATGCTCCGATTCCCGAGTGTTACCATTAACTGCTTAAAACGACGAAATTCATCAAATTTGCAGATTTTCTTATCTTTCTCGATAAGTATGCATCTGAGAACAAAAGTGCAATAATGCAATATTGTAAAGAATTAAATTTGTTACAACTTTTGTTCTAAAAGTTTTTCTGTAATATGCTCTGAATTCGGAATGTCACCATTAACTAGTAAAGCAACGAAATTCATCAAATTTTCAGATTTTACTGTTTTTCTCGATAACTATGCATCAGAGAGCAAAAGTGCAACGGAGCAATATTGTTAAGAATACAATTTACTACAACTTTTGTTCTAAAAGTTTTATTGTAATATACTCCGAATCCCAAATGTCACCATTAACTAGTAAAACAATGAAATTCATCAAATTTTCAAATTTTACTGTTTTTCTCGATAACTATGCATCAGAGAGCAAAAGTGCAAAGGAGCAATATTGTTAAGAATTGAATATGCTACAATATTTGTTCTAAAAGCTGTTTTGTAATATGCTCCGAATCCCAAATGTTACCATTAACTACTTAAAACAACGAAATTCATCAAATTTTCATATTTTCGTATTTTTCTCGATAACTATGCACCTGAGAACAAAAGTGCAATAGAGCAATATTGTTAAGAACTAAATTTCCTACAACTTTTGTTCTAAAAGTTTTTTTGTAATATGCTCTGAATCCCGAATGTCACCATTAACTAGTAAAACAACGAAATTCATCAAATTTTCAGATTTTACTGGTTTTCTCCATAACTATGCATCAGAGAGCAAAAGTGTAAAGGAGCAACATTGTTAAGAATTAAATTTGCTACAATTTTTGTTGTAAAAATTATTTTGTAATATACTCCAAATCCCAAGTGTTGCCAGTAACCACTAGTTAAACAACGAAATTCATCAAATTTTCATATTTTCGTATTTTTCTCGATAACTATGCGTCTGAGAACAAAAGTGCAATAGAGCAATAGAGCAATATTGTTAAGAACTAAATTTCCTACAACTTTTGCTCCAAAAGTTGTTTTGTAATATGCTCTGAATCCCGAATGTCACCATTAACTAGTAAAACAACGAAATTTATCAAATTTTCAGATTTTACTGTTTTTCTCCATAACTATGCATCAGAGAGTAAAAGTATAAAGGAGCAACATTGTTAAGAATTAAATATGCTACAACTTTTGTACTAAACATTCTGTTGTAATATACTCCGAATCCCGAGTGTTACCATTAACTAGTTAAAAGAACGAAATTCATCATATTTTCATATTTTCGTATTTTTCTCGATAACTATACGCCTGAGAACAAAAGTGCAAAGGAGTAATATTCTTAAGAATACAATTTACTACAACTTTTGTTCTAAAAGTTTTATTGTAATATACTCCGAATCCCAAATGTCACCATTAACTAGTAAAACAACGAAATTCATCAAATTTTCAAATTTTACTGTTTTTCTCGATAACTATACATCAGAGAGCAAAAGTGCAAGAGAACAATATTGTTAAGAATACAATTTACTACAACTTTTGTTCTAAAAGTTTTTTTATTACATGCTCTGATTCCCGAGTATTACCATTATCTATTTAAAACAAAAACATTCATCAAATTTTCTTATTTTCGCATTTTCCTCGATATCTATCCATCTAAGAGGAAAAGTGCAATAGAGCAATATTGTTAAGAATTGAATTTGCTACAACTTTTGTTCTAAAAGTTTTTTTATAATATGGGGAATACCCCGAGTTTATCTAAAATCAGAGAATATAAGTCCGTTATATCGACGTTTTACTATAATTTAAAATTTGGAATAAGTTAATTACAAATAAATTTTTAGAAACTTACAAACGAAAATGAAAAATACCGAACAGAAGTGGAGAGAAGAAAAGGAGGAAATTTTGAAGAATCACAGGGGTGAACACGCAATATTAGAAAAGTTATCATCGGAACGCCATGCGCTTGATACAAGGTGGCTACTTTCAATTTCTTTAAAATTGATACACGATCTTCTCCTTCCTAGTTTTGCTATACAATGTCAGAATTAAGACGTAAATTTTTTTCAGTTTTTACAATTTTTTTTTATTACCCCGTCTTTATATTGATATATCTGTGTATTGTTAGTGATTTTTTTATCGTAAAACAAGCAAGTCTGTTTATTATATATTATTTTTATTTAAACACATTAATAATAAAATCACAATAATTAATTAACAAAAATTTTTTGCGAGCCAAACACCGTAAAAGCGCGAAACTTGCCACAAAAACAGGTGAGATCGTTCGCTTAAAGGGTGTTTGACACGGAATTGACATGATAAACGCGTTTTTGTCCAGGGTACATCTCATGAACACCATCCTCGACGAGCAAAAAAGAACGAACGATGAGGAACAGATAAAGCACAAGAAAGAAATGGCCGCTTTAAAAGAGAAACTTCAATCAGCCACAATTGAGAAACAAATACTAGAGGAGAAATTAGAAAATATGAAAAGAGATTTGGAACAACTTTCCGTAGAACAACAACAAGCTATCGATCTCATGAAGAATTCCAAGGCTGAAAATCAAGAGAAAAGAATTATTGATGGTTATTTAATTTTTTGTTATAAATAAAAACAAATTAAAACATTTTTTTTAGATTCTTGTACCACTGAAAGAGAAGCTAAATTACGAAGTGAACTCGCAGCGATGAAGATGGCGTTAAAAGCAGCTCAAGAACGAATTCAAAGTTACACAACAGAAAAGATGAGGTTTATTGATAACATCGAAAGACTCAACGTTGACGGAAATTGCAATCAAGAAGCTTTTGGGCAAGCTTTAGTACAAAAAGAAGAAGAGTTACAATGTTTAGAACGCGAAAAAATTGAAGCACTTAAAGTTATCGAGCAACAGTAACTAAATTAAATTAATATTATTAATCAAAAAAATCAATTATATTAATTTTAGAAAAATGCAAATTTCCCAACTCTTAGCTAAAGTGGAAAATTTCCAAGCGGGCGTGGTAATAAATCATTTAGACACCGTTCCCAGAGATACGCAAGAATTAAAGGCAATGCTCGAAGAGGGTAAAGCTAAGCTTCAAAGAGCTTTGGCTAAATCGTTGGATAACGAACAGAAACTTATTAAATACGAACACGATATTAATCAACATAAAAAACAACTCAATGATATGGAGAATCTTCTTAAAGTTCGCGATGGATTAATTGGAATGTTAAAAGCGAAGAAAGATGAGTTGATGTTGGAGAATGAAAGTTTACATAAATATTCTGAAGAAGTTAGGCAACTTCTTTTTGACGTGAGTTTATTGGTTTATAATTTATCAAAAATCTACTACCTAAAACCACCTAAAACTAGAAACATACGGGTTTTCATATTTTCGTATTTTACTCGATATTAGAGCATCTGAGAGCAAAAGTGCAAGAGAGCAATATTGTTAAGAATATAATTTGCTACAACTTTTGTTCTAAAAGTTTTTTTGTAATATGCTCCCAATCCGGATGTTACCATTAAGTACTTAAAACAACGAAATTCATCAAATTTTCGTAATCTGAGAGCAAAAGTGCAAGAGAGCAATATTGTTAAGAATATAATTTGCTACAACTTTTGTTCTAAAAGTTTTTTTGTAATATGCTCCCAATCCAGGATGTTACCATTAAGTACTTAAACCAACGAAATTCATCAAATTTTCGTATTTTTCTCAATATTGACGCATCTAACAACAAAAGTGAATCAGAGCAATATTGTTAAGAATAAAATTTGCTACCACTTTTGTTCTAAAAGCTTTTTTCTAACATGCTCCGATTCCAAAGTAGTACCATTAACTACTTAAAACAGCGAAATTCACAAATTTTGACATTTTCGTATTTTTCTCGATATCTATGCGTCTGACTACAAATGTCAATGAAAGCAATATTGTTAAGAATAAAATTTGCTACAACTTTTGTTCTAACAATTTTTTTGTAAAATGCTCCGATTTTCGAGTAGTACCATTAACTACTTAAAACAGCGAAATTCACAAATTTTGACATTTTCGTATTTTTCTCGATATCTATGCGTCTGACAACAAATGTCAATGAGAGCAATATTGTTAAGAATAAAATTTGCTACAACGTTTGTTCTAAAAAAATTTTTATAACATGCTCCAATTCCCGAGTAGTACCATTAACTTCTTGAAACAACGAAATTCGTCAAATTTTAAGATTTTCGTATTTTTCTCGATATCTATCGATCTAAGAGCAAAAGTGCAAGAGAACAATATTGTTAAGACTTAAATTTGCTACAACTTTTGTTCTAAAAGTTTTTTTGTAATATGCTCCGATTCCAAAGTAGTACCATTAACTATACTTAAATCAACGAAATTCAGAAATTTTCATATTTTTCTCGATATCTGTGCGTCTGAGAGCAAAAGTAAAAGTGAGCAATATTGTTAAGAATATAATTTGCTACAACTTTTATTCTAAAAGCTTTTTTCTAATATGCTCCGACTCCCGAGTAGTACCATTAACTACTTAAAACAGCGAAATTCACAAATTTTGACATTTTCGCATTTTTCTCGATATCTATGCGTCTGACTACAAAAGTCAATGAGAGCAATATTGTTAAGAATAAAATTTGCTACAACTTTTGTTCTAACAATTTTTTTGTAAAATGCTCCGATTTTCGAGTAGTACCATTAACTACTTAAAACAACGAAATTCACAAATTTTGACATTTTCATATTTTTCTCGATATCTATGCGTCTGACAATAAATGTCAATGAGAGTAATATTGTTAAGAATAAAATTTGCTACAACTTTTGTTCTAAAAAAATTGTTATAATATGCTCCAATTCCCGAGTAGTACCATTAACTTCTTAAAACAACGAAATTCGTCAAATTTTAAGATTTTCGTATTTTTCTCGATATTTATCCATCTAAGAGCAAAAGTGCAAGAGAACAATATTGTTAAGACTTAAATTTGCTACAACTTTTGTTCTAAAAGTTTTTTTGTAATATGTTCCGATTCCAAAGTAGTACCATTTAACTATACTTAAATCAACGAAATTCAGAAATTTTCATATTTTCGTATTTTTCTCGATATCTGTGCGTCTGAGAGCAAAAGTAAAAGAGAGCAATGTTGTTAAGAATAAAATTTGCTACAACTTTTGTTCTAAAAAAATTTTTATAACATGCTCCAATTCCCGAGTAGTACCATTAACTTCTTAAAACAACAAAATTCGTCAAATTTGCAGATTTTTGTATTTTTCTCGATATCTATCCATCTAAGAGCAAAAGTGCAAGAGAACAATATTGTTAAGAATTTAATTTGCTACAACTTTTATTCTAACAGCTTTTTTCTAACATGCTCCGATTCCAGAGTAGTACCATTAACTACTTAAATCAACGAAATTCATAAATTTTCATATTTTCGCATTTTTCTTGATATCTGTGCGTCTGAGTGTAAAAGTAAAAGAGAGCAATGTTGTTAAGAATATAATTTGCTACAACTTTTGTTCTAAAACGTTTTTTATAACATGCTCCGATTCCCGAGTAGTACCATTAACTTCTTAAAACAACGAAATTCACAAATTTTCAGATTTTCGTGTTTTTCTCGATATCTATCCATCTAAGAGCAAAAGTGCAAGAGAACAATATTGTTAAGAATATAATTTGCTACAACTTTTATTCTAAAAACTTTTTTCTAACATGCTCCGATTCCAGAGTAGTACCATTAACTACTTAAATCAACGAAATTCACAAATTTTTACATTTTCGTATTTTTCTCGATATCTATGCGTCTGACAACAAATGTCAATGAAAGCAATATTGTTAAGAATAAAATTTGCTACAACTTTTGTTCTAAAAAATTTTTTATAACATGCTTCGATTCCCGAGTAGTACCATTAACTACTTAAAACAACGAAATTCACAAATTTTGACATTTTCGTATTTTTCTCGATATTTATCCATCTAAGAGCAAAAATACAAGAGAACAATATTGTTAAAAATATAATTTGCTACAACTTTCGCTTAGCCGTGCATCTTCAGAGACGAATACCCACCATATTTCTTCACATCATCGATGTGATGAACTGTTTTTACCTAAATATACCTAAACAAATTTGAATTAATTAATTAACTTATTAATAACATAAACAATACAACTCAATAAGTGTAATAATAAATGTTATTATTTTTAATTGTAGACAAAAGAAGAATTAAAACAAAAATGTGACATAATAAATGATTTATCTGGAAATTTAGATAGTAAAGGGCGTTTATGTGTAAAATTGGAGAAGAAGGTGAAAGATTTGGAGTCGACCCTATCTGATACAAACGCAAAGAGGTTTAAGCTACAGGAGTCAGTTGGTTCCATGGAGAAGGAGCTGCAGACGACGAAGGCGCACATAAATCAAATAGCGGATATGCAGACACGGTACGATCTCGATATGACAGGCACGAAAGTAGATAGTTTATTAGATGGCGAAGGATCTGTTTATGATGATTTTGATGATAATGATGACGATGAAACTGACAGTATCGTTACGGCGTCTTCGAGAGGACAATATCGCCACGATGATGGGGATCAAAGTCGAGATTATTTGGATGGTTATGAAGAGAATTGTGAAAGATATTCGAAAATACCTCGATACCGTTCTTTATCACCTTTACACGAAGATGATAGTCGTAGAACGGCGTTAGTTAACAGAGCTAATGGTGATTGCTCGAGGTTTTTAACCGAACAAAATTTACAATTACATTCAAAAAACTTGAGACAAATGTATTATTACGTTAAAATGCCGCAAAGTAATTTTCAATCTTACGCAAATTATCTTGGAAAAGTTTCCCCATATTCCCCAATTTATCGTTATTATTACCAACTTTTAAACAGGAATACAATAAATAATAACCCGGAATCATCAACAATTAATTCTACGTCAATAAGAAATTATCAATCTAATCTAACTTCCTACCATCAAATAAATAAAATAAACCACCCTATAACCCATCCAATAATAAATCATTCAATAAATCGTCCAATAAATCATACAACAAAGCATCCCCGATCGAATAACAACCAAGTATCAGATAACAACTTAACATTCTTGGTTTATCCAAAATCAGACTCAAATTTGTCTTCAAATGTGTCAAATTCATCGTTTAAAGAAGATCCATACAAGATTTGTTGCGACATTTTAGAAGAGGAAAATCGGAATACGGTGAGTAATGCAAATTTGGAACCGCAACAACGAAATTCGTCTGATTCAAAAGAGAAGGAACGAAAGGATTTTATCGAGATTGTCGGTCGATTGTGTAAATATGACAAACGAGGTTTGGGATTGGGCAAGGAATTTCAACCGATATTATTTGGGGGTGTCAGTCGGTACAAAATCTTGGAAAGGGGTAGCCTGATGTGGTGCAGACCATCACAAGAAATGCATATTAACAACATGCTTATTACGAACGACATTCAGGCGCAAGGAGCTGCCGCGTCCATTGAAAGTTAAAAAAATTCAAAATTTCACCAAATTTAAAATCGTATCGTATGTGTAATTTAATTATCGTGGTTTTAGTATCGCGTATTATTTAAATTTTATTTTTGGAGAGGTCTTGTGAAATTTATTTTTGGTTATTTTGTTTTTGAAAACGGGTTTTCGAAAAATTTTTGTCGATCGTGAATAATAATCGTTTTTTCTTTTGTGTTTCAGGGCCAGACATAAATTTCTTAGACCTTGGTGATGGATCTTAAAAAATTATAGTAAAAAAAAACAAATATATTCGTATATTAGTGCGTGGTAATTAGATTTTAATTTATACAACGATATATTGTATATATTTTTTTTTAATGATATAAATATATCTTAATGAAATTAAATTTATTGTTTCTTTTTTTTATTATCATCTTTGAAGTAAAACTGATAAAATATACAATATTTAACACCCAAAACTAACAAAACTCCTGTACTCACTCCAAATCTTAATAGTCATGATGAATTTTCATTATCTTTCTCTTTTTTTGGGGGTAAAACTTGAAATTTCATATCATTACCTTTAGAACGCTTTTGTACAATTCTACATTGACCTTCTACTTGTTCTGATAAAGTCTTAAAAATATTCTCCTAAAATAAAACTAAATAAAACCAAAATTTCGTTAATAATTATTAATAATCTTACAACTTTTTCTGCATTTGAACTAAATCCATTAATAATAACTCTAACTTCATAACTTTTCTTAACCCACTTAATAATCTTTTCAATTTGAATCTTTAAATCATGAAGAGCAATTGATGAGCTTAAAATTAAAACCTTATCACCTTTGATACTCAAATTAGCTTTATCGATCTTCTTTTTCTCCCTCTGTTTTAAGTCTTCATTCAAATACTCAGTTGGTGTCATTAATTTATAAATGGGTCTTTGCGATTTTGTATCATAATCAATAATTTTAACCAACTTCAAATCTCTCCTTTTCGATAATTTTTGTGCTTCTTCTAACGTTGTTATTTGAACACTTTGATCTTGAGAGATAAGAGTGATCTTGGGAATAATTGCAGTTTTACGTTTTGGCTGTGGAGTTGTACCTTCTATTTCTAGCTCAGGGGCCTTGGTGGTGATTGCAAATTGAACAAGTTGAGGACACAACCTTGGTAGAATTTGATTTGATGCACATCTTGCAGGTCGAATTAAATTGCGATACATTTTTGGAGACGTTTAATTTCTGAAATAATCACATTTGAGAAAATTCATAAACAACAACAAAAACATGTTTTATTTTTAAACGAATTTTATTTTGACCTTTAAAACTTTCATTTAATTGTTATTTACACTATTATTAATCAATTACTTTTTAAAAAGATGTTTTAATCCAACCATAATATACAAAAACACTTTATTAAATAAGATGAAATCTTTTAAATCAATTTTTGAGGTTATGTAAAACGTCATGTGTCAAAACTGACAAGCTAAAAAAATAACTAAAATTTTTTATTATAAAATAAAACGTTTTATTATTAATCGTATTTATTCTTATTATTATTAAAAAATAAATGAAATTAATAAAATACTTTAATTAAATCATTAATTTTCGGACTTAAAAAAATATAGGTTATGTAGTGAGTGTCATTAAACTTAATAACATTAAAATAAATCTAAATAATTACAGAAATGTTATTAAAACGTTTATTTAGAAGTACTTTAACATTCAATAGATACAAGAAGTAAGTTTTGATTTAAAAAGAAAATAATAAATATTTTTCTTTTGTTTTAGGTTATGTTCAAATTTTAAACACAAATATAGCACAAAAACCGCAACAAGCATTGATTTAAGCGAAATTCCATTAGAACGGATTCCAAATTTTAGTATAATTGTGCATGTTGATCATGGGAAGAGCACATTATCTGATAAACTCTTAAATTTTACAGGGGCTATTTCACATAAATCGAGAGATAGTCAAATTTTGGATAAATTGAGAGTGGAAAAAGAAATCCCACGTTCAGTTAGAACAGTTAGAGCACAAAGTGCTTCTATTTTGTATGATTTTAACCAATTTATCCTTTTCAATAATTTTTGTACTTCTTCTAACATTATTATTTGAACACTTTGATCTTGAGAGATAAGAATGATCTTGGGAGTAATTGCAGTTTTACGTTTTAGCTATGGAGTAGTTCCTTTTATTTCTAGCTCAGGGGCCTTGGTATTGATCGCAAATCAAACAATTTAAGGACACAACCTTGGTAGAAATTGATTTGATGCACATCTTGCAGTTCGAATTAAATTGCGTGGAGACGTTTAATTTCTAGAATAATCACATTTGAGAAAATTCATAAACAACAACAATAACATGTTTTATTTTTAAACGAATTTTATTTTGACTTTGAATTCTAAAACTTTAATTTAATTGTTACTTACACTAATATTAATCAATTACTTTTTAAAAAGCTATTTTAATCCAACCATAACATAAAAAACACTTTATTAAATAAGATGAAATCTTTTAAAACAATTTTTGAGGTTATGTAAAACGTCATGTGTCAAACCTGACAATTTAAAAAAATTACCATAAAATTTTTTATTATAAAATAAAACGTTTTATTATTAATCGTATTTATTCTTATTATTATTAAAAAATAAATGGAATTAATAAAATATTTTAATTAAATCATTAATTTTCGGACTTAAAAAAAATATAGGTTATGTAGTGATGTGTCATTAAACTTAATAACATTTAAATAAATCCAATTAATTAATTACAGAAATGTTATTAAAACGTTTATTTAGAAGTACTTTAACAGTCAATAGATACAAGAAACAAGTTTTGATTTAAAAAGAAAATCATTAATAAATTTTTTTTTAGGTTATGTTCAAATTTTAAAAACAAATATAGCACAAAAACCGCAACAAGCACTGATTTAGCCGAAATTCCATTAGAACGGATTCGAAATTTTAGTATAATTGCGCATGTTGATCATAGGAAAAGCACATTATCTGATAAAATCTTAAATTTTACAGGGGCTATTTCACATAAATCAGGAGATAGTCAAATTTTGGATAAATTGAGAGTTGAAAAAGAAATCCCACATTCAGTTAGAACAGTTAGAGGACAAAGTGCTTATATTTTGTATGATTTTAACCAATTTATCCTTTTCAATAATTTTTGTGCTTCTTCTAGCGATGTTATTTGTACACTTTGATCTTAAGAGGTAAGAGTGATCTTGAGAATAATTGCAGTTTTACGTTTTGGCTATGGAGTAGTTCCTTTTATTTCTAGCTAAGGGGCCTTGGTGTTGATCGCAAATCAAACAATTTAAGGACACAACTTTGGTAGAACTTGATTTGAGCACATCTTGCAGTTCAAATTAAATTGCGATACATTATTCTTGAAGATGTTTAATTTCTAAAATAATCACATTTAAGAAAATTCATAAACAACAACAATAACATGTTTTATTTTTAAACGAATTTTATTTTGACTTTGACCTCTAAAACTTTAATTTAATTGTTATTTACACTAATATTACTCAATCACTTTTTAAAAAGATGTTTTAATCCAACCATAATATAAAAAACACTTTATTAAATAAGATGAAATCTTTTAAAACAATTTTTGAGGTTATGTAAAACGTCATGTGTCAAACCTGACAATTTAAAAAATTACCATAAATAAAACTCTTTTAAAATAAAACGCTTTATTATTAATCGTATTTATTCTTATTATTACTATTATTATTAAAAAATAAATAGAATTAATAAAATACTTTAATTAAATCATTAATTTTCAGAGATAAAAAAAATATAGGTTATGTCGTCCGATTTGACACTAACTTAATAACATTTAAATAAATCCAAATAATTAATTACAGAAATGTTATTAAAACGTTTATTTAGAAGTACTTTAACATTCAATAGATACAAGAAGTAAGTTTTAATTTAAAAAGAAAATCATTAATAAATTTTTTGTTTTAGGTTATGTTCAAATTTTAAACACAAATATAGCACAAAAACCGCAACAAGCATTGATTTAAGCGAAATTCCATTAGAACGGATTCGGAATTTTAGTATAATTGCGCATATTGATCATGAGAAAACCACATTATCTGATAAACTTTTAGAATTTATGTTGGCTATTTCACATAAATCGGGAGAAAGTCAAGTTTTGGATAAATTGAGAGCTGAAAAAGAAATCCCACATTCAGTTAGAACAGTTAGAGCACAAAGTGCTTCTATTTTGTATGATTTTAACCAATTTATCCTTTTCAATAATTTTTGTGCTTCTTCTAACGTTGTTATTTGAACACTTTGATCTTGAAAGATAAGAATGATCTTAAGAATAATTGCAGTTTTACGTTTTGGCTATGGAGTAGTTCCTTTTATTTCTAGCTAAGGGGCCTTGGTGTTGATCGCAAATTAAACAACTTAAGGACATAACCTTGGTAGAATTTGATTTGATGCACATCTTGCAGTTCGAATTAAATTGCGATACATTATTCTTGAAGACGTTTAACTTCTAAAACAATCACATTTGAGAAAATTCATAAACAACAACAATAACATATTTAATTTTTAAACGAATTTTATTTTGACTTTAACCTTTAAAACTTTAATTTAATTGTTACTTACACTAATATTAATCAATTACTTTTTAAAAAGCTATTTTAATCCAACCATAACATAAAAAACACTTTATTAAATGAGATGAAATCTTTTAAATCAATTTTTGAGGTTATGTAAAACGTCATGTGTCAAACCTGACAATTTAAAAAAATTACCATAACTAAAACTCTTTTAAAATAAAACGCTTTATTATTAATCGTATTTATTCTTATTATTACTATTAATATTAAAAAATAAATAGAATTAATAAAAGACTTTAATTAAATCATTAATTTTCGGAGATAAAAAAAAATATAGGTTATGTAGTCCGATTTGACACTAACTTAATAACATTTAAATAAATCCAAATAATTAATTACAGAAATGTTATTAAAACGTTTATTTAGAAGTACTTTAACATTCAATAGATACAAGAAGTAAGTTTTAATTTAAAAAGAAAATCATTAATAAATTTTTTGTTTTAGGTTATGTTCAAATTTTAAACACAAATATAGCACAAAAACCGCAACAAGCATTGATTTAAGCGAAATTCCATTAGAACGGATTCGAAATTTTAGTATAATTGCGCATGTTGATCATGGGAAGAGCACATTATCTGATAGACTCTTAGAATTTACGGGGGCTATTTCACATAAATCTGGAGAAAGTCAAGTTTTGGATAAATTGCAAGTGGAAAAAGAACGTGGGATAACAGTTAAAGCACAAAGTGCTTCTATTTTGTACGATTATAAAGGAGAAAAGTATCTTTTAAACTTTATTGATACACCAGGACATGTCGATTTTTCAAATGAAGTTGCTCGATCTTTAGCTGCTTGTCAAGGTGTTATTTTACTTGTAGATGCGAATGATGGTGTCCAAGCGCAAACTGTAGCTAATTTTTATTTGGCATTTTCAAAGGATTTGGTTATAATCCCAGTTTTAAATAAAATTGATTTAAAAAATGCTGATCCTGAAAGAGTCACTAATCAATTAAACCATTTATTCGATATTGAAAAGCGTCAAGTAATTAAAGTTTCAGCTAAGCTTGGTACAGGAATCACTGAAGTTTTTGAAGCTATAATTGAAAGACTCCCGCCGCCGGAAGCGGATCGAAATGGAAAATTCCGAGCGTTACTTTTCGATAGTTGGTATGATAAATACAGAGGTGTTTTATGTCTAATTTACATTAAAGATGGTTCTATTTCAATCGGGGATTATATTTCTTCATGTCATACAGAAAAAGATTATGAAATTCGCGGAATTTCAGTTTTGCGACCACAAGAAGTTGAAGTTAATAGATTGTTAGTTTAAACAATAAAGTTAATAAATAAATAAAAATAATTATTTAGGGTTGCAGGACAAGTTGGGTTAGTTTCATGTAGTATGAGATCAAGTAAAGAAGCTTTTATTGGGGATACATTTTGCAAGAAAGGTGAAAAAGTCGTGGTTTTAAGCGGATTTGAACCCCCTAAACCAATGGTTTTTGCTGGAATTTATCCATTTGATCAATCACAACATGTTCATTTAAGAAATGCTATTGAAAAATTAGTTTTAAATGATTCAGCAGTAAATGTTTCATTGGATACAAGGTAAATAAATGTCAGAGGTAACAGAGGTATTTCTACAGCTTTTTAAATTAACTCTAACACCATCATTATACAGTATATTAATTAATTATCGTACTCGACGTCATCATTGCAAGTATGCAACCAAATACGCAAATCGCGTATTGCAATACCAATAATGTGATATTGGTTGCATACTCGCAATGATGATAATTAATTAAGACACCGTACTACAATGATTCGGGTTTAGCCGTCTTAAGAGATGTCCAACTAAATCCAAATGTTTCTAGTCTAGGTCTAATATTAGTTCTAGTGACAGTGCAAGTGTAAAACTAGAACTAACACTATACCTAGAACTAGAATCATTTAGGTTTAGCCGCACGTCTCTTAAGACGGCTAAACCCAAATGATTCTAGTTCTTGGTCTAGCGCTGCATAAAAAATGAATAAGTTAGGTTAGAATCTGTCAAATGTTAAAATCAAATTTAATTATTTTATGATAAATTCTGAAATAATCGTAATTGGAATCAAAAAGCATTTGATTTGATACCAAACATGACCTATTTCGGTTAAAAAATGAAAAAGTTAGGTTAGAAACTGTCAAATGTCAAAACCGAATTATATTATTTTTTGATAAATGTTAAAATAATCTTAATAAGAGTTAAAAAATGCGCTAATTTGATACCAAATATGACTTATTTAGGTTAAAAATGAAAAATTAGGTTAGAAACTGTCAAATGTCAAAATCGAATTACATTATTTTTTGATAAATGTTAAAATAATCTTAATAAGAATTAAAAATGCGGTAGTTTGATACCAAACATGACCTATATAGATTAAAAAATTAAAAGTTAGGTGAGAATCTGTCAAATGTCAAAATCGAATTTAATTATTTTTTGAGAAATGTTAAAATAATCTTAACAAGGGTTAAAAATACGTTAATCTGATACCAAACACGGCCTAGTTAGGTTAAAAAATAAAAAAGTTAGGTTAGAAACTGTCAAATGTCAAAATAGAATGTAATTACTTTTTGACAAATATTAAAATAACCTTAATAAGAATTAAAAATGCTTTAATTTGCTACCAAACACGACCTAAATAGGTTAAAAGATGAGTAAGTTAGGTTAGAATCTGTCAAATGTCAAAATCAAATCTAATTATTTTTTGACAAATATTAAAATAACCTTAATAAGAATTAAAAATGCTTTAATTTGCTACCAAACACGACCTAAATAAGTTAAAAGATGAGTAAGTTAAGTTAGAATCTGTCAAATGTCAAAATTGAATCTAATTATTTTATGATAAATGTTAAAATGACCAAATTAGGTAAAAAAATGAATAGGTTACGTTAAAAACTGTCAAATATCAAAATCAAATGTTATTTTGACATTTCCATCTCTTAAAAATGAATTATAACCTTAATCTGTCAAAATTGACAGTTCACTATAGTTTCACTATACTATAGTGCTAGTGTAAAGCTAGAACTAACACTAGACCTAGAACTAGACACATTTTTTTAAGAAATGGAAAATTTTGGATATTGTATCAAACGTCAATTTTGACAGTTTAAGGTTATATTAAGGTTATATTCATTTTTAAGGGATGGAAATGTCAAAATGACATTTGATTTTGACATTTGACAGTTTTTAACGTAACCTTTTCATTTTTTAACCTAAATTGGTCATGAGCGGTATCTAATAAAAGCATTTTTAATTCTTATTAAGATCATTTTAACATTTATCATAAAATAATTAGATTCGATTTTGACATTTGACAGTTTCTAAGCTAACTTTTTCATTTTTTAACCTAAATAACTTTAAATAAGTCATATTTGGTATCAAATTAAAAGCTTTTTGATTTTTATTACGATTGTTTCAACATTTATCATAAAATAATTAAATGCGATTTTGACATTTGACAGATTCTAACCTAACTTACTCATCTTTTAACTTATTTATGTCGTGTTTGGTAGCAAATTAAACCATTTTTAATTCTTATTAAGGTTATTTTAATATTTGTTAAAAAATAATTAGATTTGATTTTGACATTTGACAGATTCTAACCTAACTTACTCATCTTTTAACCTATTTAGGTCGTGTTTGGTAGCAAATTAAAGCATTTTTAATTCTCATTAAGGTTATTTTTAATATTTGTCAAAAAATAATTAGATTTGATTTTGACATTTGACAGATTCTAACCTAACTTACTCATCTTTTAACCTAACTAGGTCGTGTTTGGTATCAGATTAACGCATTTTTAACTCTTGTTAAGATTATTTTAACATTTATCAAAAAATAATTAAATTCGATTTTGACATTTGACAGATTCTAACGTAACTTACTCATCTTTTAATCTATTTAGGTCGTGTTTCGTAGCAAATTAAAACATTTTTAATTCTTATTAAGGTTATTTTAATATTTGTCAAAAAAATAATTAGATTCGATTTTGACATTTGACAGTTTCTAACCTAACTTTTTCATTTTTTAACCTAACTAGACCGTGTTTGGTATCAGATTAACGCATTTTTAACTCTTGTTAAGATTATTTTAACATTTATCATAAAATAATTAGATTCGATTTTGACATTTGACAGTTTCTGAGCTAACTTTTTCATTTTTTAACCTAAATAACTTTAAATAAGGCATATTTGGTATCAAATTAAAAGCTTTTTGATTTTTATTACGATTATTTTAACATTTATCATAAAATAATTAAATGCGATTTTGACATTTGACAGATTCTAACCTAACTTACTCATTTTTTAACCTATTTAGGTCGTGTTTGGTAACAAATTAAAGCATTTTTAATTCAAGGTTATTTTAATATTTGTCAAAAAATAATTAAATTCGATTTTGACATTTGACAGTTTCTAACCTAATTTTTTCATTTTTAACCTAACTAGGCCGTGTTTGATATCAGATTAACGCATTTTTAACTCTTGTTAAGATTATTTTAACATTTATCAAAAAATAATTAATTTCGATTTTGACATTTGACAGATTCTCACCTAACTTTTAATTTTTTAACCTATATAGGTCATGTTTGGTATCAAATTACCGCATTTTTAATTCTTATTAAGGTTATTTTAATATTCATCAAAAAAATATTAATTAACACAAGACTTAGAACTAGAATTATTCGGGTTTAGCCGACTTGCAATGATAACGTCGAGTACGATAATTAATTAACACACTGTATGTATAATGTTACTAATTGTTGCTTCACAATAAATTTACTGGTTGATTTTATTATAAATAAAAATTTCTTTATTTAGTCCAGCTTTAGGACAAGGTTGGAGATTAGGTTTTTTGGGTTTACTCCACTTAGAAGTTTTTTGCCAAAGACTACAACAAGAATACAACGCCGAATCAATTTTAACAGCACCATCTGTAACTTATAAAATAAAATTAAAACCTACAAAGAAAAACATTAAAGAAAATTCCCAAATCATTTTTATTAACAACCCCGCTCATTTCCCTGAGCAAATTTATATAGAAGAAACTTACGAACCAATGGTTTTGGGAACAATAATAACTCCTGATAAATATTTAGGTGGAATTATGTCTTTGTGCATGGAAAAACGTGGAATACAAAGACACGCATCAAATATTGATAACGATAGGATTCTTTTGCAATATGATTTACCTTTGTGCGAAATTGTTATGGATTTTCACGATTCATTGAAAACTATTTCGTCGGGGTATGCTACTTTTGATTATGAAGATATGGGATTTAAACAAAGTGCGATGGTTAAAGTGGGTTATTATTAATTTAAAAATATATATTTTATTTATTAATTTCTTTTTAGATGAGTATAATGTTGAATGGGGTTCAAGTAGAAGAATTAAGTAATATCATTCATGTAAGTCGGGCTCAATCAATGGGAAAAAGATTAGTTTTGAAATTAAAAGATATAATTCCAAGGCAATTAGTTCAAATTGCCATTCAAGCTTCTGTGAATGGGAAAATTGTAGGACGTGAAACTTTAAAACCGTATAGAAAAGATGTTACAGCAAAATTAGTATGTTTTTTGATAAATTTTTTTGTTTTTATTGTTTAACATAAAATAATTTTGTTTAATAATAATAATGTTTTATTTAGTACGGTGGTGATGTAACGAGAAGAATGAAACTTTTAGCTCAACAAGCGGCGGGTAAAAAGAAAATGAAGAGCATAGCGAATATACAATTACCCAGGGAGACTTTTATAGATGTTTTGAAAAAATAAAAAAGCTTTCTGTAATAAATAAAACCGATTTTTAGAAAGATGGTTATTTATTTTTTTATTTTTTGTACATTTTACCTTTTACATAAGTATTTCATTTCCTTGTATTTTTAGGCTCATCTAACAACAAATAATTGTATAAACAAATATAAAAGATCTCTATGTTACAATTATACAAATACTTAACTTAAATTTTGTAATAAATATGATACAGGAAATGATATATTCATTGTCTTATTATTTTTTTTTTAACGGGACAGATTGCACGCATTTTTGCGATTTTTTCGCCTTTTTTTATTTATTTATTTAATATTTTTGTACAGCTTTATTTACATTATAGACAGTCCGTTTCGACGCGAAAGCTATGTACAAGTTTCGGAAAATATACTGGAAATTGTTCTACTTCAAGTTGCGCTTTATTTTTATTTTTTCTTCTCTAAATGATCCTTTTATTCTTTATCGACAAGGGGTTGCTAGGCCATTTTCTTCAGCGGCACACGTCGTGTGTGGGGGACTAAGAAAAAGTTTTCCGTTGTTGCACACGCACAATTGGAAAATGTCACGGTGTCTGCTCGTTTGCGATGGACTCGTTGAAGAGATCGCGGTCGGCAGTTTTGGCATCAAAATCGAGCTCGATTCCAGTCGGATTTCTCCAGCCATGGAATCTAGTTGAATGTCGTTTAGCGAGATTGCCTTTATGTCGCCCGCTCTTGACTCTATTGCCACACCAGAGGGTGCTCTTATCTCCAACGATCTCGTTGGGGATTCCAATCTAAATAACAAAAAGAAAAAGTTAAAACTTTATTAATGTTGTAATATTGTGGTCATTTTAAAAACACAACTAATAAGATTTAATCCTGGTTTCTTAAATTCTCTATTTTCAAGACGTTTGGAATGTGCGGTAGTGACAGCAATCAATTTATCATTGTTAGACATGTTTTTGCATGTTCCCAAGATTCTCTAAATCTTAGTTAGTTTCGGGAGCTACTACACCATTTTTAGAAGTTTAAGTAATCAGATGTTAACATCATCTCCAGCTTTAGGAGGCACCCAAAATGCTATTTATTTAGAAGAACCTAATCTTAAAGAACCTCACTATAATAATAAAGAGAAATAAAGAAAGAAAATATAAGGATTTGTGCAAGAAGAAAAAAATAGATTTAGAGACCATAGAGTCCATCCAGTGAGGGGGAAGAGGAGAAGATAGCAGAGGAAGAGAGAAATAATGATATGATTGAGCCTTTTACAACACAATAGCTTCAAGATGCGTTGAGTCAGCTTAAGAGAAGAAGAGCACCTGGAGATGATGGCGTAACGAAATAGTAAAGACCTGCATAGAAGCAAATGGTGATATATTCCTAAAAACATATAACAGCTACTGGAGAAGAGGAGCGTTCCCAGTAATATGGAAAAGGGCTGTACTAGTACTTATCAAAAAGCACAGCAAAGAGAAAGCGGAGCGATCGTATAGACCACTGTGGGAAAAGAAAAGGCTCATAAACAGAAGGATGAGGGTGGAGATAGAAGAAAGAGGAATATTATGTCAGGAGCAGTACAGATACAGGAAGAGGAGAGGAACAGTAGATGCTATGATACACCGAAAAAGAGAGCAGAAGAAAACTTCCTTAACACATAGAGGCCTCTCTATAATAGTAATGCTAGATATAAGAAAGGAAGATAATACTTCCAGGAGGAAGAGAAGAGAGTATGGCATGTGGTGTACCAAGGTTCAGTGATAGGAGCGACTATCATAGTGTTCTGAGACTAAAAATGGAAGAAGGCGCATTTATGATTGCATATGCAGATGATTTAGCAGTGATAGTGAAGGCGAAGACACCGGAAGCGATAAGAGACAAGGCGGAGTATTGCATATAAAGAATTGCAGAAAAGATGAGATAATTGGGACTAGAAATGGCGGAAGAGAAGTCAGGGATTGTTATATTGGAGGGTAGAAGGAAAATGAAGAGCATTGAAATAAGAGTTGGGAAGGAAATGAGAGAATAGCAGAATAAGAGCAATGGAAAGAAAGTCATCACGAAAGAAGACATCAAGAAAGCATAACATCAGCATATAGAACGGTCGAGCGTTGGCGGGAACGAATTATTAATTGGGAAGAAAATGGGAAGACTAAGACGCAGATTAGACGGATGCTGGGTGAGAAATGGCGCGAAAGAGACGTTAGAGAATGGCAACAAAAAGGGCCACAAGTGGATAACACAACACAAGTCATAACGAGCCACACGGAATTTTTGCAACATACTTAAAAAGTATAAAGAAGGTAAACTATGATGTTTGCTGGTTTGGATGTGAAAAGCAGGACACTCCAAACCACACGCTTTTTGAATGCCACAAGTTTGAAGGAGACCGTAAAGCTACAGAGGCAAAAATTGGAAGAACTACGAATTGACATTATAGCGGAACTATTGAGTTTCTTGCGAGGGGTGATGATGGACAAGGAGATAGAGGAGAAGAGCAAAGAAAAAGAGAGGGAGTAAGGAAGTAACCCCCATGATGAAAGAATGCGAGAGGTCCTCCGGAGAGGAATAAGAATGAATTTAGTGGGAGAGAAGAGGAAAGAGGGAGCCGTAACGAAGAAGAACAAAGTGGGAATTAACACCCATAGACCGGAGTCTCCGAAGATATGCGTAAGCGGTTCCGGAGAGAGAAAGAAGACGAGGAAAGGGTTTTTTTTGTGGGTCGGGGCTAAACCTCATCCCCACACTACCCGGCCGAACAACAGCGTAGGCCGGGTGTCTGTTTGCAGATTTTTCCCCAACCTCGTTAAAAAAAGTGTTAGGTTGGGTTGGGTTACTAATAGATTACAAAACGGCATAAGAACAATTCAAGAAACTGTTTCCACAAGTCAAGGAAGATCAGGGGAGAGAGCAAGAACTAGAAGAACAGGAGAAGGAACATCTTACCAGCTTGTTTACCATCGAGGAATTAGAGCAGAGTATCAAACAGCTTAAATTAAGGAAAGGTTCTGAAATACACTGGAAATTGTAAGGAGGCAGTGTAAGGAGGGCTCTCTGAGGTTGATAACACAAGAAATAGGCTGAGCAGAAAATAGGAAAGACTGAAAGGGGACTGATAATAGAAGAAAGAGACTTGGCAGAAAAGAGGAGGACTGGACACAGACTGGTTCACCATCCAGGAATTAGAGCAGAGCATCAAACAGCTTAAATTAAGAAAACGTCCTGGAGAATATACAATTACAAATGAAATTCTGAACACTTAAATAATACCCGTAAAATCAAAATCCCGCGCCTTCCTCGATGTGTACAACTAAAGCTTGACAGAAGGAAATTTTCCTGAAATTTGAAAGAAAGCGGTTCTAGTATTGATATCTAAACTCGCAAAACCTAATCAAGAAAAGTCGTTCAGACCTCTTTGTATGTTTAGCGTAATGAGCAAACTTCTTGAACGCCTGATTAACAACAGATTGCTAACAGAGCTGGAGGAAAAAGAAGTCATTAACAATAACCAGTATGGGTACAGAAAAGGAAGAAGCACGGTCGATGCAGTAATGGCTATAGTACCGGGGCTAGATATAGTCCCACACTACCGGCTGAAGAAACCTAGTTTCTAGAAGAACGCAACTCCCCCTCCCTCCTTTGCGTCAAAGAAAAAAAAAGGGTTGAGTTGTGTTGGGAGAAATAAAGGAGGCCTTCTGAGGTTGATAATACAAGAAATAAGATGGGCAAAAACGAGGAAAGTATCTCAAGAAGATATAAAATAAACTATAGAGGCAAGAAAAGGACTATTTATAGAATAAAGAGTATGAAAATGGAAGAAGGAGATTGTATAGAAAGGGGAAAGACTTGGAAAACACTGTAAATGGAAGAAAGAAAATGAATAGACATTGAAAAGATAAAAAATATATCGAGCAGTGAGTAGGGAGGTTCACTGAGGCTGATAATATAAGAGATAGGCTTGACAAAAACAAAGGTAGACTGAAAAGGGACAGGAAAGCAACTGCTCAGGCAAGAAAAGGACTGGTTGTAGAATAAAGAAGATGAAAATGGAAAAAAAAAGACTAGGCAGAAAGGAGAAGGATTCAACAAAAACTAATAATAGAAGAAATAGACTGAGAAGACACTGGAACTAGAAAGAAAAAGTTGAGCAGAAGGTAGGGAGAGTAATAATACAAGAAGAAGACTGCATAGGAAAGAGGAAGACAGGAAAGAGGTTAATATGTAATGACAAAATTCAGTATTCAATTTATTGTATGCCTTTTGTGTTGTTTTGTGTTTTAATACGTTTGCCACTATTGTTATTTTTATTATATTTGTTACAAGTATTTAATAAATTAGTTATCTGTTCAGTTGTGACTTGGTTCATCATTCATTGAGCGTTTTCTTTTGTTTTTACTTTTCTTCAACAGACAGTTTCAAATCTGCATTAATTATTTACCAATTAACATTCAGGTGTTTTATAACTCTTTTTTTTGTGATAGTGGATTTTCCACCATTAAACTCCCCATATTACCAGTTTTCAAGTCATTTTCTCTGAAACTGTTCAATTTATGAAAGAAGTAATTAACTGAAAGACAATCTTTAACGCCGTGTATATATTATATGACCAATATTTTGCCAATACAGTTTTGGTATTATTTTCATTTTAAATGAAAATAGAGTTTGTAGTTACTCTATGGTCAATTTATTACCGACCACCTGTACAATACTAATGTGTTTATTGTGAACATACTGTATATGACTCAATTATTTTATGGTTTAACCTTTTACGGTTTATGGTAGCAACAATCTGTAAAGAAGGGCATGGTATAAAAATAAAAATACCCATGTCCACCCTTTTTCACTTTCGTCCCACTGTGCGGCGTAAGAACAATTCAAGAAACTGTTTCCACAAGTCGAGGAAGATCTGGGGAGCGAGCAAGAACCAGAAGAACAGAGAAAGGCTCGGAAAAAACTGTAAATAGAAGAGAGACACTGAGAAGACAAGAAATATATCGAGCAGAGAGTAGGGAGGTTTACTGATACTTGATAATATAAGAGAAAAACTGAGCAAAAACAAAGGAGGACTGGAAAGGGACGGGAAAGGTACTGTTCAGGCAAGGAAAGGACTGGTTGTAGAATAAAGAGGATCAAAATGGAAAAAAGAGACTGGGCAGAAAGGAGAAAGATTCGGCAAAATCTAGTAATAGAAGAAAGAGGCTGAGAAGACACTGGAACTAGAAAAAATGTTGAGAGGGGTTATGCACAGTGATAATACAAGAAGAAAACTGTATAGTGTATAGGAAAGAAGAAGACAGGAATGCGATTCGTATGTAATGACAAAATACACTATGGAGGAAGAAATCATTTGTAATTCAGATAGATAACTGATTGACGAAGTGTATCTAAAAAAGATGTACACAAATTCAATTCAACCCAACCTAAGTCAATCTAACCCAAGTGAATTCAACCCAAGTCAATCCAACCCAAGTCAATCCAACCCAAGTCAATTCAACCCAAGTCAATCCAACCCAAGCCAATCCAACCCAAGTCAACCCAACTCAACGCAACTTATTCCATCTGAACCCAACCCAACTCAACACAACCCAGCCTAACTCAACCCAACTACATCTAAGCCATCAGAAAATGCAATCTGCAATTTGCTGTATTTTCCAACGAGTCAAAAGATTATGCAAGGGGAAAAATTAAAGAATGAAGAATAACTTTTAAAGGACATGCTTGAAAGTCAAGTGAGTGAAGATGGACAACATTGTGGAAAGTTAAAAAATTACGTAACGCATTGTCCATAATAAAGTTACTAATAAATTAATATCCAATTATGTAAACAAAACTAATGTGTAATTGAATTCTCAAGATGTTTGATTTAGTATAATTTACTATTCGGCGAATATCGATATGGTTGATCGTTTTCATTTAAATATGAAAATTAGAGTAAGGTAAAAGGTACCTCGACATGAACGGTTCTATTGAGTCCACAACCGGAGCTATTGCATATTTAAAGAGGGCGCCCCCAAGAAAAGTTTCTTTCATACCATATCTACGCGGTTATTTACGTCACGGGGTATTCAGGTGGGCGCGTTCTCTAAATCGGACGCTTTTATGCCAGCGAAAATACGGCACTTATCTCGTTTCGCCGTCGTTTCGCGTCCCTAACGGCAAAACAAAAAAATGGAAAAACGAAAACGACGAGAAGAATGAAAAAAAAAATGGGAAAAACTTTTAGAAACGACGTCATTAGACTTTTTTTTCGATCGTTTATGTAGGAAGTTTTTTGACCGTGTCAGTTCATTTCAAACTTAACAAGATTAATAATTTTAGTTCGAGAATTATACAATATGTATTAATAATTTTAGAGTTTGGGACAACTCGGAGGCCTTGTTGATGTCGTTTTTGCGCTTCTATGTTGCTATTGCACATCAAACATTCACGTTAGCATGAATAGAATATTTTGTAATTAGTGGCAGGCGAAAATTGGCGTTAGCCACCTTGTCCCAAAGGACTCGTATGCTCTTTCTAAATAAATAACTGTCTGTGATGACCATGGTCTAGCGCCAAAATTCTTTTTTTATTTCTTTACTTTTCTAGAGAATTGCTTTTTAAAAATGACAACGTATTAGTTATAAAGAAATTGTAGTTGTAATTGTGGAAAGGTATAAGAAACCGCAAAGACCACGTAAATAAAATATGAGGGTATTTATCCTTTTCTTCGTACGTGGCCTTTTCCCTTGGAAAATTGATTGTCTACCGGCACCGGCCGTGCTTTTCATCTTCTTCCGTCCGGAGCAGTGGACGTCACTATCGAGAACAATAAACTCGGGGATTTATCGGAACCTGAGTGTATTAAATAATTCACCGTGCCGATAACTTTGTGCGGGTTTATTGATTTTTACCGAACCCCGACCTGTTCGAAAGTTCCGAATTGGGCGGACGCCGAAACCGGTAACTTGGAAATAATAAGAGATCCCCCCGCCCGGTCTTTAATCCTCTTAGAATAGGCCCCGTTTTCCCCTTTTCTTTTAACGCAAATTGGTAATTTGTGCGAAGGTACAATTGTACCCGAACGGCACGGTCTGCAAGAACCATTAAATTGTTTAAGATGTGGTGGTATTTTTACGGTTAGACCAAACTCAATTGCGCACCAGCTGCCGCGGCATGTTATGTAAGAAAATATTCTGGCGGTTTCAAGAAAACCCCTCCCACTTTTATTAAACCTCCCTCTGCCTGTATTTTACATTTACGCCGGATACAGCCGTTCATACTACATCGTCTGAATGTCAAATTAGCCACGTACTATACTTTTACCACACTACATAGTATATTTCCATTAAAAATAAATAAAACAGAATTTTATATCAATTTTTACTTTCTTGAATATATTATGTATATAAAAAGAAAGTAATCGTACAAAAATTTGACTAATATCATTCTCATCCATAGATTTTAATTTTAAAGGATGACAGGAAACAGACTGGTAAAGCAGAAAACCGATTCAAAATGAATTGCACAGGCAAGGAAAGGACTGGTGAAAATGGAAAAAAGAGACTGGGCAGATAGGAGAAACATTTGGCAAAAACTGGTAATAGAAGAAAGACACCGAATAGACATTGGATAGACAAAAAATATATCGAGCAGATAAGAGATAGACTGGGCAGAAACGAAGAAAGACTGGAAAAACACTGGTAAAGGAAATAACTGATTCAAAATGAACTGCATAGGCAAGAAAAGGACTGGTTGTAGAATAAACAGACAAATTTCATTTTTGAGAAATCAATTTTTAAAGCTAATCTGAAAAAATTACCAAATTGGCATTGCTTACTTAATTTCAAAATTTATTTTGTTGGTTAACTTTAAATTCTCATTTCTAGGTTATGTATTAAATTGAAAAAACCAAATTTGGTGTATTGATTTATAATTTCTCAACAATTTTAATGATAAAAACCGTTTTTTGATATCTCGATTCATTTTTGAGAAATCAAATTTTAAAGGTAACCTAAAAAAATTACCAAATTGGCACTGTTAGGACTTAATTTCAAAATTTCATTTATAGGTTATGTATAACGTTGGAAAAAACAAAATTTGGTGTGTTGATACAAAATTCCTACATAATTTTGACGGTGAAAACCGCTTTTCGGTATTTCAATTAGTTTTTGAGAAATCACTCTTCAAAGTTAACCTCATAAGATTACTAATTCTGACATTATGCTTAATTTCAAATTCTCATTTCTAGGTTATGTATTAAATTGAAAAAACGAAATTTGGTGTATTTATTTATAATTTCTCAACAATTTTAATGATAAAAACCGTTTTTTGATATCTCGATTCATTTTTAAGAAATCACTTTTTATAGTTAACCTCAAAAAATTATCAAATTGGCATTGTTAGGACTAAGTTTCAAAATTTCTTTATAGGTTATGTAAAACGTTGGAAAAAACAAAATTTGGTGTGTTGATACAAAATTCCTACATAATTTTGGCGGTGAAAACCGCTTTTCGGTATTTCAATTAGTTTTTGAGAAATCACTCTTCAAAGTTAACCTCATAAGATTACTAATTCTGATATTGCTTTAATGGTTAACTTTAAATTCTCATTTCTAGGTTATGTATTAAATAGAAAAAACGAAATTTGGTGTATTAATTTATAATTTCTCAACAAATTTAATGATAAAAACCGTTTTTTAATATCTCGATTCATTTTTGAGAAATCACTTTTTATAGTTGACCTCAAAAATTACCAAATTGGCATTGTTAGGAGTTAATTTCAAAATTGCTTTTATAGGTTATGTATAACGTTGGAAAAAACGAAATTTGGTGTGTTGATACAAAATTCCTACATAATTTTGACGGTGAAAACCGCTTTTCGGTATTTCAATTAGTTTTTGAGAAATCACTCTTCAAAGTTAACCTCATAAGATTACTAATTCTGACATTGTTTTAATGGTTAACTTTAAATTCTCATTTCTAGGTTATGTATTAAATTGAAAAAACGTAATTTGGTGTATTTATTTATAATTTCTCAACAATTTTAATGATAAAAACCGTTTGTTAATATCTCGATTCATTTTTGAGAAATCAAATTTTAAAGGTAACCTAAGAAAATTACCAAATTGGCATTGTTAGGACTTAAAAGTTGTGTTGGTTAAAAAGATGAATGGAGAAAACCGGCTATGCGTCGATTTTAGAAATATCAACAAGTATACTATGAAAAGTCAACTTCCAATGCCTGTGATTGAAACTTTAATTGACTATTTAAGTGGATCCAAGTATTTTTCATTATTAGATCTGAAAAATGGTTATCACCATGTAGAGATGGACGGCGAATCTGTTAAGTATACATAGTTTGTTACATTTATGGGGCAGTACGAATTTTTGAAGATGCCGTTTAGGTTGTCAGGGGCACCAGCAGTGTTTTCGAAGTTTGTGGCAGAAATCTTTAATGACATCGTAAAGGATGGAGGTCTTGTAATATACATGGATGATATACTGGTTCTTACATCGACATTAGAGGATCATGTTTTGTTGTTTAAAAGAGTGATTGAGAAAGAGAGTGAGAAAGACTAAATTGCGACTTCTTTTAGATAAATGTTATTTTGGCATGAAAGAGATTAATTTTTTAGGCTACCAAGTAAGAACAGGACAAGAATTAAGACAAAATTACTATTTTAAAAATATGAAGAAATACATTAAGAAAGCTTTGCAAATTGTATTAGTTCGAAAGCAAAATATGGAGGAGGGTTATTAATACAATATTGATAAAGGAGAAATTCCTTGGCAGACTTTACACTTAGACCATCTGAGACCTCTGGAAAAAACAACAGCAACATATTTTGGCAATGATTGATTCATTCACAAAGTTTATATTTTTGGAAGCAGTGAAAACAACAAAAACAGAAGAAGCATTAAAAATATTACAAAGATTATTCAAAATTTTTGGATATTCTAAGCGAATAATTACAGATAGAGGAACATGTTTTACGAGCGAGAAGTTAAGACAATTTTGTGACAAAAATGATATTAAATTAGTACAAGTGGCAGTAAAAGCACCGAGAGGAAATGGGCAGATTGAGAGATATAACAGAACATTTTTACCATCATTAAAATTAGTAGAAGATAAACCTGAAACATGGCACAAGCAAGCATTGACAGATGTATAAATAGCTATTAACTCGACTTGGCAGAAAAGTACCGGTAAGATACCATCGGACATCATGATACTATACCAGAACAAATAAAAGAAGAAAATGTCATAAAAGATTATATCCAGGTTAGAGAAAAGGTACGCGAAGAAAACCACATATGAGATATAAAGAAGGAGATTTGGTTATGGTCGAAAGGTTGGCAGCACCTACTGACCGAGTGGCTAAGATGGGAAGTAAATTTATTGGGCCATATCGTATTAATAAAGTATTGGACAAAGACCGATACGTTGTGAAAAGTATTCCTGGGTGTGAAGTAACTCAAAAAGCTTATGAAGGCGTTATTCCGCCGGAACGACTAAAACTGTGGATTAGACATGAGGATAGCGAAAGTGAAGATGAAGAGGAAGACGAGGATCAAGAGGTTGAAGACGAAGAGGAAAAAAATGTTGAAGACGGAGAAAAAGATGTGGACGAGGACGTCACAGGATCAGCAGAGGCTGAGCTGTTAGTTTCCTGGAGCCCGATGACTGAATAAAGTTGTGTTTGACTGATTACTGAACGCTCGGCCTTAAGCCTACAGCTTAAATATAATGGCAAATTAGAGTTGTAATGGACCAACGTGGGACCACATCACATTTTCATGTATATTAAGACTATTCATCTTAATTTTTCATGTATTATCTACTCTAGAAGTCTGTCAGCGGTTTTTTGAATCACCCTGTATATTTGGCTTTATTATACTTTTATACTTCTTCATTGAAGTATTGTAATGTGATAATCAGCTTATTATTTCAATTTTATTTATATTTTAATTTAACTTTTTTTTAAAGAAGAAACAATTATATTTTCAATTTCTCTCTATAAAACTCTAAACAAGAGAATAAAATTTGAAAAACTTCAGTAACAGAAGAACACGGAATAAAACTAAGTAAGAAATATCTAAACGAAGGGGAAGTCAACCGCGCTTTATATCCAAAGTGTAAAATACGAGTATAAAACTTCGACAAACCGGAGATTGTGGCCTGAAGCAGCTCGAAGGATGGGGGTTTGAACGGATCCCGTGAAGGTGGTTCCCCCTTTACCCAAAACCCGAAGGACTCTTGCCCCAACTACGACCTCTTCCGCGTTGGCCGAAAACAAGACTGCCCCTTGATCGTCCATTATCCTGAAGTTGTTCGCCAGGCACTCGAACTTATCGTTTCCTGCAACCGAAACGAAAAGGTGCAACAGGAAAGATTTTTTTTTAAGAAAATTGGTTTAGTTTTCGAGGTGGAGCTTCGTGCCTTACCTAAATATATCAAGTTTTCCAGGAAACCATTCTCTCCCCTCGTGGTTAGTGTTAGGTTCCTACTGGACTCGATAATTATCGGTTGACCCGCTCTGGATCTGATATTGCTAGCGATTAACGAATCTAAAATGTAGGCCTTCCCTTCCAACTTTAAACCTCCGGTTATTATTTTTAGTTGACCCATTCCTTCCTGAAATTATAACAACAATTAAAATAATAATTACAAAAATAATTAAAAGAAGTCATTAAAAGAATTATTATTCTTTGAGTAATTATGTTACAAGTTCTTGTGTTTCTAAAATAACTTCAAGGACGTTAGCTTGGGTTGAGTTAGTTGCTATAATAAATCACCTAAATCCTTGCGTATAAATTACATTTATGACTCGAGATAAACGACAAATAAATTTTAATACGAACGAAGTTGTATTAAGAAAACTTTAAATAATAACTCATTTTTAAAACTATATACTAAATTACTCTTCTTTAATAACAATTTAGTTGAAAAGAAACTCTAATCAAGTAATGATGCTGAAACAAGTACTGGTCGGTCATTTAAGAACATTCCTTGAAGACAACTGTTGCATCCCCCAATTAAAGAAGTTTTAATTACGAAATTTTTTAGACAAAAAAAGAGAGCCTTCGGCTACGGGAGGCCTTTTAGGCGTATCCTTTGTCTGGGCTCTGAACTATAATTACGGAGCCGTTACAGTCTCTTCTTCGCAAGATTCTTTTTCGTGCGGGGACAAGACCACGACTCATTATCGGAATAATTACTTGAAAATTTATTATAATTCTCGTTTTAGAATGAAACGTAATTTGCGAAAATGACGAGATGATGTGGTCCTGGTATTTCTATTTCCCGTTGCACTGCACGTGTTTAAGATAAGGAAATGATGAAGGGGTGGTTTTGCCGAAAGGGAAGATTCAGTGAGTTCATTAACGAGTGTCACGAAATGGGTTTAAATTAAGAAAAGAAAAAAAATAATCGAAAAAAAAAAGTTTTGGTACTAAATCATATCACTCTATAAGATGGCTAAGATGGTTAATTGAATAAAAATAAAATCAGTTTTGATTTTGTATACTCGCATGGTATTCAGAGAATATCCTGTTATGTTGAGTTTCTTCCTTCTTTCTTGTCAACCTCGATTCTGAGGTTGGCAATCATAACAATTCTAACTTTCCAGACCATGGATCTATTACCCAGAATTGTTCTCTGCATGATTTGCAAATTTGCGTCGTACTATCTCTCTATCCTTCTGCATGCGTCTCATCACCTCCACGTTGGTCACCTTCTCTACCCATGAAATTTTTAACATTCGTCGGTATATCCATATCTCAAATTAAGTCTTCTCACATCAATCGCCTTAAGTCTCCAGGCTTCCACCCCGTAGAACAATACCGATAGCACATTGCACCTCATCATTTTCAACTCCAGACTCAGATCCCGACAACAACAAAAATTCTTCATTCCATTCCTCTTCAATTTTAATGCGCACCTCTTGGGAGCTGTCGTTGTTATAATTAATTGTTGTGCCTAGGTTTTTGTAATAACCATGTACTTTGTTTTGCTTATATTCAGAGCCAATCTATATTCTTAGCCTACAGTAACTATTCTGTTGCAGATCTTCGTGGTCTTCTATTAGTTCTAGTGATAGTGCTAGTGCAAAACTAAAACTAGCACTAGACCGAGAACTAGAAACATTCGGGTTTAGCCGCACGTCTCTCAAGACGGCTAAACCCGAATGATTCTAGTTCTAGGTCTTCTGTTAATTCTAGTGATATTGCTAGTGCAAAAGTAGAACTAACACTAGACCGAGAACTAGAAATGTGTAGCCAAGTATATTTGGTTGTCAATCTTTTCAAAATACTATTAATTATTTTCTGTAGTTTGTGGGCACAAATTTTATTACAAGACTAAGTTACTAATAGATTACAAGACGGCACAAGAACAAATCAAGAAACTATTTCCATAAGTCGATGAAGATCAGGGGAGAGAGCAAGAACCAGAAGAACAGGAGAAGGCATATCTTACCAGCTTGTTCACCATCGAGGAATTAGAGCAGAGCATCAAACAGCTTAAATTAAGAAAAGGTCCTGAAATATACTGGAAATTGAAATTATAAGAAGGCAGTGTAAGGAGGCCCTCTGAGGTTGATAACACAAGAAAGAGACTTGGCAGAAAGGAGGAGGACTGGAAACAGACTGGTAAGAGAAAAAACAGATTCAAAACTGTTTATAGAATAAAGAGGATGAAAATGGAAGAAAGAGACTGGGGAGAATTGGGAAAGACTAGGAAAAATTGTAAATAGAAGAGAAGAAATGAGTGGACACCGAAAAGACAAAAAATATATCGAGTAGAGAGTAGGGAGTCTCACTGAGGTTGATAATATAAAAGATAGACTGGGCAAAAACAAAAGAAGACTGGAAAGGAACTGTTCAGGCAAGAAAAGGACTGGTTGTAGAATAAAGAGAATGAAAATGGAAAAAAGTGACTTGGCAGAAAGGAGAAGGATTCAGCAAAAACTAGTAATAGAAAAAGAGACTGAGAAGACACTAGAACTAGTAAAAAAAAGTTGAGCAAAGAGTCGGCAGAGTAATAATACAATAATTTAATGATGTAGTGTATCGGAAGAAAATGTACACGAATACAACTCAACCCAACCCAACCCAACCTATTCCATCTCAACCCAACCTAACTCAACACAACCCAGCCTTACTAAACCCAACTACATCCAAGTTATCAGAAAATGGAATCCATAATTTGCTGTATTTTCCAAATAGTCAGAAAATTATGTTCGATGAAAAATTTATCATATATGTAGGTAGTATTTATTTTTATAGAATATCCTATTATGTTGAGTTTTTTCCTTATTTCTTGCCAACCTCGATTCTAACTTTTGAAACTACGGATCTGAATTGTTCGTTGCTGGTGCAGTCAAACCACTCCGGAAGGTTCTGCAGCTGAGGTTACGTCTTCTTCCTATGGACCAGTTTCCCAGAATTCTTCTCTGCTTCCTCCGGGATTCTGTGTCTCTAACCGTGTAATTATATATATATTATATGTATATTCCATTTAAGTGGTTCCATTTAAAAAAATTATGTTGAGTGCGGTCCTGGAATAGTGAAACACCTGTATAGCTGAAATTAATTTTAATCGATGCAGCTTTGATGGTAATATATGATGACATTTTATTCTTAACAGTAAAGCCACTATCTTCCGTCCCCGCACTATTGACTCACCCTGTATATATATATAAAGGTGTTTATTTTAACGTTTTCATCAATTTTCTTTTATATCTCATTAATTATATCTGATGAAAAAAAAGTTTTCATACAAAAAAGATTTATAATTAACCCATAAAACTTATCCAATAAGTTATTTTAATCCATCGATCAATAGTACCAACCCATCTCAAAAATAAAACCAAATTTTGATGTTTTTGATCATTTTCGGTTATAACTCTTTCATTCTGCATGATGGAGAATTATTTTTTAACAAAAAATGTTTAGAATTAACTCATAAGATGTATTGAATAAAGATATTTACTTCATCAATCAGCATTACCAACCCAACCTAAGAAAAATTGAAATTTTGACGTTTACATCAATTTTCTTTTATAATTCATTAATTATATCTGATGGAAAACAACATTTTAAACTAAAAAGTTTTAGAATTGACCCTTTAAACATATCCAATAAATTATTTTAACCTATCGAACAATAGTACCAACCCAACCCAACAATAAAATCAAATTTTGATGTTTTTGATCATTTTCGGTTATAACTCATTCATTGTGCATGATGGAGAATTATTTTTTTAAATAAAAATGTTTATAATTAATTCATAAGAAGTATTAAATAAAGATATTTACTCCATCAATCAGCATTACCAACCCAACTTAAGAAAAATTGAAATTTTGATGTTTTCATCAATTTTCTTTTATAACTCATTAATTATATCTGATGGAAAACAACTTTTTATACAAAAAAGTTTTAGAATTAACCATTAAAACATATCCAATAAATTATTTTAATCCATCCAACAGTAGTACCAACCCAACCCAGCAATAAAACCAAATTTTGATGGTTTTGATCATTTTCGGTTATAACAACTTATAACTCATTAATTGTGCATGATGGAGAATTATTTTTTTAACAAAAAATGTTTAGAATTAACTCATAAGAAGTATTAAATAAAGATATTTACTCCATCAATCAGCATTACCAACCCAACTTAAAAAAAATAGAAATTTTGACGTATTCATCAATTTTTTTTATAACTCGTTAATTATATCTGATGGAAAACAACTTTTTATACAAAAAAGTTTTAGAATTAACCCTTTAAACATATCCAATAAATTATTTTAACCCATCGAACAGTAGTACCAACCCAATCCAACAATAAAACCAAATTTTGATGGTTTTGATCATTTTCGGTTATACTCATTAATTGTGCATGATGGAAAATTATTTTTTTAACAAAAAATGTTTAGAATTAACTCATAAGAAGTATTAAATAAAGATATTTACTCCATAAATCAGCATTACCAACCCAACTTAAAAAAATTGAAATTTTGACATTTTCATGAATTTTCTTTTATATCTCATTAATTATATCTGATGGAAAAAAAGTTTTCATACAAAAAAGATTTATAATTAACCCATAAAACTTATCCAATGAGTTATTTTAATCCATCGATCAATAGTACCAACCCAGCCCAATAATAAAACGAAATTTGTGTGTTTTTGATCATTTTCAAATCACATCTCTCAAGGTGGCTAAACCCGATACTTTCTAGTTCTAGGTCTAGTGTTAGTTCTAGTTTTAGTACAATAAAAATATGTAAAATAGTGATATTTTATGCTAACTAGCGCTATCTTCCACTGTCACTAGAACTAATATTAGACATAGAAGTAGAAACGTTTTGAATACAAATTTTGAAACATTTCGTTTTGCCGAAAGGGAAGATTCAGTGAGTTCATTAACGAGTGTCACGAAATGGGTTTAAATTAAGAAAAAAAAAATAATCGAAAAAAATAAAAGTCGAGATGTTCTCCCGCAGGAGCAAAGCCATTCCGCTTTCTACAGACGGACACAATTAGATAATTCAGGAAAGACTGATTAGACCGCTATCCTACACCGGGATAATTACGCTGGAAAATTGTTTCCAGACCTTACTTCCGCTTCCCGGTTGACTCGATTAGGAAAAGAACTGAAGCGGTTATTAGAGTCCCTCTTTTGATGGTAATTGGAAATTTTTTAGTTTTTTTCGTTTTTCAAACGACAACAGGTGATTTTCTCCTCGTTTCGAAAGGCTTAATCCTTTTCTTTAAAAAAATCAACTTCTATTTTAATGAATTTGATTAAAAAAAAAATTTCGAGAGGATTATTTTAGTGAATAATTACAATTTATATACACAAAAGATTTTGTTGCAGAACCACTCTATGTGAGTGTGTAAACCCACCAAGGGATGTTTGAAATTCGGTGTTCCGAGGTAAACATTTGCACTTACCGAGGAAAACTCCATAACTTTCAGTACCCAAAGCGTAAGGGCCAAATTTATAATAACCATTATTAGTAATCCTAGTACGAGTATGTAGAGGCACCTCTTTCGCCAGCCGTAGATTCCCACTTTAAAATTGCTACCGATTTCAAAAGTCCCAGGTGCGGCGCTCGGCGTCGTCCTGGATCCCTCAGCATCAGGAGGTTCTGAAGACATCTTTTCGTTCTTTTTCAGCCTGTAACAAAAGACAAGTACGTGGAAATAAAACTCTTTTGACTCACTCAAAGAGGTTTTTATCGAGTAAACGTCGTCGACGGTTCGGTTGGCAATTTGTAGCTGTAAAAGGCGCTAAGAGGAAAGTATTAGGTTGGTAATTTGGTGTGCTGCCGCGGGCCCTTTTGTGATCCCCAGATTTCCCAAGAGGGGTGGTGTCGAAGTTGACCGCGCACCGTCGACGTTGTCCAAACATTACCCGTTTACCAATTTAACCGTACGGTTTCGATTTGAACTCCCAATACCATAAAATATTCGAAAGTCAAAAACAAACTTTCTAAAAATCTTTAACGAAAGAAACTATATAAAATGTTATATAGCCACCCAACATAGTTGTATACTTTACAGTGGTACTACGTTAGTTTCACGCCTAGGGGATTCTTGTCTTTTCGTGATAAACGATCATCGGTGGTCGTAACATTGGAGGAATTAGTTTAGCGTCAACTATAGGCGTCGCCGCCACGACGCCTCTACTGACTCTACAGCACGGATCGTAATTCACCAAACCGGTGATAAATACTATGCGGCACCCAAAATCCATCTCTGCAGTATCCACAATGCTCGATTACTCTTTATTTAACGAGTTGTATTTAAAAAGGTTTTAAGTTAATCTCAAAAAGTTACTGATACAGTGGAAGTATACTGATACAGTATTTCGCATAACGAGTAAAATAAATTGTCTCGCTTAACGATCGATATTTCGCATAACTAGTGACACGCATAGGGGAAGTCCCTTATTTTCGTTACTCGGTTGAGTGTTGTTTCGCTTAACGAGTATTTCGCATTACGAGTAAGATTCTGGAACGAATTGTTTGAAAGGTTAACTTTAAATTCTCATTTCTAGGTTATGTATAAAATTGGAAAAACAAAATTTGGTGTGTTCATACAAAATTCCTCAACAATTTTGATGGTGAAAACCGCTTTTCGATATTTCGATTAGTTTTTGAGAAATCATTCTTCAAAATTAACCTCAAAAGATTACTAATTCTGACATTGCTTTAAGGGTTAACTTTAAATTCTTATTTCTAGGTTATGTATAAAATTGGAAAAACGAAATTTGGTATATTTATTTATAATTTCTCAATTATTTTAATGATAAAAACCGTTTTTTAATATCTCGATTCATTTTTGAGAAATCATTATTTATAGTTAACCTCAAAAATTACCAAATTGGCATTGTTACGACTTAATTTCAAAATTTCTTTTATAGGTTATGTATAACGTTGGAAAAACGAAATTTGGTGTGTTCATACAAAATTCCTCAACAATTTTGATGGTGAAAACCGCTTTTCGATATTTCGATTAGTTTTTGAGAAATCATTCTTCAAAATTAACCTCAAAAGATTACTAATTCTGACATTGCTTTAATGGTTAACTTTAAATTCTCATTTCTAGGTTATGTATTAAATTGAAAAAACGAAATTTGGTGTGTTTATTTATAATTTTCCAACAATTTTAATGGTGAAAACCGCCTTTTAATATCTCGATCCATTTTTGAGAAATCAATTTTAAAGTTAACCTAAAAAATTACCAAATTGGAGTTGCTTAGAACTTAATTTCTTTTATAGGTTATGTATAACGTTGGAAAAACGAAATTTGAGGTTTTTATACAAAATTCCTCAACAATTGTGATGGTGAAAACCGCTTTTCGATATTTCGATTAGTTTTTGAGAAATCACTCTTCAAAGTTAACCTCATAAGATTACTAATTCTGACATTGATTTAAGGGTTAACTTTAAATTTTCAATTCTAGGTTATGTATTAAATTGAATAAACGAAATTTGGTGTGTTTATTTATAATTTTTCAACAATTTTAACGGTGAAACCCGCCTTTTAATATCTCGATCCATTTTTGAGAAATCAATTTTAAAGTTAACCTAAAAAATTACCAAATTGGAATTGCTTAGAACTTAATTTCAAAATTTCTTTTATAGGTTATGTATAACGTTGGAAAAACGAAATTTGGTGTGTTCAGACAAAATTCCTCTATAATTTTGACGGTGAAAACCGCTATTGGATATTTCAATTAGTTTTTGAGAAATCAATCTTCAAAGTTAACCTCAAAAGATTACTAATTCTGACATTGCTTTAAGGGTTAACTTTAAATTCTCATTTCTAGGTTATGTATTACATTGAAAAAACGAAATTTGGTGTATTTACTTATAATTTCTCAACAATTTTAATGGTAAAAACCGTTCTTTAATATCTCGATTCATTTTTGAGAAATCAAATTTTAAAGGTAACCTAAGAAAATTACCAAATTAGCATTGTTAGGACTTAATTTCAAAATTTCTTTTATAGGTTATGTATAACGTTGGAAAAACGAAATTTGGTGTGTTTATATAAAATTCCTCAACAAGTTTGATGGTGAAAACCGCTTTTCGATATTTCGATTAGTTTTTGAGAAATCACTCTTCAAACTTAACCTCAAAAGATTACTAATTCTGACATTGCTTTAATGGTTAACTTTAGATTTTCATTTCTAGGTTATGTATAAAATTGGAAAAACGAAGTTTGATGTATTTATTTATAATTTCTCAACAATTTTAATGGTAAAAACCGTTTTTTAATATCTCGATTCATTTTTGAGAAATCAAATTTTAAAGGTAACCTAAGAAAATTACCAAATTAGCATTGTTAGGACTTAATTTCAAAATTTCTTTTATAGGTTATGTATAACGTTGGAAAAACGAAATTTGGTGTGTTTATATAAAATTCCTCAACAAGTTTGATGGTGAAAACCGCTTTTCGATATTTCGCTTAGTTTTTGAGAAATCACTCTTCAAACTTAACCTCAAAAGATTACTAATTCTGACATTGCTTTAATGGTTAACTTTAGATTTTCATTTCTAGGTTATGTATAAAATTGGAAAAACGAAGTTTGATGTATTTATTTATAATTTCTCAACAATTTTAATGGTAAAAACCGTTTTTTAATATCTCGATTCATTTTTGAGAAATTACTATTTATAGTTAACCTCAAAAATTACCAAATTGGCATTGTTAGCACGTAATTTCAAAATTTCTTTTATAGGTTATGTATAACATTGGAAAAACGAAATTTGGGGTTTTTATACAAAATTCCTCAACAATTTTGATGGTGAAAACCGCTTTTCGATATTTCGATTAGTTTTTGAGAAATCAGTCTTCAAAGTTAACTTCAAAAGATTACTAATTTTAACATTGTTTCAAGGGTTAACTTTAAATTCTCATTTCTAGGTTATGTATTAAATTGAAAAAACAAAATTTGGTGTATTTATATATAATTTGTCAACAATTTTAATGATAAAAACCGTTTTTTAATATCTCGATTCATTTTTCAGAAATTACTATTTATAGTTAACCTCAAAAATTACCAAATTGGCATTGTTAGCACGTAATTTCAAAATTTCTTTTATAGGTTATGTATAACATTGGAAAAACGAAATTTGGGGTTTTTATACAAAATTCCTCAACAATTTTGATGGTGAAAACCGCTTTTCGATATTTCAATTAGTTTTTGAGAAATCACTCTTCAAAGTTAACCTCATAAGATTACTAATTCTGACATTGCTTTAATGGTTAACTTTAAATTCTCATTTCTAGGTTATGTATAAAATTGGAAAAACGAAATTTGGTATATATATTTATAATTTCTCAACTATTTTAATGATAAAAACCGTTTTTCAATATTTCGATTCATTTTTGAGAAACCACTTTTTATAGTTAACCTCAAAAATTACCAAATTGGCTTTATTAGGATTTAATTTCAAAATTTCTTTTATAGGTTATGTATAACGTTGGAAAAACGAAATTTGGTGTGTTCATACAAAATTCCTCCATAATTTTGACGGTGAAAACCGCTATTCGATATTTCAATTAGTTTTTGAGAAATCACTCTTCAAAGTTAACCTCATAAGATTACTTATTCTGACATTGCTTTAATGGTTAACTTTAATTTCTCATTTCTAGGTTATGTATTAAATTGAAAAAACAAAATTTGGTGTATTTATTTATAATTTGTCAACAATTTGAATGATAAAAACCGTTTTTTAATATCTCGATGCATTTTTGAGAAATCACTTTTTATAGTTAACCTCAAAAATTACCAAATTGGCATTGTTAGGACTTAATTTCAAAATTTCTTTTATAGGTTATGGATAACGTTGGAAAAACGAAATTTGGTGTGTTGATACAAAATTCCTTCATAATTTTGACGGTGAAAACCGCTATTCGATATTTCAATTAGTTTTTGAGAAATCACTTTTCAAAGTTAACCTCAAAAGATTACTAATTCTGACATTGATTTAAGGGTTAACATTAAATTCTCATTTCTAGGTTATGAATTAAATCGAAAAAACCAAATTTGGTGTATTTATTTATAATTTCTCAACTATTTTAATGGTGCAAATCGTTTTTTAATATCTCGATTCAATTTTGAGAAATAAAACTTAAAGTTACCCTAAAAAATTACCAAATTGGAGTTGCTTTATGGGTTTTTCGATATCTCTATTAGTTTATTAGAAATTATTTTTTAAAGTTATCTTAAAAAAATACTAATTCACTTTGACGTGTTTTCTATTGTTAAAAACTTAAATTAAAATGGAGAATGGAAAATTTTTTTGATATTGAAAAGCCTCGCCTTATGGAATTTGATATTGCCACGAATGCATTCCGCCCTGCACCTTGTCATTTCGGCCTAAATTGCCGGTTTCGGTTCCGGTATTATGCAGCTCACGATCAGTACGATATTAAATAGAGCGGCGTCGTGGCGCTGCTGGAGGCGTAAGCATCCTATCGTTTACATCGATCTAGATTGGGGGCGGCGTTGCGTGCGTCATGTGATTACCTGTGCGACACGGACGCAATTTAGGATCACAATTTGTACGAAGGTCCTCCGATGGTACTCTCTCTACCATTTATACGTCAACATATTCGCACAAATATTTACTTACGTTTAACCTACCATGATATGAATTGTACTCGATCTTTTTACATTTTTCAGGAACTTATAGGTACATAAGACTTGGGTCTTTGAGGCCGTTAGGTTGGCAATTATACATACTGTATGAAGATTGGTTATGGATTATGTTTTTTGAGTCAATTTAGTGTGTCAATCATGCAAAAGAAATTATTCCACTGTTTTTGCTTTTTGAGATATAACCCATTATAATGTCAAAAATTAGCAACTTTGAAAGATTTGGGATTTTGAGCCCATTACGTTGACAATAATCAATATTGGATGAAAATTGATTATGGATTATGTTTTTGGGTCTATATTGAATGTTATTTAAGCAAAAAAAATTATTCCATCGCTTTCACATTTTGAGTTATAACTCATTATGTTGTTGAAAATAATCGTAGTTAAAAGACTTGGGTCTTTGAGGCCGTTAGGTTGGCAATTGTAAATGATGGATGAAGATTGGTTATGGATTATGTTTTTTGGGTCAATTTAGTATTAATTGTGCAGAATAAATTAATCCACTGTTTTTGATTTTTGAGATATAAGCCATTATGATGTCAAAAATTACCAAATTTGAAAGATTTGGGGTTTTGAGCCTGTTAGGTTGACAATAATCAATATTGGATGAAAATTGATTATGGATTATGCTTGTGGGACAATTTTGAATGTTATTTGAGCAAAAGAAATTATTCCATCGCTTTTACATTTTGAGTTATAATCCATGTTGTTAAAAATCATAGTAATTAAAAGACGTGGGTCTTTGAGACCGTTAGGTTGGCCATTGTAAATGATGGATGAAGATTGGTTATGGATTATGTTTTTTGGGTCAATTTACTATTAATTGTGCAGAATAAATTAATCCACTGTTTTTGCTTTTTAAGATATAAGCCATTATGATGTCAAAATTTAGCAACTTTCAAAGATTTGGGATTTTGAGTCCATTAGGTTGACAATAAATAATGTTGAGCGAAAATTGGTTATGGATTATGCTTGTGGGACAATTTTGAATGTTATTTGAGCAAAAGAAATTATTCCATCGCTTTCACTTCTTGAGTTATAACCCATTATGTTGTTAAAAATCATCGTAATTAAAAGACTTGGGTCTTTGAGGCCGCTAGATTGCCAAATGTAAATGATGGATGAATATTGGTTATGGATTATGTCTTTTAGGTTAATTTAGTATTAATTGTGCAGAAAAAATTAATCCACTGTTTTTGCTTTTTAAGATATTACCCATTATGATGTCAAAATTTAGCAACTTTCAAAGATTTGGGATTTTGAGTCCATTCGGTTGACAATAAATAATGTTGGGTAAAAATTGGTTATGGATTATGTTTTTAGGTTAATTTTGAATGTTATTTGAGCAAAAAAAATTATTCCATCGCTTTCACTTTTTGAGTTATAATCCATCATGTTGTTAACAATCATTGTAATTAAAAAACTGGATCTTTGAGGCCGTTAGGTTGGTAATTGTAAATGATGGTTGATTATGGATTATCGTTTTTGGATCTATTTAGTACAAGCTGTGGTTGATAATTGGTACCAGTTTCATAACAATTTTCCAAGAAATAGATTTTTCAGAAATTTTTAAAGTTATTGGTAAAAATTTCTAATTGAATTAAAAATGTTGTATCTTAAAAAGCAAGTCTAATTTTCCATAACTAAATATGCATTTGAAAGGAGACGTTAGTTCTAATAGCTAGAATTAACACTTGCACCATCATTAGAACTAACACTAGAAACTAGAACCTAGAAGCATTCGGGTTTAGCTGTCTTAAGAGACTTACGGCTAAACCAGAATGTTTCTAGTTCTAGGTCTAGTGTTAGTTCAAAGAAAAATATACAAGAATCTAACGCTGAATAGTAACTAAAACTAGAACCATCGTCCTTGATTTATACATCGTATAGACAACTCGGGGAATACCCCGAATTTATCTATGAACATGGAATAGACAGTGACATGGTTTTATTAACTGGACTGCATGTTCGCCGAATAAAGTGATGCCAGTAGGGTATGCAACCAACATTTGCCATAGTGGGCAAAAGCCGGGCCGCGCCATAAGAAAGCGTTCTTACTAAAATAGCATAATAAGACAAGTATGAGCAAGTTGCTTCATGTGAATATCTAAAATGACATTATTAAAATGTTTTAGAATGTTATTATTAAAATATTATTAAAAAAATGATTTTCGTCGAAATTTTGAACTTGTTTATAAACAGGTCTTTGTCATTTTGTCACTGACAAAGGTACAGCAGGTTAGAAAATTGCATAGTAGAAGGGTATTTTTCTTATTTGCGCATGTATCACTGTTGGTTGCCTAACCTATTGGCATCACTCATATATATACTATCTTCTATATCGCTGACTCCCTATCTAAGCAATGAGTGGCGAGCGTTTCCATCAAAAGAAGACGGAATGATATATGTTTTGTCTTTGTCGTACCCCCGTGTCGCGAAAGCGCTAGCGCGAATCGTAAATTTTAAAGAGTTTGAAGTGTTTCGCGCGTATTTTATGCAGCTTTAAAATGCAATTATTATTATAGATGGTTTACTTTAACTATAAATTATCACTGATGCATCAAATAAATTAGAGTATATGTACTCTAAATGTTTATAAAGAAAAATGTTTCAAGAAAAGGAGGACTTTGAATTCTTTTTTATTACACTGAGACCTTTCCTTCTACCTGCTCAACCAATTTTTAGGACCCAAAAATATCTCCACTACTCTTTTTCTTTTTTATTTTACTTTTAACACATTTGCTTCACTTTCTTAACAAATAACAATTACATTTTAAATTGCTTAGTCCTAAAATATGTTAATAATTATGTTATTATACACATGAAACCTATAATATACATAACTAAATATTTAGATTTTAGGTTATGTTTATGTCAAACATTTATTTGTTGATTTATAAACATCAAGGTCATCAGCTGCTATTAATTTTTAATTCACCGTCCAATAAGATAAAAGCGTACTCATCACGTGTTCACACATGTCTCTTGAGTCGACGGGGTACGACAAAGACAGATATATATATATCTGCACTCTAGTGTTTACACTCTTTTGCTGCCTTAGTCAGCGATATAGAAGATAGTATATATATGGCATCACTCTTTTCCCCGGAAACTATGCGGAACGCTCAGTCCAGCTGCTAATCATGTCACTGGGAATAGAGCAACTTGGGGAATAATCCGAGTTATATTCGAAGTCCATTCTAACGAGGTACGTTTCATAGAAGTTTAATATATTATAAATTTGTATAGGGGTTGTCATCCATATTGATGATAATGTTAAAGTAAAAAAGAAAAACCAAAATAAATGGTCAATCTACTCCAATATATTTTCCTTTATTAATTAACTCTACCGGTTTCGGTACGTGACCATCATCAGGAGTCTTGTCAAGTTAAAGGTGGGGAAACTCGTCTTGAAACAGTTTGAAAACGTTTTTTTCACCTTTTTGACGTGTTCTCGATTACGAAGTAGATCTTTTAGGTTAATCCTAAATTTGTTTTATATGTGCTTCGTTTTAATTAATTTGATTTTTTTATATCATTTTGAATCATCTATCATGTGTATTGGCATACCGAACAATTTTGTTAATTTCTTTATTTGTTGAATGAACAATGTTTCAAGACGAGTTTCCTCACCTTTAACTTGACAAGACTCCTGATGATGGTCACGTACCGAAACCGGTAGAGTTAGTTAATAAAGGAAAATATATTGGAGTAGATTGACCATTTATTTTGGTTTTTCTTTTTTATTTTAATATTATAAATTTGTTAAAAGATAAAAAATTAGATACGTTTTAGTTCCACTTATAATGTGATTATGGTCGTTGGAATAACAAACGATCAAAATAAAACTTTGCGGTACTTTCAAGTCCCGTCGGACTCGCCGGGAAAAATTACCGCTGATGGGCAAAGTTGTGCCGAGATCGTTGGGGAGGAGCAGCAAATTTTCTTTGCCCCAGATGATTAATAGCGCAAGTGTAATAGACATAGTTCCGGAGTTGTGTACCGCATCGTCCGGAAACAACCTCACGACCAGTCCCCCGCTAATTGTTATAAGTGCGATATTAAAACTAAAACCGGGTACACTTCATTACCGGGTACCGCCTTATGCAAATTGCGTACACCGACAAAACTAAATTACTCGCTACCGGTTCATTTTCAAAACAACATCACATCTAAGTAACAATTTCTAAACACACGGGGTTATTAGAATTTTAATTAGAACATGTTTTGCATCATGACAAGATCTTTATTAATTTTGTACTTTATTTAGTTAGTACATCAATGTTACATTAAGCGTTACACGTGTGAAGTAGAGTGTTATGAATAGGGGTGTAGGTGATGAAGTTGGTTGGTAAAAGGAGGGTTGAAATTGTGCCCGAAGCAGTTCGATGACAGCGAGAGGAAGCTGTAAGTAAGTTGGCTACAATGAACGCCGCACAGGAACCAATTAAGGTGGCCGCTCGTCCCGCACGAAACGCCGCCGTAAACACCGGAAAGGACCTGGTAGTTCCCGAGGCACACGACCTCGTGCCCATTAGCGACAGGAAGCCGCCTTGCCCTGAGGTCAATACCTTTGAGGGGTATTTTCCAAAAAACTTCTATCTATAGGAATTTTTTGAAAGGAAACAATAAAGTACACCTAAATCTTCTTAGCGACTTAAGAAGTTATATAAACATTTTCCGTCTCCAATTGTGTAACTTTCCTAAAGAATCAGAGACAATTAAATAATTTTGGCTCTCTTCTAATGACGTCAACGTTAAAAAATGTTTTGTGTCCCAATAACAACGTAACTCGATTCGTTTATTTAATATAATAAAACCGAATTATGTTCATTAATACACAACAACATTTTAAAACTATACAAAATGACGTGGGTCGAATTGTAACGAATACACCGCAGGCTACTCGGATAAATTACACTAGAATGCAGTTCGATTTTCGCAACCTATTTTTCATCTGTCAATTTTTCAAAAAAAAAAAAAAAAATCAGATCAGGGTATTTTTTGCCAATAAATTTTTTGATGGGATTGGAAAATTGAACAAACAATACAACTTCATTTCGATTTTTCTTCTGTAATTTTATTATTTATAATTTAGCTATTTCAGCAGTAATTTACGAATGGAAAATGTTGTGTAAAGGAAAAGTAATTTCTCCTTTTATTCCAACAGAATTGCTTTACATTTTACTTTCTCTTGTTTTTAGACAGGATGTGGTAAGAAAATCGATCGCGATATACACATTTGAGAATGATGTCTTAGAAGTTTGAATCTACGAATTTTCGATGAATAATTCGCTTTATACGATCAATATGCAAACTCCAACGGATCGCTATTGTTTTCGGAGGTAAACGAGCTAAAAGGCACCATATTTAGAGTAATGGGTTAACAACATTAACTCAAAATGTGAAAGCAATGGAATAATCTTTTTTGCACAAATAACATTCAAAATTGTCCTAAAAACATAATCCATAACCGATTTTCATCTAACATTGATTATTGTCAACCTAACGGACTCAAAACCCGAAATCTTTCAAATTTGCTAACTTTTGACATCATAATGGCTTATACATATCTCAAAAAGTAAAACCAGTGGAACAATTTTTTTGCACAATAAAGAGTGAACTCTTTGTTCTTGAAATAAAAAGTATTAAAGTTAATTAGTTAATTTCTGAAAAATCCATTTCATGGAAATTTTTTATGAAACTCTTACTGATTATCAATTAAAGCTTCTACTATCCAATAAATTAGTCCGTTTTGAGATATCACTCTTGGTTCTTAAGATACAAACTTTTTAATTCAATTAGAAATTTTTGCCGATTTTTACCAATAACGTTAAAATTTCTGAAAAATCAATTTATTGGAAAATTCTTATGAAACTACCACCAGTTATCAATAAAATTAAAGCATGTACTATCCAATAAATAAGTCCGTTTTGAAATATCAGTCTTTGTTCTTGAAATAAAAAGTATTCAAGTTATTAATAGCAGTTTTTGCCAATTTTTTCGTGTTACTTTAAAAGTTTCTGAAAAATCCATTTCATGGAATTCTTTTATGAAACTCTTACTGATTATCAATTAAAGCTTCTACACTTATGGTTCTTAAGATACAAACTTTTTACTCCAATTAGCAATTTTTGCCGATTTTTACCAATAACTTTAAAAATTTCTGAAAAATCAATTTCTTGGAAAATTGTTATGAAACTGGTGTCAATTATTAACTAAAGCTTGTATTATCCAATAAATAAGTCCGTTTTGAAATATTACTGTTTATTCTTGAGATATAAAGTATTAAAGTTAATTAACAGTTTTTGCCGATTTTTTTGTGTTACTTTAAACATTTCTGAAAAATCCATTTCATGGAAATTATTTATGAAACTCTCATTGATTATCAATTAAAGCTGCTACTATCCAATAAATTAGTCCGTTTTGAGATATCACTCTTGCTTCTTGAGATACAAACTTTTTACTTCAATTAGCAATTTTTGCCGATTTTGTCGTGTAATTTTAAAAATGTCTGAAAAATCAATTTATTGGAAAATTCTTATGAAACTACCATTAGTTATCAATTAAAGCTTGTACTATCCAATAAATAAGTCCGTTTTGAAATATCACTCTTTGTTCTTGAGATAAAAAGTATTAAAGTTAATAGGCAGTTTTTGCAGATTTTTTCGTGTTACTTCAAAAATTTCTGAAAAATCCATTTCATGGAAATTTTTTATGAAACTCTCACCCAATATCAATTAAAGCTTCCACTATCCAATAAATTAGTCCATTTTGAGATATCACTCTTGGTTCTTGAGATACAAACTTTTTAATTCAATTAGCAATTTTTTCAGATTTTTTCGTGTAATTTTAAAAATGTCTGAAAAATCAATTTATTGGAAAATTCTTATGAAACTACCATTAGTTATCAATTAAAGCTTGTACTATCCAATAAATAAGTCCGTTTTGAAATATCACTCTTTGTTCTTGAGATAAAAAGTATTAAAGTTAATAGGCAGTTTTTGCAGATTTTTTCGTGTTACTTCAAAAATTTCTGAAAAATCCATTTCATGGAAATTTTTTATGAAACTCTCACCCAATATCAATTAAAGCTTCCACTATCCAATAAATTAGTCCATTTTGAGATATCACTCTTGGTTCTTGAGATACAAACTTTTTAATTCAATTAGCAATTTTTTCAGATTTTTTCGTGTAATTTTAAAAATGTCTGAAAAATCAATTTATTGGAAAATTCTTATGAAACTACCATTAGTTATCAATTAAAGCTTGTACTATCCAATAAATAAGTCCGTTTTGAAATATCGCTCTTTATTCTTGAGATAAAAAGTATTAAAGTTAATTAGCAGTTTTTGCCGATTTTTTCGTGTTACTTTAAAAATTTCTGAAAAATCCATTTCATGGAAATAATTTATGAAACTCTCACCGAATATCAATTAAAGCTTCTACTATCCAATAAATGAGTCCGTTTTGAGATATCACTCTTGGTTCTTGAGATACAAACTTTTTAATTCAATTAGCAATTTTTTCCGATTTTTTCGTATAATTTTAAAAATGTCTGAAAAATCAATTTATTGAAAAATTCTTATGAAACTACCATTCGTTATCAATTAAAGCTTGTACTATCCAATAAATAAGTCCGTTTTGAAATATCACTCTTTGTTCTTGAGATAAAAAGTGTTAAAGTTGATTGGCAGTTTATGCCACTATTTTCATGTAACTTTAGAATTTCCTGAAAAGTCCATTTCATGGATTTCTTTTATGAAACTCTCACCGATTATCAATTAAAGCATCTACTATCCAATAAATTAGTCCGTTTTGAGAAATCACTCTTGGTTCTTAAGATACAAACTTTTTACTTCAATTAGCAATTTTTGCCGATTTTTTCGTATAATTTTAAAAATGTCTGAAAAATCAATTTATTGAAAAATTCTTATGAAACTACCATTCGTTATCAATTAAAGCTTGTACTATCCAATAAATAAGTCCGTTTTGAAATATCACTCTTTGTTCTTGAGATAAAAAGTGTTAAAGTTGATTAGCAGTTTTTGTCGGTATTTTCGTGTAACTTTAGAATTTCCTGAAAAGTCCATTTCATGGAATTTTTTTATGAAATTCTCACCGATTATCAATTAAAGCATCTACTATCCAATAAATTAGTCCGTTTTGAGAAATCACTCTTGGTTCTTAAGATACAAACAAAATTTTTACCCAGTTTTTACTAATGACTTTAAAACTTTCTGAAAAATCAATTTCATAGAAAATTTTTATGAAACTGTTACCAATTATTAATTAACGTTTGTACTATCCAATAAATCAGTCCGTTTTGAAATATCACTCTTTGTTCTTGAGATAAAAAGTGTTAAAGTTGATTAGCAGATTTTGCCGATATTTTCGTGTAACTTTAGAATTTCCTGAAAAGTCCATTTCATGGAATTTTTTTATGAAACTCACCGATTATCAATTAAAGCATCTACTATCCAATAAATTAGTCCGTTTTGAGATATCACTCTTGGTTCTTGAGATACAAACCTTTTGCTTCAATTAGCAATTTTTGCCGATTTTTACCAATAATTTTAAAAATGACTGAAAAATGAATTTCTTGGAAAATTGTTATGAAACTGGTACCAATTATTAATTAACGTTTGTACTATCCAATAAATAAGTCCGTTTTGAAATATCACTCTTTGTTCTTGAGATAAAAAGTGTTAAAATTGATTAGCAGTTTTTGTCGGTATTTTCGTGTAACTTTAGAATTTCCTGAAAAGTCCATTTCATGGAATTTTTTTATGAAACTCTCATCGATTATCAATTAAAGCATCTACTATCCAATAAATTAGTCCGTTTTGAGAAATCACTCTTGGTTCTTAAGATACAAACTTTTTAATTCAATTAGAAATTTTTACCCATGTTTTACCAATAACTTTAAAACTTTCTGAAAAATCAATTTCTTGAAAAATTGTTATGAAACTGTTACCAATTATTAATTAACGTTTGTACTATCCAATAAATAAGTCCGTTTTGAAATATAACTATTTGTTCTTGAGATAAAAAGTATTAAAGTTAATTAGCAGTTTTTTTCCGATTTTTTCGTGTTACTTCAAAAATTTCTGAAAAATCCATTTCATGGAAATTTTTTATGAAACTCTCACCGATTATTAATTAAAGCATCTACTATCCAATAAATTAGTCCGTTTTGAAAAATCACTCTTGGTTCTTAAGATACAAACTTTTTAATTCAATTAGAAATTTTTACCCATGTTTTACCAATAACTTTAAAACTTTCTGAAAAATCAATTTCTTGGAAAATTTTTATGAAACTGTTACCAATTATTAATTAACGTTTGTACTATCTAATAAATAAGTTCGTTTTGAAATATCACTCTTTGTTCTTGAGATAAAAAGTGTTATAGTTGATTAGCAGTTTTTGCCGGTATTTTCGTGTAACTTTAGAATTTCCTGAAAACTCCATTTCATGTATTTTTTTTATGAAACTCTCATCGATTATTAATTAAAGCATCTACTATCCAATAAATTAGTCCGTTTTGAGAAATCAATAGTTCCTAAGATACAAATGTTTTAATTCAATTAGAAATTGTGTTTTACCAATAACTTTAAAACTTTCTGAAAAATCAATTTCTTTCAAAACTAAACTCACAACTAAACAAAACCAACCTCACCTAACATTCCTTCACGGTATAATTGACGTTTCGAAGAAAAACTAAAAAGTTAAGAATTGTCCGAAACTTTTTAGTTCTAGGTCTAGTGTTAGTTCTAGTTTTAATTGTTATTCAGAGCTGACGTCACGAACGGGCCTTCCAGCCAGGATGCAGCAATCCTCTTTAGATTCTACCTCATCCTTGGTATAAATATAAAATTATTCATATAACGGACTTTTGTCGTATTGATTCTCATTATTTAAGAAGATTATTGAAGACATTCTTCGTCCCAAAATGATTACGGAACAGTTAACCGTGTAACGTGGTGGTAAATTTGAAGCGACGGCGCCTGAAAATGTGCGAATGCACGAAACGTTGTGTACACGGGATCAGCGGCCGGAGCGCGGGCCTTTTCTCACAATTACCAAAAGCCCTCACTTAAAACGCCCATTTGCTGGTGTCGGCGACCGGGCGCATGAATATTTCATCTTTCCCGCGAATACATTACACCTTCCATTTCGAAATATCGACCCGATGATGGGAGCTTGAAACGGGGCGAAGAAATACGCGAGAAGATGTGCTTACCTATTGCTCTCGGAAGCGGCGTTGGAAACCTTATGGTTGGCGTTGCCCTGCAACAAGAAAAAGTAACGAATAAACGCAAATAGCAGCATAAACCTAGAGTATCCAAAGATACACCCGTACTCTAATAGCCATATTGCAAATAGGGGCCCTTAACGACTGGCAGACGGCCAACGAAAACTCGTTCCGTTAAGAATACGCTGTTGCGGCTATTCACAAAAATAGATTTACAGCCATTACACGGATTAAACGCCACCATGTTTATGAAAATAAAGCAAAAAATTCATTGTTGTACGCAGTATTATATTAATCTACTTTGAATTACACTATATAATACTTCGTTTTAATAAAAACACCATTAAAAGTATTACATCGATTTCAATGTAAACAAATCATAAACATTTTTTTTATGTGAAACCGATTCGATATCGACGCGAGTATTGTCGTTATAACGCAATGATTTAATATTTAATGAATCGCTGCTATAAAACACTATTATATATAATTTAAATTTCAATTACTATACACATAAAAAACTTTCAAATAAATTGCTATACTCACGACATTAATATTCATAATTTTATGAAATACGGTTTAAAAGAAAATAATTTTTTTAATATACAACATCATTTAAAAATAAAAAATAAAATCTATTGTTAGTATAAGCTAAAAATATATAATCTAAACTTGACACAATCTCTTTGTTTATTATTTCAATATGCTTTTACTATTTATTTATATCTCCATCCAATTTTGATGGTTGTTTTTGTTCAGATACACTACACAATACGTAAATAAATAAACAGATGCGTTCGAGATTATTTAAAATTAAAAAAATCGTTACGATTCATTTTAAAACAATAGGGGCATCGGGAATGTGAAATATATGCGGAAAATCTGAACTCACCGTTCAATTCTTGAACATTTCAAGTTTCTTGCGACGACGTACGGTCCGCATAACTCGGTTAAACGTCCGAAAATCTCGTATCCAAACACGCGAATAATTTGTGGAATGTCCGCGGAACGCGACCGACTCAATTAGGAGAGACACTGACCGGCGGCTTCTGGCGGCTTCGGGCGTTTCAAGCGTTTCAGGCGTGGTTTCAGCACACGACGACCCACTCGACACGACCATAGCCACGTATAAATAGCTCGCGGGCCTTTCTTCTCTTTCAATACGTCCACTCGAACCGTACCGCGGAAAATAGAACCTTTAAAGTAGGCCAGCTGACCAACAAACACAAGACTAACAGCTTCTGGTTCATCTTTACCAACGTCAATTTAAATCTTTTAATAGTTTCTTGCTGTGTTTTGTTGATTTAAAATTAGGGACCACCAGGATGAGGGTTACTGAATGGGGGTGGTGATTGGATAGGACCGTTAAAATCCCCTTGTCACAGATACGGATTGGGACGTCACGTCGCGTTGACGACGACAATACAATATCGGACTGCAAATTAAGTCATGCGCTGCTGACCGTACTTGCATGATATTTGAATGCACCTGCTACGACTGGTGACCCAAGGGCCATTCAGGCAATTCAACAGTAATCTATCCACCCTCTGACAAATGGCCTCAATCAACTCTCTGAACCCTCTTTTAAAACTTTCTCTCCCAACTTTCCCTTATCTTTGCATTCTAAACGTAACCCTAAAGAAATATTGTTGTTGAATACTTAAGAATTGTTAAATCATTTATCTAAATTTACTTGACAAATTATTCATAAAATTTTAAACGAAACAATAAAAATTGGGAAATATCTCAAATAAAAGTATTGAGTTTTACGTAGATACCTCAAAAACTTTGTATTTTGTTGTATCTGACATTTTTGACTCAACAATTTTTAATTAAAACGTCAAAAATGCTTTCATTTGGTACCAAACACGATATGTTTAGCGTAAATAATAAAAAAGTTATTCAAAGAAATATTTCGTTTGACAGCTGTCACTTTTAATTTGACAGTTGTTACAGAGAACCATAAAAATGCTTTCCTTTGTTATCAAACACGATGTATTTGGGTTGAAAAATAAGAAAGATATTCAAAAAACTGCTTTATTTTTTAACTGTCTTTTTTGACTTGACAGCTGTCACTTTTCATTTAATAATTTTTAATTAAAACATCGAAAATGCTTTCATTTGATACCAAACACGATATGTTTAACGTAAATCATAAAAGAGTTATGAGAAAAAACATTTCGTTTGACACCTGTCATTTTTAATTTGACATTTGTTACGGAGAACTTTAAAAATGCTTTCATTTGTTATCAAACATGATGTGGTTGGGTTGAGAGATAAGAAAGATATTCAAAAAACTGTTGTATTTTTTAACTGAGATTTTTTATTTGACAGCTGTCATTTTTCATTTAATAATTTTTAGTTAAAATATCGAAAATGCTTACATTTGATACTAAACACGATACGTTTAACATAAATCATAAAAGAGTTATGCAAAGAAACATTTCGTTTGACACCTGTCATTTTTGATTTGACATTTGTTACGGAGACCCTTAAAAATGATTTCATTTGTTATCAAACACGATGTGTTTGGGTTGATAAATAAAGAAGATATTCATAAAACTGTTTTATTTTTTAATTGTCATTTTTGATTTGACAACTGTTATTTCTCATTTAATAATTTTTAGTTAAAACATCAAAAATGCTTTCATTTGATGCCAAACACGATACGTTTAACATAAACCATAAAAGAGTTATGCAAAAAAAACATTTTGTTTGACAGCTGTCATTTTTTATTTAACAATGTTGATGATACATCGAAAATACATCTTTCTGCTGTTATTAAGATGGTGTACTTTAAATTAATAACAAATACAACGTAATAATGTCAAATAAGAAATAAAAAAATTAAAAGGGAATGTTTCATTAGGCAGGTGTCACTTTAAATTTGACACCTGTCACTTTAAAAGACATAAATGTTTTTATTTTATACAAATTTATCTTTTTGTTGATATTAAGAGAGGTACTTCAAATTAATATTAGATACAATGTATTTTTAGCCAACAAGGAAAGAAAAAAATAAAAGGGAATGTTTCATTTGACAGGTGTCATTTTGTATTTGTCAACTGTCACTTTTATTTTGATAGCTTTTATTTAGACATTGTAATTATTTTCTCCTGTTAATGTTAGGAGAAGTATGCTTTAAATCAAATTAAGTACTATGTATGTTAGTTTATAAAATTTAATCATTTTAAAGAAAATGTTTCATTTGACAGATGTCAGTTTTAATTTGACATTTGTTACCTAGAACGCCATATTTTTGTTTAATTCAAGAAGACTGGGTATATTCAGGTTAAGAAACAAGTTACACAAAGAAAATACTGTATGTGTTAACTGTCACTTTTGGTAAATGACAGCTGTCAATGCTATTTAAAAATTTTAATTATTATATTTTTGGTGTTAAAAGAGGTATGATTTAAATCAAAACAAGCACAGTGTATGTAAGTTTATGAAAATTAAAAAAAAAATTGTTTCATTTGACAGATGTCAGTTTTAATTTGACATTTGTTACCTAGAACGCCATATTTTTGTTTAATTCAAGAAGACTGGATATATTCAGGTTAAGAAACAAGTTACACAAAGAAAATACTGTATGTGTTAACTGTCACTTTTGGTAAATGACAGCTGTCAATGCTATTTAAAAATTTTAATTATTATATTTTTGGTGTTAAAAGAGGTATGATTTAAATCAAAACAAGCACAGTGTATGTAAGTTTATGAAAATTAAAAAAAAAATTGTTTCATTTGACAGATGTCAGTTTTAATTTGACATTTGTTACCTAGAACGCCATATTTTTGTTTAATTCAAGAAGACTGGATATATTCAGGTTAAGAAACAAGTTACACAAAGAAAATACTGTATGTGTTAACTGTCACTTTTGGTAAATGACAGCTGTCAATGCTATTTAAAAATTTTAATTATTATATTTTTGGTGTTAAAAGAGGTATGATTTAAATCAAAACAAGCACAGTGTATGTAAGTTTATGAAAATTAAAAAAAAAATTGTTTCATTTGACAGATGTCAGTTTTAATTTGACATTTGTTACCTAGAAGGCCATATTTTTGTTTAATTCAAGAAGACTAGATATATTCAGGTTAAGAAACAAGTTATACAAAGAAAATACTATATGTGTTAACTGTCACTTTTGTTAAATGACAGCTGTCAATGCCATTTAGACATTCAAATTATTATATTGTTGGTATCAAAAGAGGTATGCTTTAAATCAAAACAAGGTCAGTGTATGTATGTAAGTATATAAAAATTAAAAAGAAAATGTTTCATTTGACAGATGTCAGTTTTAATTTGACATCTGTCACCTACAATGTCATAGTTTTATTTAATCCAAGAAAACTGGTTGTATTCAACTCAACTAAAATATTTGCATTCATAATATTTATTTCTTCCACCATATTAAAAAAAAATTATAAAAAATCGAATTCTTAAGATATAGTATTGAATTGGTGGTACTTTGTAGAAAAAAGTACGTACTTTTTTAAGAACAAAGTCGTACTTGGAAATCTTTATTCGTTCTTGAGATAATAAATTTTGAACTCACCTAAAATTTTTGTCTTTGCAATATCTATTTTTTCCATCATATTAAAAAAATCATAAAAAATCGAATTCTTAAGATATAGTATTGAATTGGTGAGCATTTATAGAGAAAAGTATGTACTTTTTTATGAATAAAGTCGAACTTGGAAATCTTTATGCCTTCTTGAGATAAAAATTTTTGATCTCAACTAAATTTTTGTCTGTAATACCTATTTTTTCCATCATATTAAAAAAAATCATAAAAAAAAGAATTCTTAAGATATAGTATTGAATTGGTGGTACTTTGTAGAGAAAAGTATGTACTTTTTCATGAACAAAATCGTACTTGGAAATCTTTATTCGTTCTTAAGATAATAAATTTTGAACTCAATTAAAATTTGTGTCTTTATCATATCTATTTTTTCCATCATATTAAAAATAATCATAAAAAATCGAATTCTTAAGATGCAGTTTTGAATTGGTGGTACTTTGTAGAGAAAAGTATGTACTTTGTCATAAACAAAATCGTACTTGGAAATCTTTATTCGTTTTTGAGATAATACATTTTGAACTCAATTAAAATTTGTGTCTTTATCAATCTATTTTTTCCATCATATTAAAAAAAATCATAAAAAATCGAATTCTTAAGATACAGTTTTGAATTAGTGGTACTTTGTAGAGAAAAGTATGTACTTTTTCATGAACAAAATTGTACTTTTAAATCTTTATTAGTTCTTGAGATAATAAATTTTGAACTCAATTAAAATTTGTGTCTTTATCAATCTATTTTTTCCATCATATTAAAAAAATCATGAAAAATCGAATTCTTAAGATACAGTTTTGAATTAGTGGAACTTTGTAGAGAAAAGTATGTACTTTTTCATGAACAAAATCGTACTTGGAAATCTTTTTTCGTTCTTGAGATAATAAATTTTGAACTCAACTAAAATTTGTATCTTTATTATATCTATTTTTTCCATCATATTAAAAAAAATCATAAAAAATCGAATTCTTAAGATACAGTTTTGAATTGGTGGTACTTTGTAGAGAAAAGTATGTACTTTTTCATGAACAAAGTCGTACTTGGAAATCTTTATTCGTTTTTGAGATAATAAATTTTGAACTCAACTAAAATTTTTGTCTTTGCAATATCTATTTTTTCCATCATATTAAAAAAAATCATAAAAAATCGAATTCTTAAGATATAGTATTAAATTGGTAGGATTTCATAGACAAAAGTATATACTTTTTCATGAAGAAAGCTGAGCTTGGAAACCTTTATTCGTTTATGAGATAATAATTTTGAAATTACCTCACACGCAAAATTTAATCTAAATCTTAATACATTGAACAACTTTAAATATTATTGTGCTACGTAGAGACAAACGTCAAGGTCATTTAGAGCCGAGACGCTGCAATCGTGACCGCTAACATAAAATATGATCAAGATATACACAAATTAATAGCGTCAAGTTTTGATCGAAAGCTTTGAAGTGATTTCTTTTTAAATTTAGAATTAGAAGAAATAAATTATAGTTGTAATAAAAAGTGAAAATCTAAAAAAGAAAATGAAAGCGGTCAACAGTTTGCGAATCGGTTGATCTAAATCTGTAAAATCAACACGAACTCGAAGCGACGTTAACGGTGGCGGTATTAATTTACGAGGGGGCCGTTAAATCAGTACGGGACGTTATTTACGGCCTTAATTGCGTGCCGATCGTTTTGTTGCGCACGCGTCTAAGGGTGCATCACAAGACGGTTTTTGGAACCAAGAAATTTTCTTATCTACAACTCGACAATTAGACTAATTGATAGCGGGCCCAACGAAAATGGACCGAGCCGTTGGCAATTAACGCAAACGGCTATAATAATCCCGACGTCCGATTTATGACCCAGCTTTTATTGCGTGGGTTCAACTGATTGCGGTTTGAAATGCGAAAATTACCGACGATTATTATTAGTAGTCTTAGAGTTGAGATTGAACAAGTTTTTAAAATATGTGTGCTGTTTAAAAAAGATTATTAAAGTACGAATAACGAAAAGAAGCAATCAAAAAGAGAAACTATTAAACTTTACCGAATTGACTCTTTTAGCTGAGCTAGGAATTTTACTTGACTTTTACTCGAAAGGCAAACGAGATCCTTATCCATAAATTTAATTAATTAAAATCCTCTATTTGCGTTAAGGTGCAACTAGACGACGATGGCGCACCTTCCACTTCTACCAAACCAACCTTGTATACACCACTATCCTTGTACCACACTCCTCCACGTGAATTACATTTATATCTTTACATCTGCAGGTGTAATTCGCAATATCGATTTTGCATTTATAAACGAGAAAGGGTCGAGCTCTTCAGACCATCGCGCTTTTGGTAGGTAGCCGAATTGTGAAATTGATGGGTTTTATTCTCTTCGCCGAGTTGAAATTGGGACCAATAAACATCTTTTCATTAGGCAAACATTGTCTCTTCTTTATACGTATTCTTTTTTTTGTTTTAATGTTAATTAAAACGTTAATTTACTCAGCGAATATTTGTCATCGTGGGGAGGATATTATTAGTTCGGCATCTATTTAATTATCCGTTTTTGGAATTCGAGCGCGTATAGGGTGGTGCATATCGGCTGATTAGTTTTGACAGTCTTAATTAGGCGGGCGAGTGTTCGAAACGAGTTTACACCAAACCTTGTTATCGAACTCGGACTAAAAACTGTTACATTAACAGTATGGAACCGTCACTTGTCCGTCAACGTGCTAATTAATCCCCATACAGAAATTTATATTTTAAACGTAACTTTGTAAAATTCATAAATTTAAAAGATTACGAATTGGATCTCTATTTTATTAATCAAAAAAAAAATCGTAAAGTACTATCTAAAATTTGTTCCGGGGAAATCCCCAGTTGCCACAAGGTAAACCAGATAACAGACTTACCCCTATAAACTCTCCCCGTTTTTACGTTTCGACTCGTTTCACGATGAACAAAGAAACGAGAAACTCGGTGCGCAATGTCCTATAGGAAAAACATCCATTTCATTACAAAGATTACCAAGTAGGTGTATTAATGTATGAGATGCAAATAAAAAAAAAGTAATAAATAAAAAGGTTTCCAATATCGGTTTGGAAAAAAAGATAAGTTTTTTTATTAACCGTAAAAACGTGACACGTTGATTAGAAAAAAGGGCACGACGTTTATTCCATCGTATATATACTATATAGATAATTACCTAACGGTATAGGACAATAAATATTGACCCGTTTAGATTCCTTAATCCCGCCTTATCACCCCAATTTATTTTTGTATCTTAATAACCGAAGGGGGATAGTGGACGATAAAATCTGACGCGCCTTTTTCTTCCTATCTCATCTTCCAACGCCCTTTTGTAATCTGTAAATGGCCACCCAGATCAACGTTATATTTTTCCTATATTCACGTCTCTACAAACTAATTTGGCCCAGTTATAATGCACTCGCCGCTATATAACTAACCCAAATCTCTCTCTCTCTCAGTAGTTTCAAACTCTATGTGGAGCTTACGAGAAAATTTCTCTTATGGTCCGACGCCTTCGAGTGTGCATATTAGCCTCCATATGCCACGATCTATATTCTCAGTGGTTAGGATATTATCTCAGTTCAAAATCGGCTTATCAAACTGTACTTTTAGTTTAAATTTAACTTATCAATAAAGATATAATAAGCACTTATTGTTTCATATAATTCACATCATCTAATAAAATGATTCACCAAGTTTTTTTTACTTGTTCTAAGTATATGACATTGCAGTTAGTTGCAAGGATTATTTGAAAATGTTGATATTAATCTTCTCAAAATTTTTCTATTTAATTTTCTAAAAATCCCTAGATCTCTAGTTACTTTTAATACCAACCTAACTTTTTTTCCCCCCAAACTTTAGTTGGTATCCCCCCCTATACCTAATACATTGAGGCGTGACGTCACCGCAGGAGCAACTTCCGCTCTAGAACCGGCATTCTTACACTACTAATATTAATCACATGAAGGTAAATTAAAATGATGGATGTAAAACAAACTTTTTTAGTATTGTACCACCACCAAATACATTGCACCATTTTATGTACCACTTATTAACATATTGGCTGCAACGTCTTTTTTTCTTGACGTCTTTCATATGTGAATGACGTTCATAATATATGAAAGACGTTAAGATGACGTGGCAACCAATGTGTTAAGCGGATAGAATATTTTTTCGTTGCATTTTACTTTGACTTACTTTGACTATCGAGGGGTAACTTTGTCTCACTCTTACACTTAAGTAATAATATGGGCTACCGAAGAAGACCATGGGCAAAGTTATGCCTCGATGGGCAAAGTAAGACGATTTTTCCCGATTTTATGGGAAAAAATAAAATTACAGCATTAAATGAACATATTTCTTATTATATTTCCCTTATTAGCTCTGACTTATTTAACAACATTACCTACTATTCAACAAGTCTCACACCACACCACATATATATACAAAAGGAGACAGCCTTAAGTGCCTTATCACTGAAAACAGTTTCTTCACTCAAGTTGATGCAGGGTAATCTCAGAGGACACCTCGAGATCCTCAAAGACCCATGTCTAAATCACCTGATTGAAATTAAAACGGACCTTATACCGACGGAATACAATTTCAACCAACCGTATAAGGTCATATTTAGTAGCAGGGATGATTGGGCGAAAGGAGGGCCTCAACTAAAAAGAGGAGCCCTAGCCTGGTACACCGATGCTTCAAAGACAGTAAGATCTGGAGTAGGCATGGGCATCAGTGGACCAAATAGCCACATCAAATTGCCCCTCAGCTCGGACTTAACAATTTTCCAAGCAGAAGTTCTTGCTATAAACTTCTGCACCGCTTTGAACCTACAGAAGGGACAAAAAGGTGCATCCATAAACATTTTCACAGACAGTCGGGCCGCCTTAAAGGCAATT
>NW_019280527.1:179932-196862 GCF_000648695.1 Onthophagus taurus
CAGTCAAATGGATGCTGTAATGAGACTCCTTACAGCATCCGATGCTGTAATGAGATTTTAGTAACATTTTATGGAACCAGTTCAAGTTGGTGACATTGGGTCATTAATTTTTCTAGTTGTCAATGTGACAATTTTTGTCTATGGATGTTTAAACACGTTCTTAGCATCGAATACAAAGTCCAGAATGATGAGGACATTGACTCTGAGCAATTTCTCTTATTTTAGGAGGTGTACATCAAACATTTTTTTCAGGTGAATATATTTTGTGTTTTGACAGTTTCTAATTGTCAATTCAAAGTTTCTATTTTGAAGTGTTCCAGTGTTACCAACTGCTACATACCTATTTCCCCACATTGCCAAAATTTACTTTATTTTTGTTAAAAAAAAATATAAAAATGCGAATTACAAAAAATAGCATAAAAAACACGTTTCATAAGACTTAAAGCACTCATTCATTAAAAAACTCGTGCATTTACGCGTATCTTACGAAACTTGTTTTTTAATATACTATTACACAACTTATCAATATTTGGTTCGACATTAGATAAATATAGCCTAAGGTCGGGTTCTAAATCAAGTTTATTTCTGTATGTACTTTTAATATAAAATTTATCGCACAAGTACGTCGTGGAAAAAGGCATTAAATATTTTAAAGCCTGTTTCACCAAAGAAGGGTATTCAGAAACTCTCCTTGTCCAAAATTCATCGAGATCAGAAACCTTAAATTCCATTTTTAGTTCACCATAGCATGATAATTCAATCAATTTTTCTTGATCGGCTGCATTTAAATTGGTTGGCAATTCTGCCAGAAATGGATTTCGTATCCAATCAAATTCCGTAAAATTTTCTATAGTAAAATACTTATCGAATTGTTCTATCACAACGTATTTTCACATTTAACAATATGTCATTGTTAATATCAATTTTATTTTCTGTAACAAAGTTGGAGTACTGGTGTCCAAATTTCGATGGGTTTGCAGGGTATCTCAGTTATTATGAAAAAAAACCTGAGCTACTTTTTGTGAAACTTCCAATGGCGTAAACCAAATTTTCATAGCCCTCTTCGTTTTTGATATACAGGGAGTGTTTGAAATTTACGATTTTCAGACACCTCCTGTATCTCGGTTATCCCGAAACTTAGTAAAAAAGTAAAAACGGGTTCTAATAGATTTTTTCACGTGGAATCCAATGGTGCACGTAGAATTTTTCTAGTCATCACGGTTTTTGAGTTATAACCACAACTCAAATACTGAATACTCAACTTTTAAAATACTTAACTCTTTATAACTCAAAAACCATGATAACTAGAAAAATTCTACGTGCACCATTGGATTCTACGTGAAAAAATCTATTAGAACCCGTTGTTACGTTTCCGGATAGCCGAGATACAGGAGGTGTCTGAAAATCGTAAATTTTGAAACACTGTATATCAAAAACGAAGAGGGCTATGAAAAGTTGGTTTGCACCATTGTAAGTTTCACAAAAAAGTAGCTCAGATTCGCGAAAGCCGCAACTTTCTATCTTTCATAATAACTGAGATACCCTGCAAACCCATCGAAATTTGGACACCCTGTATCGACAACAGAAAAGTTTACCTTGTAAGCCTAGGTTTAAATCAATTAGTCTGCCAAAAATATCGCACAAGTATGCTAATTGGCATAACTAAATTTCATTAGTGAACTTTTCTTCCAGTGGATGATTTTGTTTAGTTAAAAATATTTGAACTTCAGATCTAAGCTCAAATAACCTTGATAGCACTTTGCCTCTCGACAACCATTTAACTTCTGTATGTAAAAGCAGATTATCATGAATATTTCCAATTTCTGAACACAAAATCCCAAATAGCCGTGAACGAGTCTTAATTCATCTGGCATCTCCTTAGCTGCCAAAGCTTGTCTATTTATGCTGCAATGAATAAAAACACAATCTGGTGCTACTTCTTTAATTCTGGTTAACACACCATCGTATTTCTCCGTCATTGCGAGTATATACCTACGCACTTCTGCCAATCAAAGCCGTGTTTTACAATAAAATTGTTGACTTTATTAAATATTTCAACTGATGTTGTTGAAGAAGTAAGAGGCTCACAAAATACAAATTCTTCTTTCATTTGATTATCATATAAAAGCGACAAGCATCAATTGCGCAAAATTACTTACATCACTACTTTCGTCCATTTGCAAAGCGAAAAAAGGACTGGATTTTATCTGATCTGTGACGGTCTCTTTGATGTCATTAGCCATTAATTCTATTCTACGATTTCTACGGCTTACAGTGTTATTATAAAGTGGAACAGATTCCAACACTGCAGCTTGCTTTTCTCCCAAAACACAATTGACAATGTCCTTAGCAGCTGGCAGTATAAGTTTTTCTCCGATAATGTGCGGTTTTCCACACCAAAAACAAAGCATTAACATCATTTTCGTTACTTTCAAAAAACGAAGTCATTTTTTTTGCCCTCTTTTAAGCACTACCTCTCCTGTTACAGCAGTATACGTAGTGAATAGTTTCAGTATCCAAAAGTTAGATACAATGTATATAACAATTAGATGCATCATCTTGATGATTCTAGTACTTTTAGGATTAGCACAGTATTTATTGTGATTGACACCAGTATCTACATGTTAGGTATAGTATTTTTTATGATTAGATCCAGTATTTACTGCATCTATTGTATGAATCCTATATCTAGTAGATGATTCTAATAATTTCATTGTCCCGTGCATAATTCCAGTATCCAGAGTTGTCTGCAGTATCCATAGTGCTCAGTTTGAGTACCTAAATGTTAAATACAATGTACTTAGCAATTAGTTCCAGCATCATCTGGATGGTTCTAATATTCTTTATGATTAATTCCATCATGTAATGTCTGCTTCTTGTATCTAATGAATGAATCCATGACAGATTCAAAATGTTGGCATTTAGATCAAGATCTTGGTTCCAGTGTCTCATAGACGCAACTATTAGATTTTACAAAATGATCGTATTGAATAAATATCAAATTAATTGATAAATTAATTATCATCTTAGAATACAAACTTAAGTTTCCGGATATAATCCAAAGTTTCTTCCGAAAATAATTTCATTATCTATAATAATTGTGGTAGTCGCAAAGTTGCACTTCTAACACAATTATGACCGAAGGAACTTAATCAAATTCGCAAAGCTCAGTTGCCAACGTGACAGTTTCAACGTATCCAACCGAAAATTAACTTTTCCTTCCACTTTGTAACGTTCACCTATCTTGTAAAAAGAAATAAACAGAATAAAACTAGATATCCCGCGGTACTAAAACCTTCGCTGACGTTTCCGTTTCCTTTGGTAAAGCAACGTCGTCATCGTCATACGGTCACGAAGTAAACGGTCAAAATGAAAGCGACGCTCTCAGCGGCGTCGTCGTCTGATATCAGCAGGAAACGGCCGTTCCACAATGTACCATTTAATATCAGCCCCCGGCTTTGTGGACGCTGCTGTATATCTGGCGGCGTCGGTGACCGAATATGACGTAGCTGGTGACGTCGATTTGCATATCTTTGAATTATTATGCGAACGTCGAGTACATTGGAATCGATCGGAAAGGTGAAATGGCTGCAGGAAATCATTGACAGCGAATGGTGTTAATGTTGTAAACTTGCGGAAACTCGCGCGATCCGTAGACGTGCTTTGTGCTCCGCGTAACGTGTTGGGGTTTATCGAGGACGTTTAATTTATATGTATATTTCAAATAAACTTAATATTAAATGTAAACATTTTCTTTGTGGTTTCGTTGTAACCACAAAGACGAGTTTGAAACGATCGATCGATTTTTAGGTATAGTGCAGTAGTAGTGGGTGCATTTGCCTGAAACCGAATTCCGGTTTGCAGATGGTCGTTTCGCGCAAAGCTCGATCTGATGCCCGTATCTTTTAGTGTCCGATTTTACCGTTGCGACGCTTTTTATGTTCGTCGAACCGTCGTTTCCGATTTGGCGGCGCTCCACTTGACATCTGTCTCTGCGGGCGCCGGAAGATCAGTTATCCCGCAGGAATCGATTACCTGGGCGCAATCGGCGGACTGCGAATCCAGCTCGGTACGCGGTTTTACGTAAGCGGGGAAAAGTCGAGAGAGCATAAATTATACTACTGTTAGGAGGGGCGTTAAATAATTGCGACTTGGTCTCTTTAATTAATTATACGCACGCCGAATGGCCCATGGACCATGGCACTTTACCGAGCAAATTGTTACTTTAAAACATTCAAGGAATTTTCAATTAGAGCCCTCTAGTTCATATACCCGGGTGTTAATACTTAATTTTGGTAGTGTACATTTCTAAATCAGTATTTCTAAGGTATGTGTTGATAAAGAAAAAAAGAAAAAAAATTGGTTGTTATACAGGGTGTCTCACGTAACTGGTTCGTTAGAACTTTTTTAGGTTCCACTATTCGTAGAGGTTTGAATTTTTGGTAGCGTGGGTTGTTGATTCTAAACTTTCAATCTAAAATATTTTTAAGATGGGCACCACTTCCGGTCTACCGGAAGTAAACCACAACTTCGTTATTTTAAATGGAATGCTATAGTTTTTATTACACCTTTCAATTATACATAAAAAAATATGTTGAGATTGATAAAAGTTGTTGGTACCTACCATTTTTTGTTTTCGAGTTATTTTGATTTTAAGCTTTTTTTGGCAAATTTCACCATGGTCTTTAAAAGCCTATATCTCAGTTAACGTTTATTAAAAAAAACCTCTAAATTGGCACGATTACTCTTCAGATGTTGCCAAATAGATTGTCATTTCTTGTATCAGAGTATCTTATACAGGGTGGTCAAAAATTGAATTACCGTTTCTCCATATTCAATGGCTAGAAAGTCGAAAATTTTAAATGGAATACCCCGTATTTTTTTACCCTATCAGAAAGGGAATTTAATTCTCTACAAATTATCTATAAACATTCCTATACCTATTTATTGTAGTTTCCCTGATATTGGGACATTAATCAAAGCATGCACGGAATGCGGGAAAACGTTTGATTTTTTTATTAGAAGGCAATGGAATTTTGACAGTTTTTGGTCCATATTTGTGTTATTGTTGTTGTTACTTACTTTTGATCACGAGTGAAAGTCATTGTATATCATGGCAAATTATTCCAACGCCGATATTTTAAATTTGTTTTATATTCATGGCAATGGCCTCCACGATCTCCAGATTTAACACCATTGGATTTTTATTTGTGGGGTCACTTAAAAAATCAAGTGTACAATTCACCGATCAACACACGACAAGAGTTGCGTGATAGAGTGATGCGTGCACTACGTACTATTGATGGCGACCAACTTCTACGGGCCACAACCGTAGAAGTCGAAAGAAGAGTTGAAAAATGTTTAATGGTGAATGGTCAGCATATCGAACAGTTTTAATTTTTTTATAATTTTAAGTTTTTGTTTTTTTATATGTTATTCATTCTAATTTCTGTTATTAAATTGTTGTTTTTCATTGTTTCATTTATTCGTTTTTCTGTTGGTTATTTTTGGTAAATAAAAGCGAGCAAGCTAAAGGTTATTCAACCATAGTTAATTGTAGAAATAATACCAATAATAATTTAAATAAATTAAACGATGAACTGTCAAAATGTCTTGGCCTGCTAACAAAAACACAAACGGGCTTTGGGATTCTATGTCTGATTTTGATTAATTTTCCAATATCAGGGAAACTACAATAAATAGGTATAGGAATGTTTATAGATAATTTGTAGAGAATTAAATTCCCTTTCTGATAGGGTAAAGAAATATGGGGTGTTCCATTTAAAATTTTCGACTTTCTCGCAATTGAATATTGAGAAACGATAATTCAATTTTTGACCAGCCTGTATAAGATTCTCTGATACAACAAATGACAATCTATTTGGCAGCATCTGTAGAGTAGTCGTGCCAATGCAGAGCTTTTTTGAATGATCGTTAGCTGAGATATGGGCTTTTAAAGACCATGGTGAAATTTGTCAAAAAACACTTAAAATCAAAATAACTCGAAAACAAAAAACGCTAGGTACCAACAACTTTTATCAAAGTCAACATATTTTTTTACGTATAATTGAAAGGTGTAATAAAAACTATAGCATTCCATTTAAAATAACGAAGTTGTGGTCTATTTCCAGTAGACTGGAAGGGGTGGCCATCTTGAAAATATATTAGATCGAAAGTTTAGAATGAACAACCCATGCTACCAAAATTTCAAACCACTACGAATAGTGGAACCTTAAAAGGTTCTAACGAACCAGTTACGTGAGACACCCTGTATAAATAGAAAACGTTTTAGGTGTTGCGCGTTAACAATAAAAAAGGAAATGGCCTTTTAACGAAGGTCGCATTGCAAAGGAAATCGGCCGTTCCAAATGGCCTCGAATAACATTTTGCGAGACTATTAATCAAAAGGGCGTGGGGCAGAATAACCCCGGTATTAGTTGATGATTTGAATATGTAGTTACTAATTTCAGTATCTAATTGATGATTCTAATATCTATTGCATTATTCCAATATCTAATGGATGAGTCCAGTATATAGTAGATGATTCCAGCGTTCATAGTAATTTCTTCCAGTGTTCAAATGTTAGATACTTGTGATTGGAACCAGTATCTACTGGTTACTTCCAGTATCTACCGGATGATTCCACTATCACGTGAATCATTCAAGTAACGAGATCTTGCATGCAGTACTCATAGTGATGAATCTCAGTATCTAGAAGTTTCACACAGTATCTATTGTGATTAAATGTAGCGTCTTAATAATAATAATAAACAATATTTATTGATTCACATACAAGACACAAACATGACTCTATGATACAAGCATAACGAGTGAAGAACTCTTCTACGAGCAATGTTTAACCAGCCCACTCAACCAAGAGAGTGAGATATATGCTCCCATCTTTTTATTCCGTAAATAAATCGCAAACATAAATTTTGTAACTTTTGAATTTTATAAGTGGTTATACTGTCCAAACAAGAATAATATATAGGAGTTCCGTAATTAAATATAGAGAGCACTAAAGTGCCACATAATTGAACTTTTAGTTTAGTGCTTAAAATGTGCTTATTAGAGTATAACAGTTATAAAGTGGAATATGCTCTTTGAAGTAGGGAGTCCTAAATCTCAGATCCTCCTCAATGATCATACCCAGATTCTTCGCACTGTCTCCAAAATAAATGTATGTCCGTCAATGATGATATTAAGGTTAGATTTGACATACCGGACTGCACACGCAGCACCGAAAACCATCACGGATGACTTAGGCTCGTTACTATCATCTTCTGGTTAAGCTATCTAAGAGATTATTACCATGGTTACGGCTATTTTACGCGCTCTGATTGGCTAGTAGATGGGTTTATCTATTAGATAAATTTAACTAAAAGATGGTAGTAACGAGCCATTAACACTAACAATAAGATTAAGCTTTTTTGCAAGTTGAATTAAGTTTCCTACGTCGGTATTTATATTTCTTTCCGTATTTAATAAGTCAGTTAGTTCAAAAGAACAACGTAATTGTGTGTCATCTGCATACATATATGGCGTACAATATGTTAACACATTAGCTAGCTCACATGTATAAATCAAATATAATAGTGGTCCCAGGATAGAGCCTTGTGGTACTCCTGAAACTATATTTACTGCAGAAGATTGAACATTATGGAAAATGTAACAATTTGCAATTTGGTCAGCATGAAAACTTTCAAGAAGTTTGAGAGCAGCATTGGAAAGCCCAATAATAGTGCAAAATAGCTAGGAAGGTTTTGTGGTTTAAGCGGTCAAAGAGTCTTAGAAAAATCTAAAATAATGAGGACAAATCATCAATAGCTTCAAAAATGTCCATGAAATGGTATAGCTGAATCCCGGTCGGAATCGAGATTGGAAAACAGGTAAAATATCAAACCTTTCCAAATGCTTGCGTAATCTGAGAGCAATGATCCTCTCAAGAACCTTGGAGAGGACAGGTAAGATACTTATAGGACGCAGATCGGCCAACTGTGCAGGATTCTGAGTTTTCGGGATTGGGATAACAAGTGCACATTTCCAAGCATTGGGAAACACAGACTCTTCAAGACAACAATTGATAATGTGGCAAATATAAGGTAGTACATGTGGACAACAAAGCAAGATCATCCTAAGACCAATTCCATCCACACCAATACCGTTGGTTTTAAATGTAGATATTATTTGGGATATTTCCTGTGTAGAAGTCAAGCTAAAATGAAGTTTTTCTGAAATTTGAGGTAGACAGGTATGTTCATAATTGTTTATTAGAGAAGGATCGCCAACTTCATCACTTTGGGTAGACAACAAAAAGTCATTAATCCGATCTGCATCACCAATACTAGAACAATTCCTAGATTTCTAAAATTGTTCCAAAGTTCTTTCGAAGTGCGATCTCGAAAAACATAATTTAAGTAAGCTTTCTTCTCTCTTCGAAGGGAGGCATTAGTGAAGTTCCTCAACTGTTTATAATAAACAAAATGTGCAGGGTCGCCGCTAGCCTGGAATCTGGCATATGCTTCATTGCGCAATTTGTAGTTTTTTCGTATTTACCAGTGCGTTGTTTAAAAAAGAGAGTTTGTCATTAATATCCTCCAAACGTTTTAACTGATACCAAGGTAAAGAAATAAGATCACGAACAAATACTTCGTGATTAAAGTTCCGGAAATCCCTATAAGTAAATCCCTCAGGAGAATCACTAGACTCACTTTTAACATTAACCCGAACAAAAACCATACAGTGATCAGAGACAGTGTGAACAGGAATCAGAGAAAGAAACATCATCATGAAGAAGAATATGATCAATTAGTGTAGAAATAACTTGAGTAGTTCTAATTGAGTGCGTAACTATCTATTGATATTTATCACTGATATGATTTCTTTCAATGTTCAGATGTTAGATACAGTATCATTTGTGATTGGAACTAGTATTTAATGGTTACTTCCAGTATTTTGTTGCTAATTCCAACACTCTATCAATGATTCCACTATCACGTGAATGGTTCAAGTAACCAGGTCTTGCGTGCAGTATTCATAGTGATGAATCTCAGTATCCAGAAGTATTACACAGTATCTGTTATGATTAAAAGTAGCATCTTGTAATTACTAACAGATGGAAAGGATGATTTCAGTATTCACAGTGATTTCTTCCAGTGTTCGGATGTTAGATACAGTATCCTTTGTGATTGGAACCACTATTTAATGTTTACTTCCAGTATTTTCCGGATGATTCCAGTATCTTGTGGCTAATTCCAACACTCTATCGATGATTCCACTATCACGTGAATGGTTCAAGTAACCAGGTCTTGCGTGCAGTATTCATAGTGATGAATCTCAGTATCCAGAAGTTTTACACAGTATCTGTTGTGATTAAAAGTAGCATCTTGTAATTACTAACAGATGGAAAGGATGATTTCAGCATTCACAGTGATTTCTTCCAGTGTTCGGATGTTAGATACAGTATCCTTTGTGATTGGAACTAGTATTTAATGCTTACTTCCAATATTTTCCGGATGATTCCAGTATCTTGTGGCTAATTCCAACACTCTATCGATGATTCCACTATCACGTGAATGGTTCAAGTAACCAGGTCTTGCGTGCAGTATTCATAGTGATGAATCTCAGTATCCAGAAGTTTTACACAGTATGATTCTAGCGTCCATAGTGATTTCTTCCAGTGTTCAAATGTAAGATACAGTATCCTTTGAGTTTAGAACCAGTATCTAATGGTATCTAATTATATAAATAGAAAACGTTTTAGTTGTTGCGCGTTAACAATAAGAAAGGAAATGGCCTTTTAACGAAGGTCGCATTGCAAAGGAAATCGGCCGTTCCGAATGGCCTCGAATAACATTTGGCGAGACCATTAATCAAAAGGGCGCGGGGCAGAATCAAAACCGACTTTAAATGTCGAAACGGCATTTTTCCCTTGGTGCTCGCTTTCCTTCGCGTATCAATCAAACGCGCATTAATAACCTCGCGGGACACTCCCCGATGCAAATTGCCCCCCATTTATCTTGTCATCTCGCCGGGAAACATCTGTCGATTGTGCTCGCAACTTGCACAAACGCGTTCCCTTCAAAAAGGCGCTTCGAACTTCCTCAAAGAACACTTTTGGCGTCGATTACACGAACCCCGGAGATTGCGATCGATATGGCCGTGTTATAGGCGTTTGTGTGACAATAGCTTGACAAATGGGGTATTATTCGTCGCTATTACGGGTCGAATGACAAATGTGGCCGTATATAATTGCCCCGGTATGTAATTTGTGAGTAACGCTTAACGCTATTTGCCCATTCCCCACTTTTAACAAAAGAGACAAAAACGAAATCGATGCGGCGAAAGCCTTTTAACCGCGTTCGAACGTCAGGTGATCGACGAAGAACCCAACAAAAATATTTCTTCATTGTGCTAACCCACCACGAATACCTGCTGAAAGATAAGATGGCGTCGTGTTCGTGACCGATGCAATCTTTCAGCAAAACCGAAGACGCCGGTACATTCAGTGTCGTCTACTTTTGTATGGAGGTCTGCACAAACGATTTTCATCACTCCTGCTAAAACGACGAACATTAACTAGATTTAACCTACCCGATACGTTTAACTTTATTTTATTTTATTTTTTTTGAAAATGTGTAGTTTATTAAACGCACTGTTGGTGCTAGTTTGAACAACACAAAAACAGAATAAAACCTCGCGGGCAACTCCCAAATTAGAACAACACGGAAAATTGACTCGCAAAATTCCCATTCGTTCGCGAGCGCGCGTTTCATCAAACTTGGCGCGATTATTATTTATCGCGGTCGTTTCGAGCGCTCGTTCCCACACGGCAGATGGCTTCCCGCGATAACCCGACGAGGTAATCGAAAAGGTGTCGCTAATTATCATACGTAAATTGCAGTTGGGCCACCAATTCCAAAACCCAATTTCACGACGAATGAAATTTTATTGAAAAAAATACCCAACTGTAGTACTCTATCCATCCATGTCACAAATTTTTAAATTTACATCTAATAATTAAGATCTTTTAGTTTTACAGCCTGATTCAGAATAAGCGCCTTATTTTTTTTTAGCCACACTATGGGTACTACTTTCAAAATATTTGGCAGTAATATGTTTTAGGACACTCTCTATACGATGGTGATATCAAATTTTCAATTGGACGAATTGTTTCAAAATGGCGATTGTCAACTTTTTTTTTTTAAATGGAATGCCAAAATTTTTTTTTATTATTGAGGTCCTAAAAACATTCTTTATACGAATAGTATTTTGTTTTTCTTAAAAATTAATTTCTTTCCCCATCAAAAAGCACACATTTTAATCTAGTGGCGCATGAATGTTTACGCTCGATGTTATTTTTGTCCAAATATCAAGTAGCGCTAGACACAAAAGAAACAATTAAACTTTATTTTGTAATAAACATCTACTTATTTATTTATTTGGACAAAAATAACATCGAGTGTAAAACATTTATGCGCTACTAGATTAAAATGTTAGGTTGCTTTTTGATGGGGAAACAAATGAATTAAAAAAAAAACAAAATACTATCGTAAATAGAATGTTTTTAGGATCTCAATAATAAAAAAGAAAGTTGACAGTCGCCATTTTGAAATAATTCGTCCAATTGAAAATATGATATCACCATCGTATAGAGAATGTCCTAAAACATATTATTGCCAAATATTTTGAAAGTAGTACACATAGTGTGGCTAAAAAAAAATAAGGCGCTTACTCTGAATCAGGCTGTATATTTTCCATTTCATTTTTATAGTTAATAGAAAGACAAAAGACAAATATCCTAAACTTTAATCTTTGGAACATTCGGGTTTAGCTGTCTTGAAAGATGTGCGGCTAAATCCGAATGTTTCTAGTTCTAGGTCCAATGTTAGTTCTAGGGACAGTGCTGGGTAGCGCTAATTAACATTAGATATCACTATTTTGCATATTTTTATTGCACTAAAACAGTCTGAAGACGCACGGCTAAACCCGATACTTTCTAGTTCTAAGTCTAGTGTTAGTTCTAGTTTTACACTAGCACTATCACTAGTACTAACACAAAACCTAGAACAAGCATCAGTCGTGTTTAGCCGTCTTGAGAGATGTGCGGCTATATCTGAATGTTTCTAGTTCTCAGTTTAGTGCTAGTTCTAGTTTTGCACCAGCAATATCACTAGAATTAACACAAGACCTAGAACTAGAATCATTCGGGTTTAGCCATCTTGAGAGACGTGCGACTAAAGCCGAATGTTTCTAGTTCTAGGTCTAGTGTTAGTTCTAGTTTTACACTAGCACTATCACTAGAACTAACACAAGACCTAGAACTAGAATCCTTCGTGTTTAGCCGCCTTGAGAGACGTGCGGCTATATCCGAATGTTTCTAGTTGTCGGTTTAGTGCTAGTTCTAGTTTTGCACCAGCAATATCACTAGAATTAACACAAGACCTAAAACTAGAATCATTCGGGTTTAGCCGTCTTGAGAGACGTGCGGCTAAATCCGAATGTTTCTAGTTCTAGGTCTAGTGTTAGTTCTAGTTTTACACTAGCACTATCACTAGAACTAACACAAAACCTAGAACTAGCATCATTCGTGTTTAGCCGTCTTGAGAGACGTGCGGCTAAACCCGAATGTTTCTAGTTCTAGGTCTAGTGTTAGTTCTAGTTTTACACTAGCACTATCACTAGAACTAACACAAAACCTAGAACTAGCATCATTCGTGTTTAGCCGCCTTGAGAGACGTGCGGCTAAATCCTAATGTTTCTAGTTCTCGGTTTAGTGCTAGGTCTAATTTTGCACTAGCAATATCACTAGAATTAACACAAGACCTAGAACTAGAATCATTCGGGTTTAGCCGTCTTGAGAGACTTGCGGCTAAATCCGAATGTTTCTAGTTCTAAGTCTAGTGTTAGTTCTAGTTTTACACTAACACTATCACTAGAACTAACACAAAACCTAGAACTAGCATAATTCGTGTTTAGCCGTCTTGAGAGACGTGCGGCTATATCCGAATGTTTCTAGTTCTCGGTTTAGTACTAGTTCTAGTTTTGCACTAGCAAATATCACTAGAATTAACACAAGACCTAGAACTAGAATCATTCGGGTTTAGCCGTCTTGAGAGACGTGCGGCTAAACCCGAATGTTTCTAGTTCTTATTTTTAATGAATTAAAACTAGAACTATCTACAGTGTGTCCCCGAATAGGTGAAACGACGCTTATAAGAGGTAAATTTTGTTCGATATTAATTATCATATTTTGGGGTTTAGCCCTGCTTGATTAACGATTAATTTTGAACATATTATCGATTTTAAAAAATCAAGTGAGCCTTGATAGTGAAAGAAAAGCTCTTTTTGAGGCAGGTAAAGTACCTTCTCTGTTTACAGTACGTGAAAGTGTTACTAAAAAGTTTTGTTCCGAATGAAAAACTATGGACATATGCAAATTTTCGGATTGATCGGCTTACTTTGAAAAAATCCATATAAAACAATTTTATTTCTAACAAAGACTGCCATGGAAAAACAAAATTGCTTTCCTGTCACTGTTAATCTGTCAAACTGTAATTTAGTAAACTTAAAGTATTTCTTAAATAATTAAATGGAACCTAATTTTGGAACTACTGTTTCAACTCTGCTTGAATTGAATTGGATTGGATTTGTAAAATATTCTGCTTTCTCTTAGTTTTGCAGAGATTTTGTATATTAATGGTAATTCGTAGAAGCGAAATGTTTAATGTTCTTTACTAAGCCGAGGAGCTTCAATGTCTTGATCAGTTTTGGGTTGATACAATATTAATTGTTGAGCCTTGCCCGCAAGCAACCTCAATTTATTCATGAAAAATCCAATGTTTAGGGTAGAAAATGCATGATTTTGCTTTAATAAACCGTCTTCAAATCGAATACAATTCCAGATACAGAGTGGAATGCAAAAAAAAATTTTTGGCACACTAAATCTATATTAAATTTGTTTTAAAATGTTGTTTATTTCACCTTGATATCTCAATTCGTTAATTAATTCAGTTTCTTCTCTAAATATCTTTTTCCTAAAGTAGTCTGTACTTACGAGTCATGTCCAAACTCAACTGTTTGTTCGATTTGCTGGATGTGTTGCGTTAAATGATCACGTTGAGACGATGCGATGTCCCAAATACTCAATTATTGCTCTAACAAATTGATGTTTTTCCAGGGCTTTTCGAATACCTGATAGAAATGATGGAGTTGTTCTTCCCAACCTTTTCTGTTTTTCTTCTTCTTGCGATTTTGGAATCAATCACTTTTAATTAGAGTTTGGATTATATCGTCGTAAGAATCTGCTAGTAACCCGAGTTTTAGTCTAAAATTGAGAACATTGCGGCACTCCAAAGATCTGATAGCGCTCAATGACATCTCTCTAATAATTATCTCTTAGAATTGAGTTGAATAGCGATATGCAAGAGTACAGAAAGGTTTCCATGTTCTCTGTTTTTCCATAGTACCAAAGGATCTTTGTTGAAAATCAAAATGTTAATAATTTTTTAATTACAAATTTGGGTTGTCCTATATATTCTGTTAAATAAAAAATTAAAAATGATGAAATTTGATACCAAACACGACATATTTATGTTAAACGGTTTCTGAGATATTTAAATTATTAATTTTCGAGTTGTCTTTTGTTTTTTTTTAAATTTTTTGGTGTAACTTTTTGATTCATAAAGATAAGTAGGTCGTGTTTGGTATCAAAATTCATGAAATTTTTCGCTTATAAAGAAAAAGCTACGACAAGATATGATTTATTAACAATTTTAAAAAGAAAAATTGTTTAATTGAATCAAAGTAAAAAAATGTCTTATATTTTGTGTAAATTCTGTTAGCAGAAATCGTGGAAAAGTCGTTGAAAGCAAATGTTCCTTCGAAGTTAGTTCGATAAAAAGCCGTGTCGTGTTTGCAGCACGTTCGCTTCCCTTCGTAAGGGTAACTTAATAACCCAGCTCTTGATCGGTGTTCGCCTGGCTATAACTAAACCAACGCAAATATTGGCTTTCGTTGCTCGAGCTGCAGTGGTCGCAGCAACAGTGCTGCTGGTGCTAACGCTGCAATAAAAGTGACGGGACGACCAAGTCGGTAATTGTATTGACATTTTCTATACCCCATTAGGTTACACGTGTGAGTGAACGACAACAAACGATACGAACACCCTTTTATAAACACACCTACAATAAAAACAAACAAAACCAACCAAAAACAAACAAAAACATCTTTTTCTGTATATCATTAATTTTTTTTCCTCCATGTTACCAAACAAAACAACTCAATTAAAATTGAGTTTAAAAAGTGTGTTAATGTACAATTTCGGGGCCGTATTTACTAATTTACGATTCGAAATTGGAACTTTTGGATTGATTTTTTTGTTGTTTTAGTCGATTTGCGATTTTGCAAAACCATTTTTTTTACGAACCGTTTTCAATTTGCGGTTTATTTACATTAAGTGCGGTTAGGGGGCTTAATTCGCCGTTCTTTTATCGAATTTTTTTGGACGCGATAGTTGTCTGAATTAATCGATTTCGAAATTTAATTAAAAATTGCAAACCGCTCGATTGTATTCGCCACCGGACCGGTATTTAAAACCCCACGCAACGTCGCAATTTACACCGCCGATGGCTTATTTTTTATTTATTTTTTTTTTTTAGTTGCAAACTCATTGCCCACGCAACACACTATAACACACAATTAATTTCCCGTCGAAATATTAGTTAAAATTGTTTTAGCCGGAACAATTTTTTTTGTTATTATACGATTTCAAAGTTTTTTGAAGTACATACAAGGTTAAAAATGATTTTGTTTAAAATAAAATTTAAAAGTATTCTTAGAAAAGGTTTAATAATGTATTCAATTGCAACGATATGCAAATGAGCGCACAAGATTTACCTTTCTCCTTTCCCCGCGCCGATAATGTTTAATTTAAATTTTACGAGTGGCCCTCATTCACATTCATTGCGCCTGAGACCTTCTTTGGTTCCACAAGAAAACTCGCATCTATTCTAAGCAAGCGACGAATTGAGAGAATTTTAATAACGACCGTTTCTTTAGAATACAAAAATAGGAATCGATTATAAGCTTTGTAAACAAAGAAATTAGAATAATTTTCGTTTATAATAATGAGTAGGATTAAAATAGTATTTTAGAGGAATTCAACGTTTTCTAAGTAGGACAACGTGGATTCCGGAAAAGTCTTTGTTCCCGATTGAAGTCCAGACGATTACCGCTGTCTCCGGTTCGGAAGAAAAGAGGAACGTAACAGCGTTCGTGGTCCACGTCAAATGTCAGAACCGATTGCAACCACGTTCTTTGTCCGTTCATAGCAAACAAAGAACGGCTGCTGCATTAGGCTTAATAGCTCTTCGTAGTTAGTGACCGTGGACGCAACTGTAGGGTTTTGGCGGACTTCCTGCAGGACGTCCAAAAGGATCTTTAATGATATTTACGCAGAAACTATTATATAGTTTAGAGCAGAGCGTAATCTATGTTCGTTTCTGGTGTATTTAAATTCTCTTTGATGTTCAGTCGTTGAAAGCGGGCGCGTGTCAACTGGGATAGTGATTTTCTTTTTTGCGACGTTAATGTTTTATGACATTAATGCATTGAAAGCCAAGCAAAAGTTATAATCCGGGTATATAAAATGAAAATCATCCATCAAAGAGAACAGATTATTCCACGTACAGTAAAATTAAATTTGAATCGGTGCAATTACGGCGATGGCTGTAATTTACATTATTGCAACCATTATCATAATAACCCTCAACGTGACATACACCGATAATAATTTCGTCAATAGTTAAATTCGTTAGAATAACATTGTTCGTCATTAGTTAATAAGAAAAAGATCTCAGATTTCTACACCTTCATTGTTATGGATATTTAGAGGAGAAACTGAAATAAGCGTATCAGTAAGAGATACAGA
>NW_019280528.1:0-118176 GCF_000648695.1 Onthophagus taurus
ATCTGTAAAACCAAAGAAGTTAAGATTTTTTTTTTATTTTCGATATACCATTTCTAAAAAAATAACTCACTTACCTCTTTATCCTATTAAATGTACCGAATGTGAGGCATTATACATTGGCCAAACAGGTAGATAACTCGCAAAAAGAATTAAGGAACATAAAAATACTTCTTCTTCAAATGTCTACCAACATAAAATGGAATTTAATCATGACATCGATTATAACAATCTCCTAATAGTCTCTCCTACACAACTGTAAGAAGGGTAAAAAATTAGACCTTTTAGAACAACTCGAGATTGATAAACACAAACATAAAAATCTAAAATTAATGAATGATCAGCTTTGCTCCATTTACAAATCTTTATACTCACACTTCAAATTCTAGTTTTTAATATATCCGTGAAACTTGTTTTATTCTTTTGTGATTACTCCATTTTAACCTGTAGTGTTGTTCAGTGTCGTCCACTTTACATCTTTATTTCTCGTTATTTTAGNTCAAACCAGGGAGGAATCAAGATTTCAATCAATTCCACCAACATCTGTAAAACCAAAGAAGTTAAGATTTTTTTTTTATTTTCGATATACCATTTCTAAAAAAATAACTCACTTACCTCTTTATCCTATTAAATGTAACGAATGTGAGGCATTATACATTGGCCAAACAGGTAGAAAACTCGCAAAAAGAATTAAGGAACATAAAAGTACTTCTTCTTCAAATGTCTACCAACATAAAATGGAATTTAATCATGACATCGATTATAACAATGTGTCTCTCCTACACAACTGCAAGAAGGGTAAAAAATTAGACCTTTTAGAACAACTCGAGATTGATAAACACAAATATAAAAATCTAAAATTAATGAATGATCCGGCTTCATTCAGCTTTGCTCCATTTACAAATCTTTATACTCACACTTAAAATTCTAGTTTTTAATATATCCGTGAAACTTGTTTTATTCTTTTGTGATTACTCCATTTTAACCTGTAGTGTTGTTCAGTGTCGTCCACTTTACATCTTTATTTCTCGTTATTTTAATTTTTAAATCATTTTATATTGTGACTTTTATTATTTATTTGACTGTAAGTTTACTTATTTTATTTATTTCTATATGCCTTTATTATTAAGTCAAGTACTTGGGCTTAATAATAGACAGTAAGCTAACGTGGAAATCCCACCTAGACAATAGAGTTAATAAAGCTTGTGTCGCCTTCGGCCAGTGCCGGAGGGCTGTCGGGAGGACTTGGGGTCTGTCTCCCAAGATAGCCCTGTGGATCTACACCGCCGTTGTTCGACCAATGCTAACTTACGGTGCGGTGGTATGGTGGACTAGAACTTCTAAGTCTACCGCCACCACTGCGCTTAATAGAATACAGAGACTCGCGTGTCTGTATGTTACAGGTGCGCTGCGATCAACCCCCACAGCGGCCATGGAAATCATGTTAAATTTACCACCACTCAACCTACATATCCAGGAAGTGGCGTTGGTAACCATGAAACGACTACAATCAGTAGGAACTATGAAGGATGAGGACGCTGGCAGCAGTTCAACACTCTGGAGGGAAGCAGTGCTAGACACACCCCTACTCGAGTGTAAGACTGATCACAGACCAGCAAAATATGTTTTCTCAAGGAAGTACCTCACCCACGTCAGTCCCACAGTTGTAGATGTACATAGAACTTTAAAGATCTACACTGATGGTTCAAAAGGACGAAATGGTGCAGGCGCGGGGGTATTCTCTCACGATCCCCTGATTCGCCTCTCAGAACCTTTAGGGTCCAGCACCACCGTCATACAAGCGGAACTAACTGCTATTAAACTTGCTGCTGACTGCATTGTTGAATCCAACAAGCGGGGTAAGTGTTTTACTATTTTTACAGACAGTAAACAATCTCTTTTAGCTTTAAGCAGAGTTATTATAACGTCTGCAGTAGTTATGGATTGTCACAAAGCACTGGAGGAGGCCGCGAAATACAATTCTGTCAGAATCCAGTGGATTAAAGGGCATTCCGGCTCCAAGGGTAACAACCACGCGGACAGGCTAGCCAAACGTGCTGCCGGTAGAGCGCCCTGTGCACCCGAGCCGATAATTACCCCCTCCTTAGCCACTCATATCGAGTTAATAAAGCACATTACCCACAAAAAATTTTTAAACGGGTGGGACCGTACCCCGGGCTGTCATCTCGCTAAGGAATTGTTAAAATATCCTTCAGCCGCAACAGCCCAGTTTTTCGTAGGGCTCGGTAAAAGTGCCCTTCGCACTGCCACAGGTCTCCTCACGGGACACTGTAAAGTAAATAAGCACCTTCAAAACATGAAGCTTGCTGACTCTCCTCTCTGTCGAGCCTGTGAACAGGATGACGAGACGGTTAAACACATCTTGTGTGATTGCCCCTCTCTGACCGACCTCAGATTGAGGACCTTCGGGGAGGAATGGCCAACCACAGATGACATCAGGAATGCACCTCTAGGAGCTGTCCTAGCCTTTGGTAAATCCTTAGGCTGGTTGATGTGACCAGAGCGTGTAATGGGAGGATGCACAAGGGGCCCAATGGGGCCTAAGTGTAGCGTGCGGTTTTGCATGCATCCCAATCCATACATACATGCCTTTATTATAATTTCGCTTGTAGATTTAGCTGATGATGATAAGTATCGAAACCGGTACTAAGTATATTTATTAGAAAACTGAGAAAGAGCTCTTTTAATTTTTACCTTATTTTAAATATAAAAGAAACTTTAAATAAAACATTAAATTGAATTAAAATGAACGCAAAAATTGCAATTAAGAAAACAGAATTGTAGCAATTATGCAAAAATGTTTTTAAATTAATTATAAAATAACTTTTTAACATAAATTAATTAATAGGATCAATGTAATGCATACGCAATCGTAATTACATCTAGCATAAAAACAAAATTCACCTCGATTCACATTGATTTATGTTGAGTTTGAATAACGTCGGTTTGAAGCTTTGCACAAATAGCTATACAGTAAATATTATTTGAAGCTGAAGGTATTTTATTTGCCAACGGGTCGTACATTGGCGCAGCTTTAACATTTGAGGGAGACACACAGAAAGACAAACGCTAGTCATTATTTACAGAAGATTCGCTCAATAGCGCAGCTCGCGGGTTTAATGATGAAAATGGGCCATATCAGTTCAGGTTGGTAGAGGCAGCTGCGCCGTTTCTGTTATAAATCGTACCGAAATTACGGTTGTTTACGATGAGCTACCGAGGGAATCTCCATGCAAATAAGCCGGTGTAAAAGTTGCTTGCCTCTGACTGAAGAGCATCTTTCGTTTGAAATAATAAGCAAAGTGTGCTTTCTCGTGCTTGTTTCTTTTTGTTAAGCGCAACATTCGTCAATGTCTACTCTTTCCGTTTGTAGTCTCACTTCTTTTAAAAACCCTTCACCGCGGAACGAAGTTTTTCAAGTAGCGCAATGTTACGTAAAAACCGCTACTCCATATTATCTCATATTTTCCTTTTATTTAAAATATATAAGTTAACAATTTAAATATTCAAATATAAGAACTCGCATTAAATTTACATTGTTTAATAACATCGTTTACCTTGGCAAATATTAACATTGCATTGAACTAGATTGCATAAGGATTAGTTAATAGACGGTGAGATATTCATCGTGAGTGAATATACTAGTTTGGAGACTACATCCCTAGTAATGTGTACAATGATATATTCATTTTGGTGGTAATTAGCTTCAGTGTACTCCTAGAACATAACAGCATTAATCATTTCATTCTCTATAATGATATATTATTTGATGACAACGAAAATTAGTATGAAAATGAAAATCTACAGTAATTTACTTCCAATTTATTTCAGATATCAATTAACAATCTTTTCCCTAATTCGGTGCTATGTAATAAAGAAATAACGCATTTAACACAACTTTTGAACAAACTTTAATTGGAAAGATTGTTCAACAAGATTAACGCCATTTGGTGTAATTTGATTACTATGCAATTACATTGATAATCATTGACCCGGTTTTATAAAGCTTAATCAATGCCAAATTAACTTGATCGAACGATAAAGTGATGTGTCCAACGATCACACAATGAGAATGCTTAATAAACGTCATATTAAAACTCGATTAACATGATGACCCGAGCAATTAAATTTCTCTTAACGAAAAATAACGAATTTTGGTATTAACGTGTCATTTTTCGCCTGAAGGACTCTTAAAAAAAATGTTTCATTGAAAACGAGGTTGGTGATGCATTAATTAAACATCTAAGATATCGCAGCACGATAATTCAGTTCTTTGTATATCATTTGCAAGATACTAGTTGTAAAGGAATGTGGTTACACCAACATCATTTTCAGTGACCACGCCAACGTTCACTTCGATAGTTTGACAGGCATAATATAAGTTTGAAAGTTTCAGCTCCCAACTTTGATGCCCAACCTTTATTCTCCTTAACATGATTTATTTTTAATTTTTCGTCCTTTTTTTTCATTTCAGTTTTTCAATGATGTTTCCTCGTATTGTTTCAAAAATGCTGTTTTGTATTACGTGTTGAAAAGAATGGAATTCTTTTCAGAGCTGAATTCCACATATGTAGGTATTTTATCATATTTGACAAACACATGCGTATATTAAAAAGAGGTTATAATGGTTTTATTTTAATGCAGTTCGTGGAAATATCTACGGAATTTCGATATTGACATCGGGGATCGAATCAATGATTTAACGCATTTGATGAAGGCATCCCACGCACAGCAGCCGCAGTAATTAAGGATTTCATCGAAGGGCGTGTAGACGATTCATTTCTATGAAGGCACAAAACGTCGTCTCGCCAATCGACGAGCGATTTAAAAGGCGCAAAATTAAATTATGGAGAGTGCTTTCGATTCCTTCCTTTTCAATTCCATTTTGGATCTATTATCAATTCTTTTTTTTATAAGGGTTCGACAGGTTAATTATATTTTAGTGTGTCATCTCGAATTTTCCTTAAATAATATATTTCCGTTTGTTTAAGTGGATAAGTAAGTTTCTTTTTGAGAAACTTAATTTTTAAAACTAAAAGTTTTAAAAGTTAACAAATTCCCTTTGCGGTATTAAGGTGCTTAATATACTTCAAGTTAAAGTTTTATACTGAAGAGGTCGACTTAGAATAACTAAGTTTTTTAGTTTTACCACCTTTATTATTAAACACATTTTCTTTAAAAAAAATTACAAGTTTATGAAATCTATCCTAATTACTGGATATTAAAATAATAAACAAATAAATATAACTTCTTATCTTGCAAAATTCAATTTATTTTAACGGAACCGGTTTCGACTAGTTTTACTTACAATTAGTCATCTTCAGCCGAATCTACAAATATATTTTAATTAGATTGTTAATGGTTCTTACAGGATAGTTATTACTTTTAGCCAATTCAAAAATGAAATTCAATTCCTTATTTTGATTTACTGTGGAAAGAGGATAACTAAAGAGTCTATTAATGAGAAATCTAAAGCTTGCCATTTTATTCGAAAAAGGATGATTTGAATCGAATGGGATTATTGTAGAAATTGAAGATGGTTTTCTATACACATCGAAATGTATTGTGTTATCGATTTTGATTATAGCTAAATCCAAAAAGTTCAAGATATTATCTCTTTCTAATTCCATGGTAAATTTTAAGTTATCGTGAAGTTGATTAATATGATTATGAAACTCATTTAACGTGGTTAGATCTCCCTCCCAAACACAGAAAATATCATCAACATATCTTAACCATTTGACTATATGTTTTTTATATGGGTTCAAGTTGTTTAGTATATATTCACTTTCATAATGATCGAGGAATATATCTGCTAATATACCAGATAAGGGCATACCCATAGGTAAACCTTCATTTATTTTGTAATTTTTGTTATTGAAAGAGCAATAGTTCTGAGTGATAATGTGTTTAAGAATTTTATTCAGATTATTGAAATTTCTTATATTATCTATTTGATTTTCAAAAATTTTAGTTATTAAGTTTAAAGTTAGATGTATGGGAATGTTTGAATAAAGATTAACTATATCAAATGAAACCAAATATCTTCCCATAGGATCTATATCTCGTATCTCATTAATAAATTGTTTGGTATTATGAATTGTATATTTTGGTTGAAAATTAAGTTTTTGAAAAATTGAAGCATGAAATTGGCTAGTTTTGCAGTAGGTGAATTGTTAAAAGAAGTTATTGGCCTGATGGGCATATTTTGTTTATGTAATTTAGGAAGAGCGTAGAGTTTCGGAATTTTGGAATTCATGTGTATAAATAGAGTACTGAAGAAAGAAAGGAGACTATCTTACTATTGGGATCAATATGCGAGGAATATTCGATTAAGGTACTTCTGCATGTGTTTATAATTTCGCGGATCTTTCTAATAACTGTGTCTAAGGGATTCTTTTCAAGTTCAACATAATGGTTTTCTGACATAAATTGTTCGGTTTTGTTAATATATGTTTCTTTATTTAATATTACAATGCCAGCCCCTTTGTCAGCTTTTGTGAATGTGGCATTATTTTCGTTTAATTTACGTTTGATGTTTTTCAGAGTTTTCCATTGTTGAATCTGAGATAAATTATATTTTTTAATATTTTTTTCTGCCTTTTCAATGTGTGGTATTAGGTCGTTCTTTATTTTGTTATATTCGGGTTGTTTTCTAATTATATTATCTAATTCAACAGTTAAGATAGGTAAGTTAATTTTTGGGATTAAAGAAAATTTGTAACCTTTATTTAAAAGATTTGTTTCTTCCTCCGTGAAGTTAATGTCAGTTAAGTTCTGGAACTGGACATTGTTCTTTGGTTGGTCTGTTGGATTAGTTTTCATTTTGGCCATTGTGTTTTGATTTTTCTTCAAAATTTGTAGTTTTAGATTTTTACGTCTTTTATCTTCTCGTTTTATGTGCAGTGTCTGTGTTGTTATAAAATTTGCTCTATGTGACTGTGGTTAGACCTATGATCACATACGGAGCAGCAGCCTGGTATAGGAAAGTCCGACAGACTTCAGTTATCAGTAAACTTTCACGAATTCAACAAAAAGCTGGATTGGCAATCTCTGGTGCGATAGGCACAACGCCAACTCTAGCAATGGAGGTTCTGCTTGCCCTATCTCCTCCGCATTTGCATATAGAAAAAGTGGCTAGAACAACCATTTACAGATTTAAGCAATATGCTCAAAACTGTTCCGACATGTCCTACCAATGGGCTGCGGAAGACATTATAAGCACTGATACTGTGCTATCAATGCCGTCAGATTTGGCGGTATCACTATCAGTGATTAATGCTCGATACCAGAATGTACTGCCTGAGTGGCAGTCCTGGATCGAAAATAAAAATTCTCTGGTTCGGGCAGACATTTGCTTGTACACAGATGGATCAAAAACGCCTGAAGGGGTAGGAGCAGGAGTATACTGCCAGACACCTCGAATTAAGCAAGCCTACAGCCTGGGTACGTACTGTACTGTATTCCAGGCGGAAGTATTTGCTATTGACATGGGTGCTAAAATCCTTCTTGAAAGAGGGGTGAAGAACATGACAGTACGAATTTTCTCAGACAGTCAAGCCGCTCTCCAGGCGCTGCAAGCCGTGAAAACGGTGTCGGCTCTGGTTAATGATTGTAAGAGAACATTAAACACACTGAGTTGTGATAACAGAGTCTCTCTGATCTGGGTCCCGGGTCACTCTGGGGTTGCTGGCAATGAAGCGGCAGATAAGCTAGCACGAGATGGCAGCGCTGAAGCGTTTGTGGGACCGGAACCAGCAGTTGGTGTATCATTTGCGATGGCCAAATATAGGATTGGACTGTGGGCTGAAGAGAGACTTCGCCTACTGTGGACCAGTTCTCCTGGAATGAGACATGCTAAGGTGTTTATTAACATCGCCACTGTCAAACCCGGGAATATTTTAGGACTTGCCCGTAGTAGCATAAAAGTTCTAATGGGTGTTTTTACTGGGCACTGCCGATTAAAAGCACACCTCAACTTGTTGGGTTTAGCCGACGATGTTGAATGCCGACTATGTGCGGAGGAAGCAGAGACGGTTGAGCATGTTTTATGCCACTGCCCTGCCGTTAACCGTATCAGATTCTCGATTTTTGGGTCGCAGTTTATCTCCTCAAAAGATCTGAATGACCTTTCGCCGAGCAAGGTATTAATGTTCGTTAAGAGCATTGGACTGCACGGTGAAATTTGATAACGATATCTATCGGGGTACAATAGATCCTTAGGGTCGCGGTGCAAGGTTGGTTGGTCCGCCTACCCGATATGTATTCTATGTAATGTAATGTAATGTTATAAAATTTAAAACTTCCTCAATTTCCAAGAAGTGCAATCGTTCTCTTAGACAACGGTTGATTTTAGCAAGTTTATCATAACAGAAATTAAGTGTCTTAAAATGTTTTCGTTTTTCTACACGTAAAATCTTTTTATGTATGAAGTTCAAAGTTGACATTTTTATGTTTTTACAGTTCACCTTAGCAAAATTTGGAATGATATTCTCCCTGATGCAGCAATTAATGAAATTTATATGATTCTTTGTAGTTTCCAATTTTATGTAGATTTTTCTGAGTCCATGGATTAATGAAGAAGTGGTATTCTGATTATAACTGTTGATATCCATGTTGCAAGTTTAGTTTAAATATTAAAATAATAAACAAATAAATGAGTGAAAAACAAAATTATTGAATTTAAGCTCAGTGACCTTATATGGCGTTTTCTTTCTTGAGCTTTTAATTATTTTAATCCAGTCATCTGGGCCATAAAGCAGTCAGTGTTTACTATTTTTTTCTATGACACCAAAATCCGCGTCATTTGGCAGATAGGAATGCCCAGATATCATGAATATCACATTAATTGTCTTGGCTGCAGTAGACGCTTCATTGCACAGCTTCAGTAATTGCACTGATAAATTAATATTTCGATTTTGCCCTCCGCAAGTGTCGCAGTATAAAGTTATTTCAGTACAATTTTTAGCGTTATTTTTTAAATGCTTGTAAAGCACTGTAGATATTTCTTGCGAACCCCTGCCTCCCTCTGTTTCATTCCATACAAACATTTCAGGTGGTCCGGAATTAATTGGATGAACACCGCAATTATACATGTACAAATTTCGTTTATAATAAGCGACGGACGTGGTTAGTTTTGGAAATGCTAGAGCCTTCTGCAAGTCAAATGTACAAGCATAATAATTTTCTGAAACTTGTGAAGCCTCATTCTTCAACTCATTTCTAATTTTTTCTGCTTGAGACAAATGCATTTTTCTTTCAGTCTCTATTTTTGTTATAATAGATAGATCCTTTTCTGAAGCCAAAGCAATATTCCATTGGTCACATTTCTTGCATGTGTCTTTGTAGGGTATTTTAAAATGCAAATTATACTTTGTAGTGAAAACATTATAGTAACATTTTTCCTTACATGGAATTTTTCCTTCTAATTGACATTTGTCTACATACAACTCGTACATTTTGTTTATTGACAATTCGGAATTTAAATATTTCCTATTAGGATTGTGATGACGTGTGTAGTGGCTGGTAAATGCAGGGAATGACTCAATATGTGATCGGATTTCAGTTTCATCAATTTTGTTACTTGACGGATGCCTCCCACGTGAATCCAATATAGCATGTACCTCATGTTTTGTTAAGCACCTGTACACCCTACCCCAACTGAGGTTTATGGTATTCAAAAAATATTTCTTACAAACTAAAGTACTTTTATCTTTTAGATCGAGATAATATTCAAAAGTACGTGACCGAGAGGCTTTCGGTCACCATCCCTAATACGAGATCTTTGTGGTACTTTGATCTTTATAGCGCCTCGTAGAAATGTATTTTGCTTTGAATAATCTTTAAGCTTCCAAAATGAAGTGAAAAACATTTCGCGCTACTCTTCTGTCACTTTATCTTTACATTTCGCTGGACACTTGCAATCATAATTCTGTTTAAATTGTTTTGCCGATATGGATTTACCTTTACGCGTAGTGTAGGCTTGACCACTATTTCTGAGTAACTTATTAACATTTTGTTTCCAAGAATCTTCATCTCTTTCTCGCTTACGACCTATTTGCTTATATCTTTTCTTTCTACTGGTACTAGTGCAAGTAGAAGGTACATCATCAACAGCACTATTACATTCTTCTAAATCTAACAGCGAAACTGACGAAATAACAGTTGATACTGTTTCTTTATTATTATTACAAAAATCTAAAATAGTATCTATAGTAGTTTTATTATGTTGGAAACGTGTGTATTACACAGTAAAATTTCGTTATAACGCTCCCTGGTTTTCGGATTTTACAAAAGTAAACTTTTTGTTTAAACGGATAGAAATTTAAAAGTAAGTTTTAGCATCTTTATGATTTCTCAGTTATAGCGTTTTCCCGGTTATGGCGCTCTTTTTCTTATGTCCTTAGAAGAGTGTTATAACGAATTTTTACTGTTTATGTACATACCATGGTCAGAAAGACTTAAGTCCTCGAATTCTTTATTAGAACCTGTGTTCAAATCCATCACTAAATTAACCACACAAGAAATTCACATGAAGATTGCAATGACAGATTATAAAAAGAGCTGTCAGCGACAGTTGAGAGTTCTGACTTAGCCCACTTTATCACAGAATCTTAAGCTACTTGGACTTGGTTCATTTTTTCAATGAAAAATGGTGCAAATCATTCAGTATTAAAGTAAACTAGCGTACATTATTGGTAACCTGATGAACTAAGTATTGAATAAGTCAGCACATAAAATTATAACTATTCAAACGGACCTAAGTATACTCTTAACTAAATTTGAGAAAAAAATAGACTTGGTTCACTTTCCTTCTGACCAACTCAAATATAACTTCTTATCTTGCAAAATTCAATTTATTTTAACGGAACCGGTTTCGACTAGTTTTACTTAGTCATCTTCAGCCGAATCTACAAATATATTTTAATTACAATTTAATAATTAAAAGTTAAAATTCTTATAGAACTTACGGTCAATAAAAAAATAAAATCAACATCACAAAGAGCAGACATATAAATAACATTTTAAAAAATGTGAAATTACACTTTAAAATATAATATATAAATAAATAAACTGTAAAAAGACAAAACCGATGTACAAAATAACACTAAAATGGAATTACTACTACTAATTACTGGAAATAAGAATTTCATGTCAATTATACTAATGAAATGTATGCCAAGAAATAATTTAGGGCAGTAGGTTATACAAAAGACACGCGTTTTAAACTGGCAGACTGGACTCATCGTGTATAAATAAATTGTATTAAGAAATTACTTGAAGGCCATTCCGAAATTAACGCCGAGACGAAGCGATCTGCTCGCTTACTTATTAATAACCCGTTATTGGCCCGTTGTCTGGTGGTCCTATTAAAAGGTGCTGTGTAAAACCGGAATTCGGAATAAATTTTTAAAACTTCATTTCTGGCAAAAATCGCGTCCCCATTCCATTTGCTTCTCCTTTTTATCGCCGGACCCCACGCGGTGTACATTTTTCAACAAACTGAGAACAATGTGTAGCGTATCGCGTATTCTCTGGAGTAATTTATATGGACAGGGAGCGGCTGTAGATCCGGAATTAACGTGAACTTCCGCACCGGTACACGGAAAAAAATGGATGTCGAAATAATTTATGAGGTCACTGTTAGCCAACGATCTTGTGTTTACTCGACAGACTTTGGTATTCCCTTTCTAAAGTTTCCATAGCGTAAGTAAAATGTTCTCGACTCTTTGGCGACATTGAAAAATCAATATTCATTTTAATGAAGGTAAATGTTTAAAACTTATTAATTCATTTTAAAATGTAAACAGATATTTTATGAATGAAACACTTATAAAAGTAAAGTATACAAAACGCGAGTTTCATTTTAAACACTCACAAAACCGCTGATATCAATTCTGGCATCTAACAATAAATCCAAGTTTATGGATTCTAACTTTGGAGTTCATCCAAGTAGAACAATATAAAATCAAGTCTTTCGAATTTAAGTAGTGAACATAATCAATATTACGAAAGAAACTATATTTATCTTCTTTATTTGCTTCAACAATCTGTAGCGTAAGAGAAGTCCCCACTATAATCTACTGCAATATTAATATTTGCAGAACGTTGAACATGATGCTCCTGCAATATGCTCGCGCACGATAAATCACACTCAGAGACGAGACTTTCAGCTACTTTCATGTAGGGACCTGAATTTTCCATTTAGTTCCACAAGCTTCTGTTGAAAAGTACTCTCTTCGTACAAATAAAACATGTGATATGTAAAGCTCATATTTACATTCGACGATTGCATGATTGGTATACGGCTTGCGGTTGTCCCATCGATTTTAGTACTAATTAATCCAAACGCGTGTCGTCGGCTGACACGCGTCACTAATGTTTGCCGGTAATTTCGGTTTGATTGAACGACTGGTTCAGCTACGGATATTATGCGGCTAGAATAATGTCAATGTTATAGCGTTTCAATTTAAAAATGTTTACACTACAATCGCAATCTAAACACAAAGAGAGAACGAATAAAGTTTTAGGCAATTGTCAGAGTTTTGGCACAGAGTTCACTCTCCACTAGAACAGAACTAATTCGGAGAGAAGATTCCTTTAGTGATTTTCGTGGTTTACCTCTCCTCTTGGAAACTCGCACCGTCGAATAGGATGCACGTGTACGCCACGTTTTCCCCGATGGGAATTAATTTGATTTATTCACGACTTTTGGCCATTAGCCCGAAGCACTTCTTCGTTCAAGGAAAACCTTTCACCTACCCGCACCTACACAAAAACTAAATGGCTGTACGGGAATTTTCACTTGGGCGAGTAATCCTCAAATCCCTTCCCGAAATAAAGGAGAAAAATTGCTCGACGTTCTGGAAACACTTCCAAGTAATAAGACGAAATTAAAACACAACTAACGTTAAAATAACAATAAGCTCTAAAAAGAGAAACGAACGAAAGAACTAAAATATTCTAAAATTTATTATGTAATTTCATTCTTTCTCACAATTTTCCACAATGAAATTTCAGAAACGACCACAATCTTCGCGCAATCAGGACACAAGACAAGAGTGTTGCCGATTCAATGAGAACGACTGAAGTGGAAATCACCCTATTTCGATGTTATAAGGGAACAATCACGACATGGTTGGTCATACAATTGGAGGTGGAATCTATTTCACAAACTATTTCCGACAATTTAAATTAAACAAGTAGCCCACAGCAATACGGTCACGAATTGCTTAGAATACATGTAGAGTCGGTTAAGTGTGTCTTAAGCCGTCTAAGTTGGAATCTTTGCATAACCAGGTTACCAACAGCCCTAAGTAGGAGAAAGGGCCGTAGATGGCAAGTCGCGACCAACTAAGATTTACAACAAAGTTCTCGGATTTAGCAATTTACGCTGGATTAACTTAGTCGGACTATGAATTATGTTGCCCATGGATGGTGTATAAGCAGTGATTAAGAGGTATACGACAGTAAACAACGGAATACAAATTTTGATGACTTTATGTAACTTCATATTATGTATTTCTATGTACGATAAATAGAAATTAAAAAGATTAATTAAACCAGATCATATTATAAAAAAGAAAGTAGGGAATTCGATTTTGCAATGATAAATGGGCGCTAAAAAGCAGAGTTGAAAAATAAGTAGCAATATTTAACATAGCTGAATATTGAAACACTATTTTCTACATTTAAACGGATTAATGATTATGTTCCATATTAACTCTGCACTTTTATTTACAGTGTAATGTATAATGTAATGTACAGGGTGGGCCAAATTGGGCACTTTTAAAGGGAAATTCCTATTTCTATAAAAGATAGAGTAAAAATGATACCAGTGTCTGAGGCTCGATTTTTATAAGAAACTTAATGGCGAAAACTGCATATCGATATCTCTTACGGTTTCAGAGATACAGAGTGTTTTTCAAAAAAGTACATTTTCGAAAAGTCGTCAAAAGTTTTTCTTATTGATAAATCTTCTGTTCTGTGAAAACATTTCCAAAGCAACTTTTTATGTAGAATTCGATGGAATAAGTTACCTTCTTTTAAAACAATATTTTAGCAATTATTGACGTAAAAATGCCTTTTTAGATGGAACACCCTATATATTTTTGCAAATTCGACGAGTGTATAAAATTTCCTTTCCAAAAATATAGCACACTTGATATTTCGTTCAAGTCTTCTTCCCCGTCTTCATTCAGTATACAGGGTGTATCTGAATGACTGCAACAAACTTCAAGGGGTGATTCTTTAGTGAATTTAAGGGTACTTTAATATATGAACCATGGGCGACTTCAGCTCCCCTAAGTTTAATTAAGGTTTAATTTTTTTTTCTCAAAAACCATAAACGCTTTTGCATTTCTGCGAAAATTTGTTGTATGCAGATGATAAATACATTAGAAAAATTTTACATAGATAGATGAAAGTATTCTAAAACTTTTTTGTCTCTCTGAAATTTTTCCAAAAACGACTAATTTTTGAGAAAAAAAATAGTAAAGCAAACACTGCCCGTTAAACAATGGGGTTGTCGATCAAAAGTTGGAATGAATTTTGAATGAAAAAATCTTAATAGGCGTTGCAAACTTTGTCAGAAATATTTTTGACGTTTAAATGTCAGTTTTTCTTACTATTATTATTGTTTTTCAAATTAATTTTTGAATAAAGTTCTATCGTATTTACGCTCGTTCACTCGACGTTTCAAAATTTTAAATATATTATTCCCCAAATTTCTTTTTCCTAGCGTTTATGGTTTTTGAGAAAAACAAATTAAATTAAAATTTTCCGCCATTTTTGGAGGGGTGTAGCTCGTTAGGGGAGCCGAAATCGTCCATGGTTCATAATCAAAGTACCCTTAAAATTCACTAAAGAATCACCCCTTGAAGTTTGTTGCAGTCATTCAGATACATGCTCTTTTAATCTGCTCCGTATGTTATAAATCACCCTGTATAAGTTTTTGATCTTTTCTTTTCAAATTGGCCGCTAGTTTGTAGATTATGTCACAATCTTCTAAAAATATCATTAAAAAGTTGCCGCCTCTCTGGATATCGTTCATGATATAAATTTTCCAATCTACATAAAAAGTTGCTTCGGAAATGTTTTCACAGAAAGGAAGATTTATCAATAAGAAATCGTAACCGTTTCTGAAAAACACCCTGTATCTCTGAAACCATACGAGACATCGATATGCTGTTTTCGCCATTAGGTTTCTTATAAAAATCGAGCCTCAGACACTGATACCATTTTTACTCTATCTTTTATAGAAAGAGGAGTTTCCCTTTAAAAGTGTCCAATTTGGCCCACCCTGTACAGGGTGTCCAAATTTCGATGTGTTTGCAGGGTATCTCAGTTATTATGAAAGATAGAAAGTTGCGGCTTTCGCGAACCTGAGCTACTTTTTTGTGAAACTTACAATGGCGCAAACCAAATTTTCGTAGCCCTCTTCGTTTTTGATATACAGGAAGTGTTTCAAAATTTACGATTTTCAAACACCTCCTGTATCTCGGCTATCAGTAAACGTAAAAACGGGTTCTAATAGATTTTTGCACGTAGAATCCAATGGTGCACGTAGAATTTTTCTAGTCATCACGGTTTTTGAGTTATAAAGAGCTGAGTATTTTAGAAATTGAGTATTCAGTATTTGAGTTATGTTTATAACTCAAAAACCATAATGACTAGAAAAATTCTACGTGCACCATTGGATTCCACGTGAAAAAATCTATTAGAACCCGTTTTTACTTTCTTACTAAGTTTACCGAGATAGCCGAGATACAGGAGGTATCTGAAAATCGTAAATATTAAACACTCCCTGTATATCAAAAACGAAGAGGGTTATGAAAATTTGGTTTGTGCCATTGTAAGTTTCACAAAAAAGTACAGGGTGGACCAACTTGGGTAGTTTTAAACGGAAACTCCTATTTCTGTAATAGATAGAGTAAAAATGATATCAGTGTCTGAGACGAAAACCGCATATCGATATCTCTTACGGTTTCAGAGATACAGAGTGTTTTTCAAAAAACTGCATTTTCGAAAAGTCGTCATAACTTTTTCTTATTGATAAATCTTCCTTTCTGTGAAAACATTTCCAAAGCAACTTTTTATGTAGAATTCGATGGAATAAGTTACCTTCTTTTAAAACAATATTTTAGCAATTATTGACGTAAAAATGCCTTTTTAGATGGAACACCCTATATATTTTTGCAAATTCGACGAGTGTAAAAAATTTCCTTTCCAAAAATATAGCACACTCGATATTTCGTTCAAGTCTTCTTTGAAATATACAACTTTAAAGCTTATATGTGCCGTTTTTGAAAAAATAGGCTTTGGAAATAAAACAAAAACGAGATTATATTTATAAGTAGTGAATTAAATGAATTAAAACATAAATTCGTAAACAAGAAGCAGATTAAATTAATAAAACTTATTATAAAACAAGAATAAATATATAGCAACAAATAACAACAAAAGTAAACTCCTTTTCTATAAAAAATGGTCAAAATGGTTTGTGTTATACACAGTCGACATATTCTTTTAGCTGTTTTTTCCGACTTGATAAGCTCAATAAGCCTAAGTGTTGCAAAAGCGTTCACAACTGCAGCTTCTAATTGCTGTCGGGGGTTTATTGGCTGCTTATAGATAACATCTTTCAATCTTCGCGCCACCCAACGAATAGAACCTTCATTACCTAAGCAACAATCACCAAAAGCTGCGATTAAAAAATTGGTGACAATAGCAGCATGTTACGTTGAAAAAATACATTTCACAAGTGCGCTAGAGGTAAATCGTCAACAACAGGTTCGATTTGTTGGATAAATATCTTCAAATATTTTATTTGTGCTGTGCACCACCACTACTGACATACGCTTCATCTGTCCAAATACAATTTAAAGAAACATTGCGTTCTTTGTCACATCTTCTCGAGAACTATTGGCAAAAATTCATGCGCCGTTCAAAATCTCCTGCTTTGAGGTAATGGACTTTGCTAGTTCTGTATGGCTTAAATTTGAATTTTTTCAAAATCCGCCTACCTTTGTTCTTGGAATTTCCGTGGTTACACTCAATTGCCGCGTTGATATCTGTGGATTATTTTCCATTGCCCCTAAAACTACTACTTCTTCTAATTCCCTTCTCTTCATTCAGTATACAGGGTGATTTATAGCATACGGAGGAGACTAAATGGGTAGGTACTTGAGGTCAAACTGAAGAGATTTTCTTAATAATGTTTTGTTAAAATCTTAATAGTTACATAGATATCGCATGTTAATTTTTTAAATAAGTTAGCGTCAACTTTTGACAACCGCTGATATTTACTGATATCGTGGACGTATGTCCTCTGTAGCGGCAGTGATGCGATGTCGTAGTTCGTCGATTGTATTAACCTCGGTGGCATATACTCTATCCTTCATGAATCCCCATAGAAAAAGTCCAATGGGTTAAGATCGGGACTACGTGGTGGCCATGGAATTAGGTCCACCTCTACCAATTCATTTTTGCCGAAAAGCATTATCGAGGAAATCTCGTACATTACGACTAAAATGTGCAGGATAACCGTCGTGCATAAACCACATCTCACGTCGCATAAGTAGCGGAATATCTTCCAGGAGTACTGGCAGATTTTCTTGTAAAAACTGTAAATAAGAAGTTCCATTAAGAGTTCCTGGTAATTCGAAAGGTCCTATTAACGTATTGTTCACAATTCCCGCCCATAGATTCAGTCTGAATCGTTGTTGAAAAAGCCTTGAGGAATAACGTGTGGATTTTCGTCCGACCACACATGGGAATTGTGAACATTTAGAACACCATTTCTGGTAAAACAGCATTCATCCGTTACCAGTATACTGTCCGCAAAATCTGCTGCTCTGTTGGTACGATTTAGTAGCCACTCGCAAAATTGCAACCGCAAAGGATAGTCAGCGGGAGTCAGTCCTTGCACTTTTTGAAAATGATAGGGGTGTAAACCGTTACTTTTCAACGTACGCCAAACAAAATTCTGGGATACCTCGAGTTGGTGAGAAATTTGACGAGTACTCGTGCTTCGATCCGCTTCCACAATTTCTAGAATTTCTTCTTCCACATTCACTCCATGTCTGTTTAGTCTACCGCCACCAAGACCTTTCTTAGGTTGCAAATTTCCTGTCTCTCTTCCCCGCTGGATTAACCGAAGAAAAGTGTTTTCAGAAGGGATCTGTCGATTTGGATATCGTTCTAAATACAGACGTCTTGCGTGTGCAGCGTTTTCTCCAGCAGCTCCATAAATAATAAGCATATCTACGTATTCTTCGTTACTGTACATTACCATTGTATTTTTTGATTAGTAAAAATTCTAATTTTGACGTTAAATGACATTGATTATTAAAATTAAATGACATGTCCGTTGCTAGGTAACCAAGTCAACTGGATTGACAGCAATAAAAACATGGTATCAGCGGTTCTCAAAAAACAAACACCAGTTTTTGAGTGATTTAACAAATTTTTAAATAGCCGTAACTGCCATATTACAAAGATTTTATTATTGGTGCTAATCAGGCATTGCTTAAGTAACCCCGAAATATTCGCAGTTTGAATTTAAACGTAGTGTAATACCGTATATCGTAAGAAATGCTGGGCAATTAATTCAACTTTAATGCTCTATATCTTTGTGATTATTACGTTGTAGTCAAAACATTATTAAGAAAATATCTTCAGTTTGGCCCCTAGTACTTGCTCTTTTAATCTGCTCCGTATGTTATAAATCACCCTGTATAAGTTTTTGATCTTTTTTTTTCGAATTAGCCGCTGGTTTCTAGATTATGTCACAATCTTCTAAAAATATCATTAAAAGGTTGCCGCCTCTCTGGATATCGTTCATGATATAATTTTTTTGCAGTCTCTGCATTCACCCCAGATTGTATAAACCATACTATTATGTCCCATTTTTCATAATTTTTATATGACATTATTTTGAAAGTTGATTACATCTAATCGTAAGTAATGCTTTAACGATAAGCACTAATACTAAAACTTGAACCAAAATTTGACAGATACATACTCATAAACAATGCATTTGTTTTATTGAAACGCCGTCAAAGCCCACTAGCCTACTAGTACGCAATTAAAAATCTTAAAAGTTTGAACGAGATATCAAGTGGGCTATATTTTTGAAAAGGAAATTTTATGCTCTCGTCGAATTTCCAAAAATATATAGGGTGTTCCATTTAAGAAAATCATTTTTATGTCAATAATCACTAAAATATTATACAGGGTGTTTCTGGAAAACACCCTGTATCTCTGAAAACTCTGTAAGAGACATCGATATGCGGTTTTCGCCATTAAGTTTCTTATAAAAATCGAGCCTCAGACACTGATACCATTTTTACTCTATCTTTTATAGAAAGAGGAGTTTCCCTTTAAAAGTGTCCAATTTCTGTACAGGGTGGTTCAAATTCGATGTCCGAATAGGCTAACTCGGAAACTATAAGAGTTAGAGAAAAAGTAGCTTACATGTCATGATCTCGTTTTTCGAGAAACTGCTAATGCCGAAAACCTCATAGCGCTATCGTCTTTNTATAAATCACCCTGTATAAGTTTTTGATCTTTTTTTTTTCGAATTAGCCGCTGGTTTCTAGATTATGTCACAATCTTCTAAAAATATCATTAAAAGGTTGCCGCCTCTCTGGATATCGTTCATGATATAATTTTTTTGCAGTCTCTGTATTCTCCCAAGATTGTATAAAACATACTATCATGTCCCATTTTACATAATTTTTATATGACATTATTTTGAAAGTTGATGACATCTAAGTAATGCTCTAACGGTAAGCACTAACACTAAAACTTGAATCAAAATTTGACAGATACTCATAAACAATGCATTTGTTTTATTGACGCCGTCAAAGCCCACTAGCCTACTAGTACGCAATTCAAAATCTTAAAAGTTTGAACGAGATATCAAGTGTGCTATATTTTTGGAAAGGAAATTTTATGCTCTCGTCGAATTTGCAAAAATATATAGGGTGTTCCATTTAAGAAAATCATTTTTATGTCAATAACCACTAAAATATTATACAGGGTGTTTCTGGATAACATCCTGTATCTCTGAAACCGTAAGAGACATCGATATGCGGTTTTCGCCATTAAGTTTCTTATAAAAATCGAGCCTCAGACACTAATACCATTTTATTTAAAACTGTCCAATTTGGCCCACCCTGTAGCATGTAATAGAATTATATCTATTTCATGATGTAATTTTAAACAAATAGATAACTCAAGATACTTCACTGGATTTATTGACATTGCTTTAAACTTTCCTTGTGTAAATATTCAATAAGTAACGAGTTCGACTATCAAAGACCATTAATTTGAACTGAATATGTATTTGATTGTGAATGTAAACACGTAAGTAAGTACTTTACGTTGGTAGTGCACAACGTTAGGTTTAAATCGGAAACTAGCGTTTCAGTTTCTGGCCGGCAGATTTCGATCGATGCGTCCGCACTCACCATGCCATGAATGTTAGCATCGCTAATCTGAACAATATTCGTGGATAATGCAAGCCACATCTCGATTACTCGGCCTCTATCGCCATAAACGCAGCTGGCGTAACCTCTGACCCGTTGTTTGTTACCGAACTACTGCCCACAGTCTGTGCGACTTTATTTCCGAACTATCCAACCCTACGTAGTTTACTATCTCGGTTAAATTACTTCGTAGTGAAGGTATTGTTCATGCCTTTGTTTCTCTCTTCATATTGATTAAAATCTCTGAAAGATCAGTTCAAAGCAACAACGTTTATCCTTTTAGAATCGTTCTATTTTCGTTTGGCCGAAATGAAAAGGCTAAAAACTGGCAAAAATCAACATTGCTTTTAAATTGGAAAGGCAATCGTGTACCGGTTTTGTTTATTTCCGCCCGGACGGATACAAAGCGTTGCTCTCGTCCAATCTTTCGCTCGTTTGCGCGTCGGAACGAGTAGCGAGCACGTACGCACGAAGAAAAATCAAATGAAAGTACGATTTGCATGCGAAAACCGTTTCAAGAGATCGCGCGCGGGAATCCGGGCTGAAACAGTGTGACTTTTAACGAACCGTTACGTTTTACGATACGGCAATACGCGATAAAATTGTCAAGAATCGTACAAAAAGTTTAATGACACATGAAAATTTTGATCAAGTAATTACTTATCCTTTTATCCAAATACCTAACATTAGATTATATTATTATAGATTTTGATCAATATAATGCGAGGTATTGCGCCTGCCCGCACCTGTTTATTCCCCATTACACTAATAACAGCACACTAATGCGATGGCTATTACAATATAAAACAAGTACCAATAGCGTGACTGATGTAATCGACACGTGAAACTTTGCTTATTCGTCGGCGCATGCAATTTAATTACTTAAATTCCATTAGGGTAAATTAACAACTAAAAGCTGATTATCCTTATTAAATATTTTTAAAGTTATTTGTAATTACATTATGTGAATTTCAACATTCACATCGTTCTTTTGAATGTACAAAACAATAAATATTCATTGGTGCTTCCCCAATTTGGGGAGTTAGAATCGATCGAATGAGGGGTTGCGAAGGGAAATTAACCTGGGGATAAGTCTTAAATTAAAGGCCCTTAATTATCGTTTTGCGTAGTAATAAACTGGTGGATTTGCCAGCAAAACAGGATATTGAAAGCGCCAACTCTAAATGTTTGAAATCAATTTCCTAGGTAAATTTCTACATTAAGTTAAAATAGCGAAATTGTATCTTTGTCTTCGTAGAAGTTGCGGAAAAGGTGGCTATAATAAATAAATTTATAAAAATCATCTGCATATTGAGCTGAATATGGAAAATTTTTATCGATTCATAAATTACTAAAGCCAAGTAGCGCCTGTCTGGAAAATTCGATTTGAAGCTTTGCATTCACGGCAAACTGTGACTGAATATATAGAACTGTACCATTTCGTTTTATATGGAACACTCGGTGTCTTGTTTATGTCGACTTATAAATCCAATTTTAAATGTATGTAGTTACAACTTTCAAAAATTCATTTACTTTGCAATCACGATGGTGAAAGTATAATGATATTCAAAGTGCATATTTGAATTGAAAGCATATTTAAATTTTTCTTTATGTAAATATTTGTAATCTCATCGTTTTGAGATAATCTTGTTTTGAAGTATACAGGGTGTCCCGTTAAGCGTACGGAGCGGCTGTATCTCTAGAACGGTAAGGCCTAGAGGTTTGGGAAAAAAATCCTAATAAGTAAAGTGACTAAGAGAAATAGCTGGAAATTATTTTGAAGTTCGTAATTCGACCGCTAGGGGGCGTAACTGCCATTGAGAAACATAAAGTTCCCGCTATCTCAGAAACTTAGACGATGAGCTATAACTTTGACAACATCATTTAATAGCTTGGATAATACCGCATCGCTTTTGTTTTGCGATATTTCTCATATCTGTCATAATAAGGGAGGGGGAGGCCAATGCGTTTTCATATGTTTACATTTTAATATCTCCTAGACCATTCAACCGATTTGAATGTTTTCGGTGTTGTTTGAAAGAGCATTTTATGCTCTTTTTAAAGATATTTTCAGTAAGACCGTCTGCTTTAAAACAAATGAGCTAGAGGACGTTATCTGCAGCGATTACATATTTTTGTGATTTTTGAAGAAAAGTTAAATGGAACGATACTATTTACTTCACAGACCCTTAGTCACCTTAAAATTTGCTAAATTTTAGTGAAAACCGCATCTCGATATCGCCACCCGTTCTCGAGTTATAGAAGAAAATGTTAAAAACTCGAGTGCCATCAATCGGATCCAGTTACCTCATCGAGAAAAACAAATCACATAACCATGGTAACTGTAAACATGTCATTTACTAACGCAGAAGCGTATGATAGAGCGTATGATGATTTATTTTCAATGTTTCGAATACGATGCAACTGCATGGCAAAAATGTGCAATGCAATTACGACAAAGAAAGACATTTTTCTCTAGAAGTGTTTTTAAGATTGACTTAGCGATTACGGAAAACTGGCAACGTGTAGCCCATTCAGACATCTCTATGAATTCGTAAATCACATTGGTGCGCAATGTGATCCCACATAATCTGGGAACTCCGAAAACAATTGTCCACAAGAGTTCTCAAGAGAATAATATCTCCACCACGTTGTTTTACATCAGGCCTTAACAGATACCGATTATGATAACAGACTGAACTATTACCATTGACTTTTAAATATGATTTGGGCAAATCCAAACCTTTTATCACAAATGCTATGGATGCATGAAGCATCTGTCCACAAGCTGATGTAAACTTGCATAATATGCATTCTTGGTTCGAGCAAAACCCACATTGCTTTCACCCCTTTATCTATTGGGTAGACTAAACGACCTGACTTTTCAAGAAAAACCAATAACCAGGGAAAATATGACAAAACACTAAATACCAGTAGAAACGTGTCCAGGGCCGAGACTTAAGCAGCGCTTTTTTTTCGTCGAAACTAGATTAAATAAATGCATCGAGGTTTATGGAAGGCATTTCGCACATTAGTGAGTTATTTTTGCCAAAAATTTAAGTTATTCTAAGTGTTTTGGTTTATTTTGTTTTATTATCATTGTTGATGTTTCATTGATCCGTTGGCTTTTCAACACGCCTCAAAAGTAGTTTTGAAGCAGTTCTAAGCTTGGATAAAGTGTGAAGGAAGGTTCTAGATAATAAAATTTTTGTTCTCTCTTATTTGTTTCCTAAGGTAACTTGATCCGATTAAGATATACGAATTTTTAACATTTTCTTTTATAATTCGAGAATGGATGGAGATATCGAGATGCGGTTTTCACTAATATTTAGCAAATTTTATGGTGATTAACGGTCTGTGAAGTAAATAGTACCGTTCCATTTAACTTTTTTTCAAAAATCACAAAAATATGTAACCGCTGCAGATAACGCCCTCTAGCTTATTTGTTTTAAACCAAGCGGTCTTACTGAAAATATCTTTTAAAAGAGCATGAAATGCTCTTTCAAACAAGACCAAAAATATTCAAATCGGTTGAATGGTCCAGGAGATATTAAAATGTAAACATTTGAAAACGCATTGGCCTCCCCCTCCCTTATTATGACAGATATGAAAAATATTGCAAAACAAAAGCGATGCGGTATTATCCAAGCTACTAAATGATGTTGTCAAAGTTATAGCTCATCGTCTAACTTTCTGAGATAGCGGGAATTTTATGTTTCTCTATGGCAGTTACGCCCCCTAGCGGTCGAATTACGAACTTCAAAATAATTTCCAGCTATTTCTCTTGCCCACTTTGCTTATAAGGATTTTTTTCCCAAACCTCTAGGTCTTACCGTTGTTGAGATACAGCCGCTCCGTACGCTTAACGGGACACCCTGTACTCTTAACACATTCGCTGCCGATTACACCTATAGGTGTATTATACGGTGTCATTAGAGGCGCCGAATACACCTATAGGTGGTTACTGTACAGTTGGTTGTATACACCTTCTTAATTTTTGATGCAAGTGTTTTAGTATTTTTAGGTTAGTTTTCTGACAAGGTAATTGTTTTTCAATTGTATATTGTCGTTTTGAAAATGGAGAGTCAACCAAAATCTTCAGGTTCGAAAAGAACATTAACAAAATACGAGTAAAATACTAGTACGCGACCGCTAACAGAAGATGAATTGAGACATATTTTATAGTCTGAAGACGACGATAGTGACGATAACTTTTCTGTACATAGCGATGAAGGACATACAACAAATAGTGACAGTGATAATAGTTATGGAATTGACGATGTACAGAACGAAGTGTTGCCAAAAAATAATTCTAGCGATGAAAACATGACATTGACTGAAGATGCATTTGTAAACAATATTCAATTTGAGGGCGCACAATCATTCTTCCCAAATATGCCGAGACACGACCCTATCAACTATTTTGTACTGTTGTTTGATGAAGATCTAATAAATCTTATTATCGAAAAAACAAATGAGTATGCAGCCAATCTTCTTTCATCAGATAGAACACGTGCACAATCTCGTATTAGACAATGGAAACATCTTACAACAGACGAATTGAAAACATTTATTGGTTTGTTGCTACTGTCTGGTACAGTTCAACTTCCTCGACTATCAGACTATTGGAAAAAACACTGGTTGTATAGAAGTTGCTTCTCCAACTATATGTCAAAAAATAGATTTTTACTGATAATGAGATGTTTGCATTTTTCATCTGATGACAAAAATAACAAAGCCCGTTTAGCAAGAATACGGCCCGTTATGGACCACTTCAATACTAAAATGCAGTCTGTTTACAGCTCTGGAAAAGAACTTTCCTTGGACGAATCAATGGTATTATGGAGAGGACGATTAGCTTTCCGTCAATATATAAAAAATAGGAAACATAAGTACGGCGTGAAACTTTATATGTTGACGGAACCCAATGGACTGGTACAAAAGTTTACAATTTACCATGGCTCAACGGATGTGTTGGGTGGGGCTGGACATACATCAAAGGTTGTTCAATACTTATTACAAGATAGACTGCATCAGGGACATTCTGTTGATATGGATCGGTATTACAATAGCTACGAATTAGCCTCATACCTTCTCCAAAATAAAACATACTGTACTGGAACCCTAAATATAAGAAGAAAAAACAACCCACGAGCCAACCAAGAAGCAAAACTAAAACCAGGGGATAACAAGTCCTTATTCTATAATGGAGTGCACATTGGTAAATGGACATCCAAACGCGACGTCCTGTATATAACGACTGAATATGGAAATAACATGGCTGAATCCAGAAATAAAAGAGGGCAAGTAACACTAAAACCTCTTGCAATTATCAATCACAATAAATACATGTCAGGCATTGATCAACATGATCAAATGCTGTCGTATTACCCCTGTGTCCAGAAAACAATGCGCTGGTACAAAAAAATCTTTATTCATGTATTACAAATGAGTGTAATAAATTCTTACATTCTGTACAAAAAATATTCAGGAAATAGAAGTAAGAGTATTTATGAGTACCGATTAGCACTTTTGGAATCACTTTTACCGAAAGTTGTACCGAAAGCTACTGTGACCCTGCACGAATTACGAAAAATAGAGAAAACTACTGAAGAAGTATATCAAACACCTGATCAAACAACTAAGAAGATGAAAAGAGTAGTAAGAAAGGAGTGTAAAGTTTGTAGAAGTAACAAGAAGAGGACTGCAACTATGTACATTTGTAATTCCTGTGAAGGTTCACCTGGTTTTCGCGTTAAATGTTTTTTTATTTACCATAAGCAATAAATTATAAAACTTACACCTATAGATGTAATCGGCACTGGCAACGTCATTTTCGTTAGAAGTGCCGGGTGCACCTATAGGTGTTTTTATAGTGAATAATAATAATCATAATTGTGTTAACAATTTAAATAAATTATATCTATAAATATGATATTTTGTTTGTAAATGGCTCATACAAGATTTTTTTTAAGCCGGCACCGCTATTCCAACACTAACTTACGCCGTGGCAGCGAATGTGTTAATAGATGTGACAATCGAAATATGAAAAAAAAAAAATAGATTTTTTTAAACCTTTACATAGCAATACCCCCATAAATCCTTTATGCACTCGCGATATATTTTCCTTATCCTGTATATTTTTATAAGTTGAAAGCACCTTTTTCACTCGAACACGAAACTTGAATCCTCAGGAATTGGTTTGGTGGAAAGTCACAGTGTTGCCGGTTCTCTGAGCAATATACCGGGCACCAATATCGTCCCGTCTGCGTCTGTTCTCATAAATCTAGCTTTGGATCGTACACCGCTCGATTTCGATTAGTTCGTTACAAAGTGCTATATAGTATCTTGCTCTTTACAAAGAGAGAGAGAGAGCGAGTGAGATGTAATTTCGAACTTTTTGATCAGCATGCAGAAGTGCCTATCAATTACCAGCACTCTCGTTGTTGAAGTCAGAGTAGTTCCGAATAAATACGGGAAAATGAAAAGCATCGCGTGTTGAGTTGAAAATGAAAAGCTTTCATTCCCACCTGTTTTAATATCTTTTAGATATTTTATTTTAGAATGAAACTAAACATAAAAAGAAGTGATAAATGGTCGTGTTTAATATTAATGTCCATTGAGTAAACGGTGCCCCGAATTTAACATTATCGTCTTTTTTTTGCTGTTTTTCTAGTCTAGGTTTCTCCCCTTTTTCCACTCGCCCTCGTTTTTAGAACGTTTCTTGAAAGGTTCGTCGGTCTGGGGTCAAATCGGGGTGTGAATGCGAGCCAATTCACCCCTAATCCTTACCCTTTAACCCTTCGCGTCAAGGAGCGACTGTTGTATTTTTCGAGTAAATAAGCGCACGTACCAAAATAATCGTTCACAGGATTTCTTACCGAGTTTTCTCATCAACAAAGTGTAAACGAATGTCGTTTCTGTTTTTCGATCCGACACTCTGAACAATGTGTCTTAATCTTATATAGAAAATAAAGTTTTTTTTTAGTTGTTTTTTAAAACAATTTTTACATTTCGTTGCGCAAATACAGGTGTAATAAATTTATCGTTACCACATCGAAACTGTCCTCTCACATCGCCTTTTTTTTCAATACCCTCTCGTCGCCGTTGGGGGTAATGCATATTACTCATACGTTTCCAATTCCCAATTGATATTCCCTGGCCAATCTGAATTTATTGTTCCCAATGCTCCGCTCGGCCTAATATATGTTCTGTATGCGGACGCGACCCGACCACGTTTCAGTTTTCATTATTCCCCTTTCCTTCACTTCTATTTCCACACAAATACGTACAACACAGAATCCGGAAAAAATGTGTTAAGGGCAGAAATGAAATGACGCCGGCGCATACAATTTCCATTTTCACCTTTCTCATCATCGTAATACAAAGATAATGGGGCAGAGGATAAACATAAGCGACTTCACGATGTCATCTCCTCCACTCCGAATACATACGAAAATCGATGACAGACGTGGGAGTTTAATTTCATTTTATGTGTTACTATCGGACTCGGAATGAATTAATTTTTCACACTTGAACGAACGTTTATATTTGTGTTACATTTAAAATAATGTTTACCATATTTTATTTAAACAATTTTATCATAATTGTGTCAATTGATAGTCGTTAGTTATATTTAGTTTGCAAATTGGATGAAAACGTTAATTGAAATTATTAGTTTATAAATTGTACTGCAACAGTAGATTTCATATAATTTAGAACTTTACGCAAAGTTCTCTAAAACTGAATTAAAACAAAGTCAAATTAATTCTCTCTTAACTCCCTTCGTATCAATAAAAGTTTTAGTCCCATAACTTTATATAAATAACTCCAATAAAACAATGGTGATGTAAAATTACATTAAAAACATTCTGTTTATGGTCTCTCATTTGTATTAGAGTAGAATGTTATTAATCAATTTCGACGCGTCAGGTCGCGTGCTTCGTTTAGATCCAATCGTGTGGTAATCGAAAACTAATGAAATTTGGTGATAGTGGATGCCTAGCCTTAAAAACTGCGGAGCTGTGCACGTCGCGCGTTGCATCGCGTCGGGTTAATCGATACTACATGTTTTACTGCAACACCAAAACTGAAGTTTGTATAGTGGGTTATTACGAAAGCGGTTCGATGTGTTGGGTGTATTTTGGGTTTTGTGCCTGTGAACGGTTTGTTCGCTTGACGAGGTTTTGTTGTTTTCGGGGATGATGAATGCGAACAAACCCATGATGTTTGGCTTACTACTTTAAAAACAATTACTGATTGATGAAGTAATGTTCAGGATTTTATTTTTTACGTGAATACCAAATACTTTCCATTAAGGGAGGCTTAATATTAATAAATGGCAGTGTTGAAGAGCTTTTTTATCACAGAGGCAAAAAATTAAAATTAAACATGTCTCTTGCATATGTTCAAGAGAAATTACTAATTTTAATTTGTATAAGTTGACTTAAAAGTAATACAAGGTGCTTACATCCGCTTACTTAAGTATTACAATATTATTTTATGCTATATCATACATGAAGAAAGGAATTAATATTTAAAATCCTCTAAGATCCTCTACCCTCCTCTCCCCTTTCCACACCTTCGCCTCCTAGCCCCCATCACCTCCCTCATCCATCTTTTCCCCTCGCCCCCTGCTCCCAAAATCTGTTTTCTGTCCATTGCCTCCTCCCTTAGCTCACTACACCCTCTCAGCATGTGTTCCAGCCTCTCCCAATCCTCTCCACACAGCCTACACCACCTCTCCACATCGTCCGCCCAGTACCTATTCCCCTCTCCTCATTTCCACAGCGGAATCTGGCCACCAATCTCTTCCCTTCATCATCCCCTTCCATCAACAACTACTTTGGCAGTTCCTCTGCCACTATCTCCCCATACCTTTCATTGTATCTCCCTTCTCGTATCTGTGACCTTCTTTCCTGCCTCTGTATATCAATGTCCCTATCTCTCAGTTCTCTCCACATTTCACCTCTTTCTGCTCTTCTGTTCTCGATCTCAGTTAGTGAGTATCCCACTCTTCTATAATATTCTTTCCTGTCTCCTTGCCCATAGATCAGCCTCCTCTCCTTAATTTCCCTCCAGCATTCTCCCAAGATCATGCAATGCGGTCTTGCTTCTATCATTTCCTCATACTTCACCGCTCTTAATAATAATAATAATAATAATAATAGACTTTATTGCCAAACCACACAGCAATTACAGAAATAAAACAATATAATGTAGCAAGATAATATAACCAAAAATAAAAACAATAAATGATTCGAAAGAAAAAAAAAAGATACAAAATAAAACTATCTAAACAAAAGAGAGCTATTATAGCATAGTGCGGCAAGCAATTCACGAGGCGCAGATTCAGGAAAATAAAATCCTGTTCTTCCATCTGGACCTCGATAACAAAAAGAGGTATTAAACATTAATAATTGAAGACGTAACAAATACAAAACACAAAAAAAAATTTTAAATTAGTTGTAAATAATAAACTAATTAACTAAACTCGATTCCGTGACATGCGCAACGCAACTCGATATCGGGACCCCTTGCAACAGAGAAGCACACTGACATCTGAATAATCTTTCAAATAACCGAGACCTGAACGTCGATACACTTAACTTCTTCTCACTTCCCCTATCTCTCTTCTTCTCCCTATCTCCACCCTTACTGCATTCACCTTAACCTCCTCCCTCACTACATACCCGGGAATCTCCCTTGCCAACCCTAGTACCCATCTCCAATATCGTGTTTGTATATCCTCCAACAAACCTTGTTCTTTCCATCCCCATACTTCTGCGCCGTACATCATTGTGCTCCTTACCAAGTCATCAAACATAACCTTTCTTTTTCTCACGTCCCTCCCTAAAGTTCTTTCCCCCCATCCCCAAATCACTCTGTTCGCTCTTTTTGCCATCGCCCTCATGTGCGCCCCGACCTTGTTACTTTCCGCGAAACCATATTCCAGGTTCGTGTACTCTTTCACTTGCTCTATCTCTCTTCCCTGTCACCTCCATTCCTCCTTCTTTCTTCTCCTCCCTTTGCAGAACTTCATTATCTTTGTCTTCTCGACGTTTACCTCCAACCGCTTCGCCTTAAAATATCTTTCCAGGGACCTCATCATCTCCTTCATCTCCACCGCGTCTCTAGCCACGACCACCAAATCGTCCGCATCCGCCGTATATATTGCAAATGGGCACCCCTGTCTCAATCCCTTTGTTGTAAAGAATATCTCACTTAACTTTTCCCCCACTTTAACCTTGTCCATCGTCTCCCTGTACATCTCCTTCACCCTCCCAACAACTTCTGTCTATCCACGTTATCGAATTCAGCCTTCAGGTCAATAAACAGTTCATCCAGCTTTCGCCCTTCTTGTTCAACTCCCTATCTACTAGGTGTTTCAGAATGTATATATTGTCAATTGCCCCTCTTCCCTTCCTGAATCCCGCCTGCCCATTCGGCAACAATTCCCCCCTCCCCATTTCCTCATCCAACCTCACCACCAGTATCTTTGCATACATTTTGAAAGTTGTGTCCAACAGGGTGTTTAAATAATTGTAATTAAATAATAATAATTGCTCACAATGCTTTTACTCCCCTTTTTATACAGTGGCCATATTATCCCCATCCTCCACCTGTCCGGAAACCTCTCCCCCATCCATACGTCGTTTATTACTTTCCCTAGCTTCTTCTTCACTGTCGCCGTCGCCTCCAACTATGCCTCATTTTAGATCTCATCCTCTCCTGGCGCCCTTCCCCTCTTCAATCCCCTCAACACTGCTTCCATTTCTTAAAGTGTTATCACTTCTCCTCCTTGCACCCCTCACTCTCCCTCTCCCAGTCTTCTCTTTTCCACCCCTCCCAACAATCCCATGAAGAAGGTTCTCCATTCAGTCATTTGTATACCTCTGCTGACTTCCTTATCCTCTTTAAGTATCTCCTTACCTCATTTTCCTCTTTCAACTCCTTAATCTTCTCAGCCTTCCTTTCCTTCAGCTCCCTCTTCTTTTTCTTGCATTCTTCTTTGTATTTTCCCCTGGCCTCTATATATCTATCTATCTCTACCTCCCCTCTCTGCCACTGTCTCAATTTCCTTCTATTATATGTTTGATGAGAACATGAGGTGACTCATTTACCGCAGATGATTTCATTGGTCTTTCCACGACGAATGAGTCAATACATCTTACTTACGCTTTGCTATCTAATTGTTTGCGGTTGGAGAAAATACGATTTTTACATGTGGGTTATCTACCTAGGTATGTTGAAGATTGCTGCAGAACAACATCTTTTAGTATTTAGCCCCTTATTAATTTGGTAACAAAGTTACTTTCATTTTGATACCCTTTCATATCAATGTGGCAAGGGGTTGGTATCAATTATCGGTGACCGGAACAGAACCTACAATTGGTATATCATTTGTGATAGTAAATAAATTGGAAGATAGATTGAGAGCAAACTCAGTTTACTCTGGACTAATTCTCCCGGTATAAGAGAGTCCAAGAGACTAATTAAGATCTGAGCATTCTATACTAAAAAGCTTTAAAATCCAATCGAGGTAGTATCAGTTGTTAGATGAGAAACAAATGTCTGTAAAAACCATCACGGCACTTCCATAAATCTCAAACTTAAATTTTGGTTATTTTATTTTTTGACATGCGGCGGTAATTTTATCTCCGGTTGGTTTCGCTAACTTTCGACATAGCCGCAATTAAAACGCGTCCGGGAAAACTGTGAATTATTGCAGCACGAGTTCGGATAATCCTGGACGGAATTTTTCTACGTCTTTTTGGACGTCCGTGTCCAGTCGTTATCTTCGCTTGCTTTTTGTTTGTTAATTAAATAAAGCCGCACAGTGGCGTCCCGCGGGATATTAAGGAAACAAGTGGTGACCCCTTTTTTCGCCCACGAAAAATAAAAGCCTTCCTACAAACGGTTTTAATTAACATCGCCCATCCAAGCCCGATGGAGGATGGATTTAATTAAGTGTCGGTTTAAATTACAACCAAAAAAAAACAGTTTCAAGCGAAAAGTATTACGGGTTGAACAAGATATTTCTAAATACAATGTCTTAATGTCGTAGTAAACGAGCTTGTTATTTTTATGCTTTAAAGGAGCCGGAAGCTGTCTAAATAGCGCCACCTATTCATTTACTAGATAAAACCGTAGTTTTACTATTTTTTACTCCGGAAATTTTTCTTCTATTCCTTTATTTTTTTCTAGCTTTCCTCCGAACTGACCTTCTTACTTCCGAAGAGTAAAACAAAGTTCAGGTTCGTTCAAGATGAAAAAGAAAGAGTGTAATTAAATTAAACTCTGGTAGACTAAAGCTAAAAGTTAATTTCAAAGCGTAATTTTCATTTAATAAAACATCGTAAGATCAAAAACTTGATTTCTTTACAATATCTATTTTTTTAAATGATTTACACTCGAAGATCAAAAGAAAACAACAATATGGGTGGGATATTTTCGTAAACAAAGTGGATTCCAGAATAAACTTTACGGAATAAAGGGCGTCTCTTGCTTTTCTTGAAAATAGGACGCACGACTCGCAAAATCGGATTAAGGGTTGAAAGTATATATTATATAAGCGGTTTACAGAAAATTTTATTTTTATTGTAGTACGCAAGATCAATTTTAACTGAAAGCTCTAAAATTTTGTTTCCAATAAAACATGTTTATTTCGTTTGAAACGAGAATAAGGAAGGTTGCGATGAAATATTTACAGAGATCGTAAAATAAAGTTGATGACATTGTGATTGTCTTTTTCACAATAATCTTTTTAAAACAACTCCCAACTCAAACGCTTTACATACAGAAATGAAAAGGAAATATTGAAGTTAGCGAGTACATGAGTGTATATGTATATAAAATTCCATAACGGAATTTACGACCTTACATAGCAAAAATCTTTTGTATCGCCATAAGCGAGCCGGCATAAAAATCTGCATAGTAACACAACGACCGAGGATACCATCTGGAAGTTATTGCCTCTTTTGTACGTTATTCTTTTTCTTTCCAACCGTAACGGTACATGTCATCAATGAAGCTTCTCACGTAGTCATGACAATAAAACAAAAAAGTCCTAAATCCCGGTAGCTGAAGAACTTTTATACTCCAGCGAACGCAATAATTGATATAAACGACGACTCTTTTCATCCACTCTTAGTATCAATATTTACACAGTGGGTGAAAGTTTGCGAACTTTACCAAACTCTGTCTTTATGAGCGACTGAACAGAGATTGTTTACTCGTTCGGGTCGCGTACAATTGAAAGGATTCACCGTCGTTTCAACCACCCACCCAAAACTCAACCAAACATCCAACGATCCCAAACCGAATCCATTCACGTTACGGTTAAGCTTTAGGTCAACGTTCCCGCATTGCCGTCATTTGTCAGAAAGACGCCACCTTAATTTACTCCCCACTTACGTTTCTAACCATACGCTATCTGAATTACCTACATTTGAAGCAAGAGAATAGGGATAAAATGGGAGAAGAAGAAAAGGAATAAAAAGACGGTAACATTGGGGCTATTTGGGTATGTCCTCCGCGAACGTTGAGGGGGTAAAACGCTTCGTTCTTATCTACGGTCGCTTCGAGTGTAAAGTTAACGATGCTTTCAACGCCGGTCGCGAATAGCATCGTCAAAGGCCTCTAAACACCTCAGAACTCTTCCGTAATCAGTATGAGAAGAGTTCCTGAAAGTAGAAAGTGTTTTCAACTCCACTGAATCCTATATACTTATCTTCCCACCCATTATTTTAATAAGAGACAGTTTGATATCCAAATAAATTTATGCGGTAAATACAGGGTGTTCAAAAAACCGCTGACAGACTTCTAGGGCAGGGAATACATCAAAAATTAAGATGAAAAGTCTTAATATAAATGGGGTCGCTAATGCCTCCTTAACGAGATATAGCGGGTCAAACTTTCTTTAAAATCAAACATTATCTGCAATAAAAGCCCTTTTTTAAAAATATTTTCAACTCCACTGCTAATTTTGTCAAACGGGCAGTATTTTCGTGTAAAGTGATCATTTATCTATCAATTGGTCTCTTAGAAAACTTTGATTAAAGCAACAGTTTTTGATTGAATTAACAAATTTTCTACAAACGTGTTTTTTTTAAACTATTACTTTGATCAAAGTTTTGTAAGAGACCAATTGATAGATAATTGATCAATTTACACGCGTAGAGAGCAATGGCGTAGATAATATTTTTAAAAAAGTGCTTTTTATTGCAGATAATGTTTAATTTTAAAGAAACTTTGATCCGCTATATCTCGCCAACGAGGCATTTGCGATCCCATGTACCGTATTTTCTCGAATCTTATCCGCACTCGAATCTAATCCGCACCCCGATTTTAAAAATGCATAGTGGTAAAAAAATTTAGTTTGCGAATGTAATCCGCATCTTTCTTTGAGCAATTCGACAACACCAAAACGATGCGATGCTTGTTGTTAACCATAAATATATATTTTTTCCGTTGACTGACGCTGATGCACCTAAAGAAACCTTGCTTACGACGAGTTTTTATTAGACTAGACTTTAAATTTACCAAGCCAGAAAAAATTGGAAAATAAATATAATTTTAAAAATAAATAGTAATGCCTAGCACGAATTCCGTTCATATACTGCCCTAGTAGTAGCTCGAACGTGGTGTGTGCTTAATTAATAATTATACATATAATAGGGTAATTATAAAAAAATGTAGCAAAAATCTAAAAGGTTCTTCTATACAGCAAAGTTTAAAGAGATGTTATTAAGTTAGCGTTAAGGAAATCGAAAAGCTGGTACAATTTTTGCTGATAATGAGAGTAACGTTGCGGCTGTTGCGGAAAGACCAGGTAGCTATTGCAGACTGTGAGGCATCGTGCAAAAAATTTACCGGGCCAAAGAAGAGACGATTTCATGAAATTGACGAGGCAGTTTTCTAGTTCTCTCAAGAAAAACGAAAGGAGGGACTAAAAAATTTTTAATACTAGCAAAGGTTGGACTGTGGGATTTATGCGCCGAATGGTGTTATCGTTGAGGCGCAGAACTACAATTTCCCAAAAGCTCCTAATGATTTTCAAGAAAATTTCAATTTGTCTCAAACTGTAAATGTCAACGAAATGGTAGTATATCTGGATATGCCACCCAATTACACACTGGAAAGAAGAGGTGTGTGGGAAATTTCTTTATAAACGAGTGGTTCCGAAAAATTGCGCATAACATTGATGCTAGCAGTAACAAGTGATAGGGAAAAATTGCCGACATTATTAATATTGAGAAAAACCATTCTGAAATCTGAAAGACTTCCTGAATAACGTCCTAGTTAGGGCACAACAAAAAGGACGGATAATGGAAAAGCTGATGATTAAGACAAGTATGGAGTCTTAGACCAGGAGGATTATTAAATAAGGATATTAATTAATCATAGACTGATTGCCCTTGGTTTAGACTTCTTGTCATAATAATAATACCTGGTGGAATAACATCCATACTACAACCTGTGTATGTATATGTATATTAACAAACTCGAGAATTAACACAACCGGGAGCAATTAAAGGAGCTTCTGAACTTGCTCAGTGAGTGTAGGCGACATGGAAAACGATCCCTGAAAACAATATTATAACATCATTTAAGAAGTTTTGTATAATCCGAAGATGACGTAGTATGGGAAGAAAATGACACATAAAAATGTAATTATCGTTCTAAAACCCTTAATAAGTCTTATTGTTATGATGTGATTTTATTTTACTATTTTCCAAATTACAACTATACGACTGCGAATCTAATCCGCACCCGATTGTAATCCGCATTTGATTTTAGAGCACATAAAATTTGTAAAAAAGGTACGGATTACATTCGAGAAAATACGGTATATTAAGACTATTCATCTTAATTTTTCATGTATTATCTACTCTAGAAGTCTGTCAGCGGTTTTTTGAATCACCCTGTATACTGTAATAAAATCCGTGTTTCCAAAGAAACAAAAAAGACTAATTAAATTTAAGATCTTTAGTATTATAGATTAGGTTAAGTAGTTACGTTTTGTTATGATTTTCGTTTAGATTTAAGAAAAATTAGGGCGATGTGCAAAAAAGAGGTAATTCCTTGAATATCCTTCAAATTTGACCTTGTCATTTACATTTTTGACAGGTATTGACTTTGGTGACTTTTCAGACGATTTTAGATTCTAAAAAAATGCGAGATCGATAGATTGTATCGATTTAGCCCATAGGCCGCAATTTCATCCATTTCTGTATCATTTTATCTATTTAAATTCCAATTTTTCATTTTCAAACTTCAAATTCAAATTACGATTTTCTCGAAGGAAATTGACACCCGAAAGCGCGTTTATCTAAAAAAACGAAAAATTAGCTACAAAATTACAAAATCTTAATCAAATTTAAAGTTTATTAATAATTTCGAAAAGTTTCAAAATTGACAGTTATTTTCTTTAAAAAAATTAATTATTTTGGCTAACCTGTGTAATTTAAAATTCCCGCCACTTAAATAACCAATAGGAGAGCCCAGATTAAAACTGAGAGGATCAAATTCGGATATCCAAGAAGGCTTTGTCCAAAAAGGGTATATAAGGCCGCGGAAATTGACACCGAAGAGAGATCAAATTTGGCTAGAGTCAAGTGTTGTCGAATCTACGTCAAATTAACCTTAAATTTTCTAACCTAAGTTTGAACTTAGAATTTTTTTTTGACAACTCAATTTTTTTTATCAAGTAAAAGTAAACAAGTGTTTCTGAATTATCTTTGAAGAAATCGAAACCATACCTGAGTTCGAGTCCAATCTTCCATCCTGTTCCCGAAGGATCCCTCAAGATCAAGGTCAGTCAACCATTTTTAACTAACATGTGACACCTCCAGAAGGAATCAAGATAACTGAACATATTTCCTTTTATCGGTAATCAAACGTTACTAATCGTATACTTGTTCCTCGTTTAAACCATTTCGTTCCTCCAAAACTCTTTAATTTTTATAACCATCACGATTAAAAATCAACCTTAAAAGACACTCATAAAATTAACGCGTATAAGTTTTGTCTACGACAACACTCTTCTAAACGAGTTACCTCTTTCTTGCACAGACGTATTTATTTAGGCTCGTTTTTATGTTTAGTTCGTAAATTTAAAAATTTAGCTAATAGATGTCTCCATGAACCTGCAATTTATTTTTCTATTCCCTGAGATCATGTTTTTTAATTTAAAAATGTATTTTTTTCGGACACCCACTGGAAATGGCCTATATTTCCTTATTACAAATCGTAAAGAAAAGTACCTCATTTCTTTATAGCAACCAAATAAACAATTAATTATTTATTAGAATAAATATTAAACGTATAATTATTAAGATTAGAGAAGCTTATACTTGATGTACACTGTTGTAACTGTAAATCACCACATGTTAGTGAAGATTTTGATAACACCTCCTGATGAANTTCTGTATCATTTTATCTATTTAAATTCCAATTTTTCATTTTCAAACTTCAAATTCAAATTACGATTTTCTCGAAGGAAATTGACACCCGAAAGCGCGTTTATCTAAAAAAACGAAAAATTAGCTACAAAATTACAAAATCTTAATCAAATTTAAAGTTTATTAATAATTTCGAAAGGTTTCAAAATTGACAGTTATTTTCTTTAAAAAAATTAATTATTTTGGCTAACCTGTGTAATTTATAATTCCCGCCACTTAAATAACCAATCGGAGAGCCCAGATTAAAACTGACAGGATCAAATTCGGATATCCAAGAAGGCTTTGTCCAAAAAGGGTATATAAGGCCGCGGAAATTGACACCGGAGAGAGATTAAATTTGGCTAGAGTCAAGTGTTGTCGAATCTACGTCAAATTAACCTTAAATTTTTCTAACCTAAGTCTGAACTTAGAATTTTCTTTTATCAAGTAAAAGTAAACAAGTGTTTCTGAATTATCTTCGAAGAAATCGAAACCATACCTGAGTTCGAGTCCAATCTTCCATCCTGTTCCCGAAGGATCCCTCAAGATCAAGGTCAGTCAGCCATTTTTAACTAACATGTGACACCTCCAGAAGGAATCAAGATAAGTGAACATATTTCCTTTTATCGGTAATCAAACGTTACTAATCGTATACTTCTTCCTCGTTTAAACCATTTCCTTCCTCCAAAACTCTTTAATTTTTATAACCATCATGATTAAAAATCAACCTTAAAAGACACTCATAAAATTAACGCGTTTAAGCTTTGTCTACGACAACACTCTTCTAAACGAGTTACCTCTTTCTTGCACAGACGTATTTATTTAGGCTCGTTTTTATGTTGAGTTCGTAAATTTAAAAATTTAGCTAATAGATGTCTCCATGAACCTACAATTTATTGATCATGTTTTTTAATTTAAAAATGTATTTTTTTCGGACACTCACTGGAAATGGCCTATATTTCCTTATTACAAATCGTAAAGAAAAGTACCTCATTTCTTTATAGCAACCATTTCTTTATAGCAACCAAATAAACAATTAATTATTTATTAGAATAAATATTAAACGTACAATTATTAAGGTTAGAGAAGCTTATATAGTTCATTTTTTTTTCTATAATACCTGCCAAATTGTTGTAAAGTTGGCAAAATTACCAGGGAGTTTTATTTTATCGTGTTTTGAAGTAAATATGTTTGAGCTTTCGTTATTCAAAATTGCATAAAAAATGTTGTGGGGTGTTTATTTGCCATTTATTTACCTAGAAAAGGTGTTTTGTTCTATTTAATTACTTTGTAGCACGTTTTTACAACAAACATGTACTTCGTTAAAATCGTATTTATCTAAAAATTTATTAGTATTTTAACCTCAACTATTTAGTTACTAAAAATGTTACTAAAATCAGGAAAACAACATAAATTTTATAAGGGTCTTAGTAATACCAACAGAAACCCTAAAAAATTTACATTGACAAGTATTATAGAAAAAAAACGAACTATACTTGATGTACACTGTTGTAACTGTAAATCACCACATGTTAGTGACGATTTTGATAACACCTCCTGATGAATCACTACTTTATTTTTTTTGTTTGATTGCTGTAGTGAGGGAAACGGCAGAAACGTCAATTTGATTCTCGAGCTCGTTGTTTACTTTTTAAATAATTTCTTATAAAATGTAGGTGGTAATTCATTTAAATTGAGTGTCCGAAAAAAACTTCATGTATTATTCTTAAAGAAAAGTAACTTCTTCTTTACTCATCGCGTTTCTAATCTCAGCTTCACCTCGATTAGAAAATTCGCGATTCGTAAAGAAAAAAGTATACTTTCTTTACTTATAATACAAATAACTATTGTTCGTTGTGAATCAAATGAAATATTTTTGTGTGATTTATCGTTTGTATAATTAATTTGTAAAAATTGGTTTGCATAAATAATTATTAACCGAACAAAAACAAAATAATACAATACATTATGAGTAAAATTGACTTTGAAAATAAACTACAGATATATTATCCCCAAGAAACATAAATATTTGTGCAATATATTGTGGCTGAGACAAGCAGCAACTTCTCTCTACATCAAATAGTAATAAGTTACCTCGTTGACATCTCGATGATTGATAGTGGTACGTTGAAAAACGCCCTTAGAATAAAATTTTACGGCAATTCACTATTGTTTCACCACGTAACCGTTGACGACGATGAGAACGTCACATGAAAAATTCAGCTGACGTCGACGCCGCGCTACGACTAAACTAGATGAAATTTTAAATATGTTCTCTCTTTTAGATGCTTATTTTAGCGAAGCTAGATTATACCGCACGGGTTTAATATTGTTGTGAATACAAAAACAAAGCGTGGATTATCATAATCGGTAAAAAATGCAACACGAAGCTTTTGCAATTCAGGCGGAGCTGCGATTTCCCAAACCTTAAAGAAATAAAAAAATCCACCAAATTCCCCCCCGAATTTCCACTCGGAAGCCGATTTTCTCGGTAATATTTTTCAATTCTCGTTTGGTCCGGCATTCTACCAGCTCGGACATGTCTTGAATTTTTATATCATAGCACTTCAAATAAATCACCGGTTGTAGTGCGGAATGAAAATCAACAGATATGATTTTAGGACCTTTTCGGGAGTTTTCAATCCCATCAAGTCAAAAACGTGACTTTTCTATTGATATAATTTCTAAGTTATTCTAACCAAATTCGGTATTCATATCTCGAACTTGTATAACTTATTCTAATAATACAAACATTAAATTAAATTTTATTCCAAAAGTTTCGGTAATAACTAACTGTATATTCAGCCATTTCAAGCTTGTTTGTGGGAATAGCATCGCATAATTTGGTATACCAAGATGTAAAATTGTCAAGCAACTCGCGTTCGCTTGTACACGTATGTTATAAGTTATATGGTGCACGGAACCGAAATTACATAGAAGAGATGCCTCTGACGTGCTGCATTTAAGAACTAAACGCAGCCCCGGAAGAGTTTTGTTTGGGCAATTAATTTAGGTTGGTAGAAATTTAGTACATTCGTCAACACCGGCACCTCCACCATTCCTCGTTCGTACATTCGTTGTTAGCCCTTTTAATCCGAGCCTCACGAAGGATTCGAGAAAGTTAAATGCACCAGAAGTTCCCATCGTGGACAAGTTTTAATTGAATGCATTGTTGCGTCGAGCTGCATTTCAAGTCGGTAGGAAGTTTTCCAATGGTAATATCCACCGGAGGTGATCGTTTAGCGTCGCGGAAGAGATTGGGATGTCGTATCCGAGGCTTGTGTAGCACAGGGGAGTTGATAAAAAGGAAATATAGTTATGGAGAAGAGGAGAAATCCTTTTTGGAAATTGAAATAAGCTCTCCTTATGGTCGACGTCGAAATATAAATGAAGGTCATATCGTGGGATTATCGCTGATAAAGAGGTGCGGCTCGCGGTTGAAAAATCGATTCCACTTCCGCACACTTATATCGTTCGCGAACGCTCTGAATCCAATTTGCATAAATCTCAAATCCTTATGGTGCCTCTCTATCTGTTTCCACCCGAACTAAAGTGCACCTCTTAATTGACTTTATTCAACTTAAATAATTGAAACTCAATTTATGTTCTCTTTGTAACATTTACATTTTTTGTATATAATGAATTTCACTTATGATGCAATATACAAAAATATATTTCTATAGAAACCAGGACATAATTTGATTTTACAGTAAAAACTCGATAATTAATACGGGGAAGGCAATATCCGTTATAGCTCAATAAAGAATATCAAGAATATACAATAAAGAATATACAATAATCTAGTGCTATATAACAAATAAAATTAGACCAACACTAGACCTAGGACTAGAAACATTCCGTTTAGCCGTGCGTCTCTTAAGACGACTAAATCTGATTATATCTAGTTCTAGGTGTAATGTTAGTTGTAGTGACAGTGGTAGGTAGCGCTAGTTAGCATAAAATATCAGTATATTGCATATTTTTATTGAACTAAAACTAGGACTAACACTAGACCTAGAACTAGAAAGTTTTGGGTTTAGCCATGCGTCTTCAGACGCACGGCTAATCCCGAATGTTTCTAGTTCTAGGTTTAGTGTTAGTTCTAGTTTTGCACTAGCACTATTACTAGAATTAACACAAGACCTAGAACTAGAATCATTCAGGTTTAGCCGTCTTGAAAGACGAATGTTATTAGATCTAGGTATAATGTTAGCTCTAGTGATAGTGGTAGGTGGCGCTAGTTAGCATTAAGATATCAATATGTTGCATATTTTTATTGAACTAAAACTACAACTGTTACTAAAACTAACATAAGACCTAGAACTAGAATCATTCGGGTTTAGCTGTCTTGAAAGACGTGCGGCTAAACCCGAATGGTTCTAGTTCTAGGTCTAGTGTTTGTTCTAATTTTGCTCTAGCACTATCACTATAACTAACACAAGACGAACTAGAATTATTTGGGTTTAGCCGTCTTGAAAGACGTACGGCTAAATCCGTACTGAATGTTTCTAGATCTATTTAAGTCTAGTGTTAGTTCTAGTTTTAATTGTTATTCAGTGGTATATTTTTATTGAATGAAAAGTAGAACTAACACTAGACCTAGAATTAGAAACATTCGGGTTTAGCCGTGCTCCTCTTAAAATGGCAGAAACCTTAAGGTGGGATTTCCTAAGCGCGCCTGCCGCAAGCGTCAACGCACACGTCTGACGGATGCGTCAAAATGCTGGGTGTAGACGCAGCATGCTGTTTTCCAATAAGCGTGTCACCATGCGACGGACCTGCCGCAAATTAGTCAAATTTGTTTGACTATTTTTTTTTAACGACGTTTGGGTAACCGTACAATGGACCCGCAACATAATAACAAATTGCTTCTCTTGTTACAAGAGCATGACGATGACGAAATTTTGTTATTACTTTTGAGAAAAAAGAAAAGAAAAGTTGCGCGTAATTTGTATCAACGTAGACTGAAAGAGGGTTTTTCAAATACTCTCTTAAAAAATCATTTATTACTAGACGAGCAGACATTTAAACAGTTTTTTAGATTGAATAAAAGTCAATTTCATTTTATTCTTGGACTTGTTGGTGATAGATTAACANTAGTGGCGGACCTCAGAAATCCTTAAATGAATGGAAGAGAGTAAATAATTATATAATGTTCTGGAATAAGTGTTTATTATTTTATTTTAGGTTTTCGTAGATGGGAAAAGCCAAGTCCGTAAAAGGGCAAGGATAATTAAAAACAGCTATACTGAGACAGGAAATAAAGCTGCACCAGAACGCGAACTTTCCGAAATTGAAAAAAAACTACTATATCTGACAGGCGAGGTTGTTATAGAAGGAATGGAAGGTGTGCCAGAAATAGGAATAAATAATAATGAAAATATTGCAGTTGCTGTGGATCAAGAAAAAAATAAAGAGCAGCAAAAACTTTCAAACTCTTCAAAGAAAAAAAAACTGATTCTAATACCCTTGAGGAAATAAACTTAAATCTTAAACAATTAGTAGAGTTAAAAAAACAAGGGGTTCAGCTCATGAGGCTAAAGATGGAGCTAAAATATAATGTAAACATAGAAGATAAAGACTAATTCGCTACTGCCAGGGCAAAAGGTCATAAATCTATTTTTTTTAATATGGCGTTTGAGGCAAATTTGAATTGTTGATACAATTGTACTTATGACCTTTTGCCCCGGCAGTATAGCGAATTCTAGGTGTAATTTAATCTTAATTTTTTGTGATATCAGTTATTTTCTAATGAATATTTTTATTTTAGTTTTTTTTGTGATATGGTTTTTTCTTAATGAATATTTTTGTTTTAGTTTTTTTAAATAAAAAATGTTTAAAACTATTGCAACTAAATTTATTGAAAATAATTCCTAATCACATTATTTCTAATATTTACACCAACTTGATGTAGTTCATTATGATCATCATTATGTTGTACTTCATCTTCATTTTCATCAGGTGCTTCATTAGCAACATCTACATTTGCAATTTTAAGAATGTTATATAAAGTTGCGCAAGGTATAGTTATTTTTGCTGCACTCTTGGGCTATAGTGTTACGTTCTGTCCTTTAAAAGGCACCTGAACGTTGCCTTCCAAACTCCGATGCATCTCTCAACACAATTTCTTGTCAAACATAAAGTTCTATTGTACTGTCCTTCAGGTGTACCTTCTACTGCATTCAACACAGGTGTCAGTAAGAAGGGCTGTAATGGATATTCTGAGTCCCCCAGCAACCAAGAACTCCTTTTTCCATTTCTGTAACGACTTGTTAGTTCCCTATAAATATTGCTCATCATCCATATTGCTGAATCGTGGACACTTCCCGGATATTTAGGACAAAGTTTACTTACTTTTAGTATTTCTGTTAATCACATAAACGACATACAAACGACTGCTATCTCAGTATCGTTAGCTAACGACCAAACCTAACCTCAAAGTCTTTAGGCAACGATGTGGTTAGAAGTTACAAAATACGAATTGTCGTTCATAAACGACAAACGACTCGTAACGACGTCGTTGAGAGTTACAAAATAGCCTGTAAGAACTACTAGCATTTCTGTCTAAAATATACAGTATGGTTCAAATTCGATGTCCGAATAGGCTAACTCGGAAACTATAAGAGTTAGAAAAAAAGTAGCTTACATGTCATGATCTCGTTTTTCGAGAAACTGCTAATGCCGAAAACCTCNAATATCTGCAGAAAGGAAAACCAATATACAACCAAGACATTGAACTGCCTGTAAATAACATGTTCCCTATTGCTAGAGGAGGAGGATTTGGCAATGTTGCAGGCTTCGAAATTCGGAATCAGTTTAAAGACTACTTTAATTCCCCACAAGGTTCAGTACAATGGCAAGAGGATTGGGTACGAAGGGGTTTAATATAGTCACTTTATAAAAAATGTTACCTTACTTTTATAAAATAAATATATATAAATTATAAAATAACTTGCTTTTTCTTTGCACATTTTCTGATATTTGTTTCCAAATATTGTCTCGAATATATTGATTTTTATAATCCGCTTGGCCGCTGTCGTACAAAACAACATAATTTGATACACATTCTATCAATTTTTCATCTTCTTCGGAAGAAGAATGAATCTTTGAACCCATTTCGAATGCGGCTGTCAAACGCGCATATGCGTCAGATGCACCGCATTGCGTTAATTCGCACTCATAGGAAATCTACTACGTTTGACTAGGTTGCATCGGTGATTAAGCGTCGGACGCACGCGTAGGATGCTTGCGGCAGACGCGCTTAGGAAATCCCACCTTTAGGGTTGTCATAAGGACGTCACCTTTTTCCTTTGCAAAACTACCCAATGCCTGTATCGAAACCCCCCGGTATATTGAAACCTTTGGTTTGTGTATTTTACACATTTCCTCTTTAGACTCATTAAATACTTGATAATGATAAACCCATTAATCAGGGTTTAATAAATGTCAATAATTCCCTGAGGTTTCTAATGAGATTGGAATTTATACATTGTTATGATTTCAATTTTGATATAAAGCTATTTCATAGGCATAATTGAAATATTAATACACGTTGGAGCGAAATATAATATGCTGCCGGACCAATTACCGTTTACATCTACGTAAATTTCCATAATTGAGCGGAGTAATTAGCGACAAAATTAGCGACACAACAATTTCGCCATCTCCACTACATCTGCATATTTCACAACATACATAACATGCTATACCATTACGTTAATCAACAAGATAATTAGAAAATATAATTCTTACATATAAATTTAAATTTAATTCTGTTATTTCAGATGATTTAGTGTGAAATGATACATATTTACAAAAAAAGATTAGAAAATATTGTAGAATGCAATTTGCTGAATTTTCGTAGATACGTAATATTTTCTATTTTACGCTAGTATCGTTTTTCTTGGTTTTGCAAAGTGATTTTTACAGTTATTACGGGCTCTAAACCTCCAGGGCTAGGTATAAATCTCCCGGCATTCGTTCCTACCAACATTTTGGCCGCAAAACTTGGGCTGATATATGTATCTCCGGTGTCGTTCGCAGCTAGTACCGTGTTTTCCCGCAAATTGCTGCATATTTTCACCTGAGGGATACTATCGAATCCCGTTCTTTTCTGGCAACATATGTAGTTTCCATATCTAGTCAAACGTATTACTATGAAATCCACCGAGGCAACATGAATAATGAAATTCATATCTCGCAGTCAAAAGGGCATTGCATAAAATTAAATCGATTTCGATTCCAAATATGTTTATTCTTTTTACTTTTCTTAACCAACATGGTTAAATACTCAATGGGAGAATCATGCCTTGTAGAAACGTTATCAGGATTCGAATAGCCATTTGTGCTCATTTCAGCGAAACAATCTTGACGTGGCATTACAAGCGAAGGCGTGTATTGATAATCGTGTCAGTCAAGTCAATTTCCATAATGATATTACAATGATCTATCAGAGCTCCAAGGCAGTGTGTACGACGGACAGGTGTCTCTCTATTTATCGTTATATCAAACGCACGTTTAATTTTGTCGGCAAAATCAAACGAAATAATAATATGCATGTTCAATTTAGTACAAGATTTACAATGCTGTAATTTAATAATAATTAATTGAATGGTCGGCAATTCAATTCAAAATAACGGCAATTAACAAATAAATAAATTACGCATGAAAATTTCTAAAGGGGATTCAATTAAAATTCTACTTCTATTATTTAAATATCGTCTCTTATAATCGAACCTTATTCATAAACAAAATAAAAATAATTATATTCTATATAGGTTGAAATTAATAGTTAATTAACTCCGACACTTCGGGTCCAAATGACGAAATAAACCGGGCGAAGTTAAGCCTTCTCCTATCAAGGTAATGGCATGATGTGATACCCAACCTGCTGATTTTGCAAGATACGATCGGCAGGATGGGTTACTGTTTGACTGGCGTTAACCGAAATCCGAGAGGGATAAATTATTAATTATGAAATGGCAGGTATATAACGTTAATACCATCATTTTAATAACAAATAATCCTTTGTGATATGTAACAGTAATTTTAACGTATGGAAAAAATAAAATTTGTGAATTCTTTTAGCGTTTGCCAAAAATATTGTAAAAACCGTGACTAACTCGGTATGTCCGGTGAGATCTTAAAGTTAATGTTATAAAAATAACTTTAGCAGCTGGAGGGAAGAAACCGGTGCCACATCGTCGACTGTCGTCTATATTTACGCGTCAGAGACATGGCTTCGTCACATTGACCCCGATCTGTGGGGGCCCTTGTACGAGTTATTCCGCCAGAAATGGAAATGGAAATTGTGTCGACACCGATTGAAAACGAACGATCACATTTTGAACTAACCGGATATGTTTATTTTCATTTATAGGGCAGTTTTGTTATTACGATAACAATTTATCGATTACATGTTTTTTTGTTAAGCACATATTTTTTAGTTATCATTACATAATAATATAAATAAAACAAATATAGCGTATATCTTTATCAGATTAAGTAACATCGTTAGTGAGAGAACATCATTCAATTTACATTTCCAGTTGGAAATTAATCAATCCCACCATTATTAGCTTAAGCGAGAACAGTGTATGATATATTGGTTTAGAAATGTCAATAACAGGTGATCATTAAGATCTTACCTGAAGCAATTGTAGTGTAATTAATTTTAATTAAAGGTGATTTAAATTTTAATAAAAAAATGAAATTCATATATACAAAGGTAGATATTTCACAAGACTTGGAATCTATTGTCGTATTCTTTATGGCCTATTCGCGCTCGCTTCATAACCGTAGGACATCTTGAATACCTAAGGCACACACTAGTTTGTACTAGCCTGCTAATTATACCCTTTTAATTAAAGCCGTTGGCGTAGTTGCTGCTGCATACAGCACCGCCAGCCAAACTCATAAACCGCGCAATATTATTTACACACCCTCAAGAACGAGCTGTGCGCACACCGCATAGGTTTTAGGACTTGAAAACCAACGTTGACTCAACCACGTGATCACCTACGCCAATAATCTAACATTACTCCATGAAGTTAAAGGAACCTCAATTATAACATTTAATATCATCCAAAATATTGTTATAGATGGTGTAAGTACAGCAGTGTTAACGTTGAATATAATTCATCTTACGTCTTTATTGTTTAAGGAGAACGTATAAGTAATGGATGGTGTTAATGTGAATGGCGAGACGTTGTTATAGTAGTGAAAGAATGGCCTAGTAAAAGTGGTGTTAAAAGGCTTTGAAATGAGAAAGGGGTGTCGTGTTTTGCTTGATGGAGAGTCATTAGACGTCGCGATTAAAATGGATATATAACGATAATTAACAATGAGTTATAATCTAAATATTTGAAGATTTAATTTTTTCTTTTCACTTTACGTTTATCTAATGGTATTTTAGCAAATGCCGTCACCCGCCTAGAGAAAAACAACAAGCACTCTCGGCTAAGCCTCGGTATGTTTGTCTAACGGAATCCGGGATTTTCTTTCAAGCGGAGCCGGATATTGCTACGTCAAACGCTCCTTTGCCGGTACCGCTCGGTATAATTCCGAATTCCCGCTCAGAATTGCGGCAGCGCTTCCAGACAAAGCCCGTGAAAATTAGATGCGGCTAATATTTAGGATAAATACGAAGTGCAAGACGGTACCTCGAAATATTTATCCCGCACTTGCTAGAACGGTAAAGCGCTTCGGCACTTTCCACTACCTTTTTCGAGGGCCCCGTCGTGCAATTTTCTCGGGATGTTGTTTTATAATTAGTCTTTTGTGTACCTACTTTTCGAGACGTGGTGTGAAAAAACGGTTTGCCCTTAATTAAACTTTACGGTAACCACCAGGATACTATAGCCACAGGTTAATTCTTTGTATAACGAGAAAAATCAATTATCCGCATCTACAATGGCGAACGAATCCTAAAGTTGGATTTATTTTAAATAGAAGTTACAATCACCTATGCGAAGTTAGCCCCCAATTTTTTCTACCCCCGAAATGTCCGATTCAAAGGGTTAAAAATGACCTTTTTTAAGTGGTGATAACTCGTAAACGATATACCCGATGATCAAGATCTATACGTCATTCGATTCGTCATAGTTTCTTCTATCGAAATCATAAAATGCCCGATTTCAATTCTTTCTCGTTAACCTTGTACAGCCCTCGGAATGACACCGTGTTCGGTTCGTTGTTTATGCAAATATGAACGCCAGAGAGTCTAGCCCATAATATAAAAAAATTAATTTAAACTAAATCGACTATAATTAGAGTACGGTTTGACGGATTTTAATGTTTTATATCTCAATGGAAAGTTTGTGTCTGGCTGAATGCGGTTATCGAAATGCCCGATGCTAAACATTTAAGGATTTTGATTAAAACACAAAAAACGAATTAATCAAAGACATCAATTATCTCCTTAACTAATTGATCAATTTTAGTCATCAACATCTCGATCGAAAGTATGGTGTACAATGTTTTGTAATGAAGAGAAATAGTATATTAAAAAACAAGTTTCGTAAGACACGTTTGAAATGTACGAATTCAAGTTGAAAAACGAGTTTTTTAATGAATGAATGCTTTAAGTCTTATGAAACGTGGTTTGTATGCTATTTTTTGTAATTCGCGTTTTTACCCCTTTTTTTTCTCAAAAATAAAATAAATTTTGACAATGTAGGGAAATAGGTATGTAGCAGTTGGTAACAACGAAACACTTGAAACTAGAAATTTGAATTGACAATTGGAAACTGTCAAAACACAAAATGTATTCACCTGACAAAAATGTTTCATGTACACCTCCCAAAATAAGATAATTTGCTCAGAGTTCAATCTACTCATCATTGTGGACCTTGTATTTGATGCTAAGAACGTGTTTAAACATCCATAGACAAACATTGTCACATTGACAACTAGAAAAATTAATGACCCAATGTCACCAACTTGAACTGGTTACATAAAATGTTACTAAAATCTCATTACAGCATCGGATGCTGTAAGGAGTCTCATTACAGCACCCGTTTGAGTACTGTTATAGCTTTCATTACCGTCGCGAATTACAAAATAGTATATTAAAAGACAAGTTTCGTAAGACACGTTTGAAATGCACGAATTCAAGTTGAGAATGAAGCTTTAAGTCTTATGAAACGTGTTTTTTATGCTATTTTTTGTAATTCGCGTTTCCATCCTTTTTTTTCTCAAAAATAAAATAAATTTTGACAAAGTAGGAAAATAGGCATGTAGCAGTTGGTAACACCCTAACACTTGAAAATAGAAATTTGAATTGACAATTAGAAACTGTCAAAACACAAAATGTATTCACCTGACAAACATATTTCATGTACACCTCCCAAAATAAGAGAAATTGCTCAGAGTTCAATGTCCTCATCGTTGTGGACCATGTATTCGATGCTAAGAACGTATTTAAACATCCATAGACAGACATTGTCACATTGACAACTAGAAAAATTAATGACCCAATGTCACCAACTTGAACTGGTTCCATAAAATGTTACTAAAATCTCATTACGGCATCGGATGCTGTAAGGAGTCTCATTACAGCACCCGTTTGAGTACTGTTAGAGCTTTCGTTACCGTCGCGAATTACAAAAAATATATTATACAACTTGAAGAAAAAGTTGACAATTGAAAGAAATGTAAATTAGCACCTTGCCTCTGAGAACTTTATTTATATTTCAATATAAACCGAGTTATAGGTTGGAGTGCTTTTTGTGTGTAACTATATACAGCTAAAAATGTAAAATTTGAAAAAGGAAAACTAGAAAAGTAGTAAGAACAACAATAAATTATATTAAAGGTAAAAATACTTAAACCAAAAAGGAAAAAAAAATTTGCTGTTTTACTACAAATACATTTTAAATCAGTCTATTACTTTGTTCGTTTGTTTACATACTTTATTATGATTAGTAGAATATTTCGTACATTTTCACATTAATTTGTTTTCTAGTAATAATCCGCTTACAAAATAGTATATTATTCAACAAGGGTATAATGGCGGCTGTTACCCACGAAGATGAAGTTGCAACACGAGCGAGCGAAGCGAACGAGTGTTGTAATCTGAGTAGGTAACATCCATTATACGCAAGTTGAATACTATACTTTATCTATAACTATTTAATTTTGAAAAAAAAATCAAAAAAGGAAAAAAAATAAACTTGATAGACATTTCAGACACAACCTCAATATAAGAAAGCTGTCAGTTCTGTTAATATTTTATTTTTTGATTGGTAGGCCGTGTCAGAACTGTGGAATAATGGCTTCATTATTCAACACTTTGTCAGTCATGAGTAATGCGTGTCATTACCCGTCAAAAATCAAATGTATAATGAATAGATAATTCAATAGTTGTAGATAAAATTATTTTTTATCTAATTCTATTATGAAAATTCAATTTTACATGTCTATCTGACGTTTTGTAACGTCACTTTTTTTTATAACTAGTGACGTAATGATTTCATTACATTATGTAATGATTTCATTACATCACTAGTGATGTAATGAATTCCATAACCTAACTACAAATTGACTTCTGTCACTAATAGAATAAGTTAAGTTTTAAATGGAATTAGATAAAATTTTGTACTTAACACGTCATGAAACGGCTAATTTTGTTTAAAATTGCTTTTTTTTGACTGGTTCTCTTGTTATAGTTAAAATACTATACATGTAAAATCCTATCTAATTGGGGGCTAACTTCGCATAAGTGTTACAATCTGATATGTACGATAAGATATTCTATTTAACAAATCTTTAGGATGCTGTTGAAAACTTGAAGCTTAAGTAACAAACGGTTACGTTTAGGGTAACGTGTATTGTAGAAATTACAGCGCACTGCGGTAGATTACGCGGAATTAACCATTAAAACAGTGTGTTTTAGCCGGGTACCAGTGAGTTAAACGCGCCGTGAAAAGTCTCATTACCAGTCGGTTTAAGGACTTATCCGGCTGCTGACCGCTCGAGCGCCTGTTCGTCCGAATTAAACCGGGGAAAATTCCCCAACAAGCCGACGCGAAATTATCGCACGAATTTGCAAGTTTATTGCCCGAACGGGGTACAAAACGGATCCCCGTCGAATGCGATCATAAATTAGCGATACTGACACAAATTCGTTTAAATATTTCGTTTCCCGTAACACGTTATTTTATTTATTTCACCCCTACAACTCACAAATTATTTTATTCCATACCCTAATAACCGGTCGGATATAATGTATTTGCCCGTTGTGGCGATTTAATAACATATTACATCCATTTTGATATTATAATAATGTTCCCGTTATTAATTCCATTATACAATCCAAAGCGAAATTTCAATTTACTAATGAAACTCCAAATAGTGAAAGATCAGAACACTTATCTCTATAATGCCAAAACCTTAATGTGACCTCAAATCTTAACGTGTATAATTACGTCAAAACTTAATTGCAACGACCTCCAACAGCTTTAACATAAAGGAAACTGGAGCTCCGTTTTGGCAGTATACTAACCGGATTGTCGTGATGCAAATTTGCATTGATCAAGTTCCATATTATCGCAGCTAAGATCCTTTCAAGGATCCTAATGAGGGCGACTACTTAGTCGCCGTTGTCCTTTAATCTTCAACGTTCGCTCCAGATGTAATAGGAATAGGATTAAAATGAACGTAAAACAAAGCGCCATTATTAAATATAAATCTTGTCGTTAACAATTTAGTTTAAATCAGAAAAGTAAACTAAATCAAAAATATTAAATCAACAAAAGCCGATATTGATTCATTCTAAATCAAATATAAAATATCATTATGAAGGGAATTTCATATAACTTAGCCGTCTTCAGAGACGTACGGCTAAACCGGAATGATTCTAGTTGTTGGTCTAGTGCTAGTTCTACTTTTAGTTCAATAAAAATATATAACCATCTAGCGCTGCATTACAATTAGAACTAACACTAGACCGAGAACTAGAAAGTTTCTGAACACGCACGGCTAAACCCGAATGTTTCTTAATTTTAGATCTAGTGTTAGTTCTAGTTTTACACTAGCATTATTACTATATGGAACTAACACTATTCCTAGAACTAGAATCATTTGGGTTTTGCCGCACATCTCTAAAGACGGCTAAACCCGAATGATTCTAGTTTATAGTGTTAGTTCTAGTTTTACACTTGCACTGTCACTAGAACTAACACTAGACCTAGAACTAGAAACATTCGGGTTTCGCCGCATGTCTTTCAGTATGGCTAAACCCGAATGATTATAGTTCTAGGTCTTTTGTTAGTTTGAGTGATAGTGCTAGTGTAAAACTAGAACTAACACTAGACCTAGAACTAGAAAAATTCGGGTTTAGCTAACTAGCGCCACCTACCACTATCACTAGAACTAACATTAGACCTAGAACTAGAAAGTTTCTGAACACGCACGGCTAAACCCGAATGTTTCTTAATTTTAGATGTAGTGTTAGTTCTAGTTTTACACTAGCACTATTACTATATAGAACTAATACTATTCCTAGAACTAGAATCATTTGGGTTTTGCCGCACATCTCTAAAGACGGCTAAACCCGAATGATTCTAGTTCTATAGTGTTAGTTCTAGTTTTACACTTGCACTGTCACTAGAACTAACACTAGACCTAGAACTAGAAACATTCGGGTTTCGCCGCATGTCTTTCAGTATGGCTAAACCCGAATGATTATAGTTCTAGGTCTTTTGTTAGTTTGAGTGATAGTGCTAGTGTAAAACTAGAACTAACACTAGACCTAGAACTAGAAAAATTCGGGTTTAGCTAACTAGCGCCACCTACCACTATCACTAGAACTAACATTAGACCTAGATCTAGAAACAGTCGTACTTAGCCGCACGTCTTTCAAGACGGCTAAACCTGAATGATTCTAGTACTAGGTCTTGTGTTAATTCTAGTAATAGTGCTAGTGCAAAACTAGAACTAACATTAGACCTAGAACTAGAAACATTCGGGTTTAGCCGTGCGTCTGGAGAAGCACGGTTAAACCCGATACTTTCTAGGTCTAGTGTTAGTTCTAGTTTTAGTGCAATAAATATATGCAATATAGTGATATTTTATGCTAACTAGCGCTACCTATCACTGTCACTACACTGAGAAAAATGATATGGAAAATTGAACTAAATCAATGTCTTTATAATTTTAATAGTTTAACTGATTTTTATAGTATATTTCGGAATTAAGAAATGTTTTTCAACATGATCTGTCAATCTTATAATTGTTTTTTGATAACATGGATATAACTTCACATTTTTAACGAGTAAGTAATTAATTTTAAAATGCAATCATTATTGTTAACTTTTAAATAGTTTAAGTTTGGATTAATACAATATTGCATAACAAATATTTTCTTACTGTAGAGTCTCTGAAGATGCGTATAAGGCGAAACTAGTCAGACGAATTATTAAATAAAATTTTCTCAACCAGTTAAAGTACATTGAAACCATTTCTTTTCTTGACCATTTAAATCAATTTAGTTGTTAGACAAATAGTCATTTATACTAGAAAATTTATTCATTTATCTAACGTAATTTAGCTGACATATACAATTCTAATTAGTCAAATTTATGATAGTTAACTTATCTATTTACTGAGGTGATATAACTAATTTTTAGAAAAAGAAACTACATCGTGGAAACTAGTTGATAAGAAGTCTAGTTGTTGAGTAGTTTAGTTACCTAAAGTATTTGGTATTTTTGTCTATTTTATTCTAGTTTGAATTTCTATATACATTTAACAATGAAATATTTTACCTAAATGGACAAATGTACTATTATTAAATACTTTATTTAAATGTATTTTAGTCATTTAGTTTCATCGTTACATCGATCGTTTATAGAAAATATTTCTTAATACAAAAAATTTAGGTACGACGTCTATATTTAAGTAATAAAGCTATCTACTACCATTAATAATAAAAATAATATTAATAGTAAAAACATATATTAATATTATGTAATGAAATTCATTTTATTAGGTATTTATAAGATGCATTTTTCAATCATTTATCTATATAATTATCGAAATAGAATTAGTTTATATAACTAGTAGTAGTAGTTAGTTAATTTTTGACTAAAAATTCTACATAATATGACTAAATTTTAGGTAGTTTTTCCGCATTATTTTTCTCAGTGTAGAACAAACATTAGACCTAGAACTAGAAACATTCGGATTTAGCCGCACGTCTTTCAAGACGGCTAAACCCGAATGATTCTAGTTTTAGGTCTAGTGTTAGTTCTAGTGGTAGTATAGTTTTATTTGTTATTCTAGATTGTATATTTTTATTGAGTTATATCGGATACTGCGTTCCCCGTATGATCCGTTATATCGAGGTTTTACTGTAATGTTAAATTATATTGCCACTTTGCATTTTGTGGGGCAAAGTAAGTAGGTACGCCCTGGTTTTTATGGAAATATATTTTTGTATATTGCATCTTAAGTGCAATTCACTGTATACTAGAGTAATAACAAGGATACACTAGAACAATTGTTTCTTGTATGTGTTGTCTCCGAGAAGAGTCTTCTAAATTCTTTATTCTCGTAAATTTTTACTTCTTACGTTAAGGTTTGATTTTAAATCTCAATTTTTCTTATATCGAAAACGTTGAAAAAATGATGTCGATGAAGAGTTGTTTCTGTCGCGTTGTGACAAAATCGAAGGTAAAAGCTATAAAACTGCATGTACGAGAGTTTATACCTTTACCTTTGACTGTACAATGACGATAATGAAAATCATCCCGGATCTCTCTGCTAACGATCGGCTGGATGCTTTTCTAGTCGGAGTCATTACACTAAAATTGTCCGCTATTAAAGAACTTTTCAAATGCCAACCTAATTTTTTTTCCCCCAGATTTAGGTTGGTCACTCTCCCTATACTTTTTACATTGGAGTGTGATGTCACAGGGGGAGCATGGGGAGCAACTTCCGATCCAGAATCGACATTCTTATACTGCTATAACTAACTAGTAAAGAAAAGTATCTTTGAATAATTTTATATGACACTTATATACACAAATATCTCTTTTGAATATTGCTCAGAATATTACATAAAAATTTTATCACGCTACCGAGATAAAAATGACCAAAGAGGGAGTAAACTTAAATCCTAATTTAAAACGTTTAATCTCATAAAAAAGATTTGATTTAATCTCTTAAGATTATTTTTTGAAACCTTTAAGCTCTTTATAAAGTGATTTTTTTTCAATTCCATTCTCTCGCATATAAAAAGAGAAAAGAGCTGATATTAAACAAAAAGGGTTCACTGATACCTTTACTTGAAGTAAAAAAACTACCACGACGAGGGGTTCGATCCCTCTTTCTCGGTTCTCTTTCCTTTACACCATCTCCCAAAGGACGTAAATAAACCTTGTCCCCGTTCGATCACAAAAGATATAAATCAATGGAAAACGGTGGTGTCGCGTCCGAGTGTCCGAGGAGGAAACAAACGTCTCGACCGACTGTCAGTTCCAGGATAAAATTGCAAAGTGAGCTAAGAGGACTATTTGTTCTCGATCCGCAGGAGGCCGATCAGGAAAATTTACGCCGTCGGGACCCAGGATAGGGATCGTCGCCTTGGGACGACGTCGCAACGCCCCTTTCGGGAGCTTTTACAGGCTTTTTTTTTTCCTGCGACATACGTAGCGATGTGATTTGCACTGATCGGTATAAAGCGTTAACTGTCCGTGAATCGAGTGCAACGTTGGAATGGCTTTATTGGAAACCGATTATATGTGTATGTGTACGTTAACGTTCAACCGACCATAAGCGACCGATTATTATTGTTATGACCTGAAATAAGGCGCTTTTAATACTACGCCGTTTGCACGGAAAGATTTTATGAGAGTCGTTAAATATTTTTCGGGTGGTGTTCTTTTAAAAGATATCTAGGTGTCTATCCATATTTTATAACCACACATTGTTGTTTTTATTAAAAAAATTAATTTTGAAATACTTTCTTATTTTTCAATTTTTTAAAGTAAGATGGTATCAACATTATTATATTTCAAGATAGTTTCGCCGGCATAATTAACGCAACGAATATCTTCCTTGAGCTCAGCACCCAGTTTAAATTTGCATTTTGAACAAGAAACATAAAGAGGTGATTCTATTAGCAACGAATTCCGGTCTCTAATCCTCGACTAAAGGAAAATTGAAGCAAAATTCCAATTATACGAGTTTCTAAATTTAGTTATTAAGTTAAAGTGGGTACGCCATCTACCTACTTAAGTATTTATAACAACAAGTTACTTTTTATAAATAATTTAATTTTTCTAAAAGTATCGTTGGGTCATAACCGAAGCTTGCCAAAACTCTAGAATAGGGCCGTACGTCTATTCTAGAGTTTTGGATAGGTTCTACGCAGTTTTAGCAAAATATCAAAGAATGTGTTTAACAAAGTAAGATTTAAAAGAATTAAAAAATGAGCAATGATTTCCAGAAAAGAAAAGATAAGTTAGGTTAGTTTTGTCTACAAAGTCAATGAACTCTGACAAAAATATTGGGTAATGTTAGGATAGGTCAGTTTCATAACGTATTAAGTACAAAATTTTATCTAATTCGATTGAAAAAGCATTTTTTGTTCAAAACTTGACTTATTCTATTAGTGACAGAAGTCAATTTGTAGTTAGGTTATGGAATTCATTACATCACTAGTGATGTAATGAATTCCATAACGTTCTATGTCTTTCAGTATGGCTAAACCCGAATGATTATAGTTCTAGGTCTTTTGTTAGTTTGAGTGATAGTGCTATTGTAAAACTAGAACTAACACTAGACCTAGAACTAGAAAGTATCGGGTTTAGCCGTGCGTCTTCAGACATACAACATAATAAATATATGCAACATAGTGATATCTTTTGCTAACTAGCGCTACCTATCACTGTCACTACACTGAGAAAAATGATATGGAAAATTGAACTAAATCAATGTCTTTATAATTTTAATAGTTTAACTGATTTTTATAGTATATTTCGGAATTAAGAAATGTTTTTCAACATGATCTGTCAATCTTATAATTGTTTTTTGATAACATGGATGTAACTTCACATTTCTAACGAGTAAGTAATTGATTGAGTGAGTAATTGGTGAAAAATTAAAAAATGAGCAATGACTTCCAGAAAAGAAAAGATAAGTTAGGTTAGTTTTGTCTACAAAGTCAATGAACTCTGACAAAAATATTGGGTAATGTTAGGATAGGTCAGTTTTGTTTTGAATCCCAATTATAGCGTGGAGGGTGTCGGTTTTGTTTTGAACCCCAATTATAGCGTGAAGGAATGTCGGTTTTCTTTTGAACCCCAATTATAGCGTGAAGAAACAGCAATTATAGCATGAAGAAATGTTAGGATAGATCAGTTTTGTGTGAAATTCCAATTATAGCGTGAAGGAATGTCGGTTTTCTTTTGAACCCCAATTATAGCGTGAAGGAATGTCGATTTTCTTTTGAACCCTAATTATACCGTGAAGAAACCACAATTATAGCGTGAAGAAATGTTAGGATAGGTCAGTTTTGTTTTGAATCCCAATTATAGCATGAAGGAATGTCGATTTTCTTTTGAACCATAATTTTATTAGAAATTCTCTCGAGAAATGCTCTCGAGAGAAGCTATCGAGAGTATTTTTGCTGGTGGACACGCATCTGAGAGTAACTATCAGAGAGTCCCAACAACTTTCGGAGTACTCAAATGGACACGCACAATTTATCTATCGTGAAAGTAACTGTCAAAAAACGAACGCGGTTCGAATTTTGTTGCGAGTTTTCTCAATATAACACGTTTAAAGAAGACGCATAAAAGAAAATAGTCCCAAGAAGAAATATTTGAATTAATTGAAATGTATGAAGAAAATACAGTTCTTTGGAATACCAAGTCTAAAGAACATAGAAATCGGGAAGCGAGGGATGCAATTTTGGGCAGAAATTTAAGCGAGATTTGTACCATTGGTAATATCTAGTCTTCTGACAACATAATTTGGTCTTCTGACAATAAAATTAAGTCTTCTGCTAACAGTATTTGGTTTTTTAGTGGTAGTGTGTAGTCTTCCGTAAGAAGGATGTGCTTTATTTGCAATATCTAGTCTTTCACTAGCAATACTTAGTCTTCTGCCAGCAATATCTAGTCTTCTACCAACAGTATTTCATCTTCTGGTAGTAGTGGTAGTGGCTTCTGGTCTAGTCTTTCATTAGTAATACATAATCTTCTGCCAGCAATTGAGGTGTTTAAGATTATATTTTTTAATAATTTCCAAAATACTGCCAAGCCACTATTAAGCTACGGACACATTACACTAGTGGACACGGTCCTGAGAGAACTGTCTGAGAGAAAGCTCTCGGAAGTTTTATAGAAGCTTTCGGAGAGCTAAAACAGTCTCAAGTAGACACACGTAGATATCGAGAGTTACTCTCAGAAGTTTCTCTCAAGTAGGCACCTAGCTTTATGATAGGTCAATTATCTCCATATCTTGATCATATTTTGGATAGGTCTGTCGAATTTACATATATGCAAATTCTACAGTTTAGAGAGGCGACGTTTTACACAGGATTTCGTTTTGTTCAAGTTGAAGGCCTGAAAAGCTCTTAAGCCCTTTGCCCACGCTCTTTGCGGCTTTGTTCGGTCGGACGCTAAATGATGTAATTCGGAAGATCCAGGCGCGTTGGTTCCCCTCTCGCACAAATAACTTGAGGCACTTGGAATTATAATTTATCTCGTCGGATTGCCCATCGGTAATTAACGTAACCGGTATTAACTTTCGCGTTAATAAAGTTTCCTTTTCCAGTAGCCATCTCCATCGCATTCAAGAAACTTAATCTCGCAAGATATTAAAATTATACCGCAAAATATTCCAAGTAATTATCCGAGGATTAATTAAAATGGTTAGCAAAAAAAAATCATCAAATTCGTTTAATAATAATTATATTTCGTTTATTTTATTAAATGATACAGTATGTAAACGTGAAGTAGTAACTAGTGGCGCACGTAACCACGCGCATGAATCACGGCCAAATTTTTCAAATCGCCGGCAGTCTGCTTGAACGTCTGCCAAAAGGTTCGAGGGACCGAGTCCGCATCGAACAAACTGTAATTCATTTCAGCCAAGCACTAAATATAACCTCTGACAGATAGATTAACGTATAAATTATAGGTTTGTTGGGTGACCCTTTAACTGGCAAAACGTTATTGGAAAGCGATACAACCGAAATGGAATAATAATACCAAAAATCGTCCTCACCAACCGCATTCACGTTTATGGATTGCTTATTCGTATAGGGATATATTTTCAAAGTGGCAAATAACTACGACAATTGTAATAATGCACAAACGGCAACATTTTGATTCATTGAAGGTCGAGCGACCGTTTGTGCCAAGGGTAAATGCACCGAATAGAAGTGGTATGAAGTTGGCACGCGTTACAATTTCGTAATATTCTACAAAGGTTTTATTGACGTTTTTATTTCAAGGTGGTTGTTTAAATGTAAAATAATCTGGTTACATCGACATGAAAAAGGGGTTAAGAAATAATGATTCAGTGTAATCGTTTTTGTTCCATTAACCGTTTTTACACGTAGAGGAAGTTGCGAATCTGAGACAAAGGTCTCAGAATAGCAGTGGAGTAGAATTTTAATGAGGATAGCAGTGAACGTCAAAATCGCCTTAATGCCAGCGGCTGAACTTAATTTAGCTGCAAAATAATTTATTATCGAAACATTAGGGAAAGCCGAGAAGTCTTCGTTGGTTCCGCCTTTGCGAGATCGCTTTACAGTGAACGTCGCGTTTACGTTCGCAGTCGTAAGAACGTAGTACCTTAATCAACATATTTCATCGTTAATGAAGCTGAACGCTCGCTCGTGCGTTCATTTTCTGACGTGAAACACGTTTCTCTCTTACAGGACACGACACTGCGACACGTGAGTTTGTCGATTCGGTACAAAGTAGCTAAACCGGGTATGAATACGTAATGCACTGCGAGGAAAATGTACCGGAAATGAAGTTGGGATTATTAAATTTCAGCCTTAGATAAGGTAAATAGATCATTTATTACTAGGGCTTCTTTCTGGGAATTACCGAATAAACTTTTTCGTGTTTTGGCGAGGCAGGACGAGTGAATAATGATTACGTCCTTTTTATCTGTCACGGAAATACCGTCTCCATCCATTCATCTCAGCCTCACTCTTATCTCCGGCCCGCTTTGTTGTTTAATTAACATTTTTTTAAAAAAGATTGGCTTCACGAAAAATAAAACTCTACGTTTTTATAATGGAATTTTAAGTTGCTACTTTTTTCTTTGTTAAAAAACTACATTTCATTATAACGCCGCTTCATCCCTTTTAATTTTCTTATTCAAAAATATAACAGTGGATTGATGAAACAAAGAACTTTAAGTTTTACTTTTAGTTCAATAAAAATATATTTTGATAATGTCAAAAGGTATTTTTAAATGAGCTCTTCAAAATATAAAGTTTTTATTTACACAGCTTATTTCACAAAGGTACTTTACGAAACAAGGCAACAATCAAATATTCCTCACAATAAAACAGTGTATTTTAAGGGGAGTAAAAAGCTCTCGCGCAGAGCTTTCTCCTTATCATTCTTCTGAAGTGCAGGCACTTTCCGGAAATTACTAAACCCTACCTCTGTTGTGCTGGGTATCGAGGGTCGTTTCCGTGTGACTGTTATAATAGGCCCCCTTAAACGATACTCAAAATTATTATACAATATTATATAAAAGAATATACAACAATTTAGCGCTGCATAACAAATAAAACTAGAACTAACACTAGACCTAGAACTAGAAAGTTTCGGGATTAGTTCTAGTTTTACACTTACACTACTACTATCTAGAATTAACACTATACCTAGAACTAGAATCATTTGGGTTTAGCCGTACACCTCTAGAGACGGCTAAACCCGAATGATTCTAGTTCTAGGTAAAGTGTTAGTTCTACATAGTAACAGGGCTAGTGTAAAACTAGAACTAACACTAGACCTAGAACTAGAATGATTCGAGTTTAGCCGTCTTAAGAGACGTACGGCTAAGCCCAAATATTTCTAGGTCTAATGTTAGCTCTAGTGACAGTGCAAGTATAAAACTATAACTAACACTATACCTAGAACTAGAATCATTTGGGTTTAGCCGCACGTCTCTATAGACGGCTAAACCCAAATGATTCTAGTTCTAGGTCTGGTGTTAGTTTTAGTGATAGTGCTAATGTAAAACTAGAACTAACACTAGACCGCCACACAACACTAGCCGCACGTCTCTATAGACGGCTAAACCCAAATGATTCTAGTTCTAGGTCTGGTGTTAGTTTTAGTGATAGTGCTAATGTAAAACTAGAACTAACACTAGACCCAGAACTAGAATCATTTGGATTTAGCCGTCTATAGAGACGTGCTGAGTATTATATGTAGTAGAGTATAATCATAGTATTATATACTATGATTTATTACCGCTAGATGGAGTTAGTAACCTTTCCTCTATAAATGATGTTTAAACCCAACATTTAAGTTGGCATAGTGTTAGTTCTAGTTTTACACTTGTAATGTCACTAGAACTAACATTAGACCTAGAACTAGAACCATTTGCGCTTAGCTGTACGTCTCTTAAGACGGCTAAACCCGAATGATTCCAATTCTTGGTCTAGCGCTGCATAACAATTAAAACTAGAACTAACACTAGACCTAGAACTAGAAACATTCTAAACGCAAATGTTTCTAGTTCTAGATCTATGTTAGTTCTAGTTTTACACTTGCACTATTACTATGTAAAACTAAGACTATACCTAGAACTAGAATTATCTCGGTTTAGCCGCACGTCTCTAAAGACGGCTAACCCGAATGATTCTAGTTCTAGGTATAGTGTTAGTTCTAGTTTTACACTTGTAATGTCACTAGAACTAACATTAGACCTAGAACTAGAAACATTTGCGTTTAGCTGTACGTCTCTTAAGACGGCTAAACCCGAATGATTCCAATTCTTGGTCTAGCGCTGCATAACAATTAAAACTAGAACTAACACTAGACGTAGAACTAGAAAGTTTCTGAACACGCGCGGCTAAACCCGAATGTTTCTTAATTTTAGATCTACTGTTAGTTCTAGTTTTACACTAGCACTATTACTATACAGGGTGATTCATTAGCTCTATGACAAACTTTGGCAGATGAAAGGTAATGCGATTCTAAGGAAAAAATGTTATATAAATATGGGTCCGATTCATTTTGGTTAAAGAGTTACAAGCCTTTGAAAGTTCTACACAGTTTTATAGGCAAATGAAAATGTAACATAAAAAATAAGTTTAAAAATTACAAAAATTGTTCGAAGTGTCCGCCTTCAGCTTGAATGCACGCCTCACATCGACGAAGTAAAGATTCTATCACACGACGTATGATATTTGGATCATTCCGTATGCTATTAGCTGCATCTTGAATTCTGTCCAGTAGTTGCTGACGGGTAGTAATTTCTACATGGTACACAAGCTGCTTCATGTGTTCCCAGAAATAATAATCCAGCGGATTTAGATCTGGGGATAGTGGTGGCCAGACTACCGGAAGTGGTACGTCGTCGATAAAATCGAAAAGGTTATCTGTACATATTTACATTTAAGCGTTCATTTATCACCCATACAGATAGCAAAGAATTGTTAAAAATGCCACCCCAAACGTTTACACTAAACCGTTGCTGAAATCTTCCTGGTCTAATTGCATGTGGATTTTGCAAGGACCACACATGTTCGTTATGATAATTATTTATGCCGTCCCTAGTGAAACACGCTTCATCAGACCACAGAACTTGGGAAATGAAGTTATTATTTTAAGCATGTTGCTGAATAATCCAGTGGCAAAATGCTAAGCGTTGCTCAGTATCTCCAGGATGTAATGCTTGAACATTTTGGCGATGAAACGGATGTAACATTTCTCGATTCAATACACGCCATACAAAACTTTGGAATATTTGTAACATGCTCGCTATACGCCGAGTACTAATTGAAGGGTCGTCAAGTACTAAATCAATAACACGTTCTTCATTTTGTACATTCACATCATGGGGACGAACGGAATGTAGTGGAGCGGGGTTACCTGTTTCTCTCAGTCTGCGAAATGATGCACTAAACACTGTATGGGCAGGTTGATGTCTATTTGGAAACCTACGAAGGTATTCTCTTGCTGCTTGCCGAGCGTTTCCGTTACAAAGCCCGTATACAAAAATAATATCTGCATATTCTTCAGTCGTAAATACATGCATTTTCGTTTTCGATCAAAACTCTGACAATTATAAACTTTGAAACACACAGAATAGAGTAAATTGAAATGTTTGACATAAAGAACTCAGTTTTGTTATCACAGCCAACTCTGTATTTGTGTTTCATAATTATTGTTGCGATTGTTGCAAATCTTTACTTCGTCGATGTGAAGCGTGCATTCAAGCTGAAGGCGGACATTTCGAACAATTTTTGTAATTTTTAAACTTATTTTTTATGTTACATTTTCATTTGCCTATTAAACTGTGTAAAATTTTCAAAGGCTTGTAACTCTTTAACCAAAATGAATCGGACCCATATTCATATAACATTTTTTCCTTAGAATCGCATCACCTTTCATCTGCCAAAGTTTGTCATAGAGCTAATGAATCAGCCTGTATAGAACTAACACTATTCCTAGAACTAGAATCATTTGGGTTTAGCCGTACGTTTCTAAAAACGGATAATCCCGAAACTTTCTAGTTCTAGGTGTAGTGTTAGTTCTAGTTTTACACTTGCACTGTTACTATGTAGAACTAACACTATACGCAGTGCCTAAAACTGTGAGAGATTCTACGAATCGTCGTTGGCCTGCTTGGTTCACGAAGGAGGAAAAGTATTGTATTCGCATGAATGAATCTTTCTCTATCGAAACACCTTATTACCGATGCATATAATGCGTCCATGAACGATGTTGAGCGATCTTTGATTTCTGATCCCAGCACCTTCTGGACCTATGTTCGGTCACGGAAGGTCGGTACTCGCATTTCTTATGACGAATGGAAACCTGGAGTTCAGTTCGGGTCGAAGTATTGTGGACCCTTTTGCTGATTATTTTGAGTCATAGTTTTCATAGTTTATCAACGGGCGCGTTCACCAACTGTCAACGTTTGCAAACGGAGACCAAACTGTTGGCAACATTTCTGGTGAATGCAACCCTAACTTCAAACGTGTTTGGTAAACGGCCGCCATTTTATCAATCGTATGATTTTTCCGTTAGCAATCGCAAACGGTGTTTGGTGTTTGTGTCATCTTAAATTTAAAATCAACAAAAAAGAATGGCAGAAGCCCGAAATTATTTATTTAATGGGTTAGTGTATATTATCGTTGAAAATGAAGAATTTCATGATAAATTAAACGGTATGTACCTATAAATTAATTAAAATTGTAAATAAATGTTATTAAAGCGCCATCTGTTGTTATCAAACCATATGTCTATAGAAAAATTGGCCGGTCACCAAATCACCAACGCAATCGTAATCCGTTTGTGTTTGCCAACGTAAACGGAATTCTCTGGTGAACGCGCCCATAGTTTTTGTTTGTCAGTGGAGAACTTCAGCTTGGAGGAGGTTGAGCTTGCGTTGAAGCATACAAAAAATACTCTTACGCGCTGGAGTTGATGGGACACCAAGCTTTTTACGGAAGGACTGTGCTTCGATTCTGGCCGCCCTATTGCTTTCGATTTTCAATCTGGTCCTGTTTACTTCTACCTTTCCGTCGTTATGGAAAGAGTCATAAGTCTGTCCACTTTTGAAGAAGGGCAACCCTGCTGATATTGTGAAATACAGACCTATATCGCTGCTGAGTGGTTTCTCGAAGACTTTTGAAAGCGTTCTTTTCAAGCACATCTCATATCGTTTAAATAAGTACATAAGCCCAGTACAACACGGATTTATTTGTGGTCGATCTACTGTCACCAATCTGACATGCTTCGCCCAATTTGTTGCTGATGTAATCGACGCTAGAGGGCAGGTAGATGCTGTGTATCTCGACTTTCGGAAGGCGTTTGATCAGCTGGATCACTTTATCTTATTGAAAAAACTTTGGATTAAGTGCCCCTCTGTTGTCGTTAATGAAATCTTTTTTGCTAGGTCGGCAGCAGTTTGTTAATTATGGCGGCTTCACTTCCAGAGGATTTTCTCCAACTTCAGGGGTTCCCCAGGGATCCAACCTCTGTCCATTGCAGTTCCTGGCTTTTATTAATGACGTAACCGAGATCTTGGATTGTGAGAAGCTGCATTTGCTGATGATTTGAAATTATTCTCGGCTGTTGGGGATCTCAGCGATTGTGAACACTTGCAAGAAAATCTGATTCGTGTTGAGCATTGGTGCCTTAGCAACCGTGTATCATTTAATATTTCTAAATGTTTTACCATGACATTTTCTAAAAAATTGACCAATCAACCGTTGATGTCCAAACGTAAGTGCTCTGACCTTGGGGTGCTGTTCATTTGGGAAAAGACGGCTAGTATAAGTGTAGAACTAGAACTAACACTATACCTAGAACTAGAATCATTTGGGGTTAGCCACACATCTCTAAAGACGGCTAAACCCGAATGATTGTAGTTCTAGGTATAATGTTAGTTCTACTTTTACACTTGCAATGTCACTAGAACTTACATTAGACCTAGAACTAGAAACATATGCATTTAGCTGTACATCTCTTAAGACGGCTAAACCCGAATGATTCTAATTCTTGGTCTAGCGCTGCATAAAGTTTCGGGTTTAGCCGTGCTTCTGAAGACGTAATTGAAATACACTGTATAATATTTCTTTAAAAATTGTTTTTCAACCGATCTCAAGAAAAATGTTAATAATGACACATAAAAACGTCTATTTCTCCATTGCGAATCCCATTTTCTAGGAACTGGTGCCAGATTCGTACGTCACAGAAGGCAATTGATCGCTGCGTTTTGATGGGGTCGATTTTTCATGCCGCCAGTTCGTTTGCAATCAATCGGGCATTGTTCGAAGAGAGGACCGGTTCGTACGAAATAACACGCCGCGGCAGTGCTGGTGATGCTTTCAACTGAATATAGAGGCGTACAGCCTGTCCCACACATGATCGGGTGTGTACTCACATGACTGCTCCAGTCAGCACTTTTATTACCCGAGGTCGCATATAATAAGCTAATTTATTTCGTATATGCTTTATAAAAATATACCAGTTAAAACATCAAAAATAATTTTATTGTCAAACTGACATTGATAACTGTAAAAGAAATCATGAAAATAACAGCAAGATATACAGTAATAGTAATGCTTACTATAGCAGTAGCTAATCTTTATTCGTTTAGATCGATACCAACAATGATTAAACCATATTTAATACAAATCGTCGGAGGTGACACAAAAAATGTTACCAAAAATGAATGTCCAGAGCCAAGTGAAAAAGTACAAACTAAACCTCTATCGAACATAACAGAACCAATATCCCATCAACATGCCATGAAATTGGCTTACGATTTTGCAAGAGCAACAGCACATTTTGTTAGTGGCATGTCATGTGATATAAGCGGTGGAAGATACATAGTTTTCTTCAGTGTACTTGGAAGTGCAATATTGACGGCTTCTTACCCTTCATTATTAATTAATAGTCCACCATGGGGTATGATAATTTTTAATATAGTGAGTGGTTCATTAAGTGGATATGTAATGCCGGCAATAATGACATTGATATCAAGTTGGGCTCCTTTAAATAGGAGAACGGTTTTTGTTGGTGTTGTGTACGCAGGAGGACCACTTTCAAAAGTATTAGAATACGCTCTTATCGAATTTTTTACTGTAATAAGCCGCAATTGGGAAAACGTCTTCTACATTTCCGCAATTTTAGGGTTTCTTTACATTTTAATTCACATGTACACGGTGTTTTCAAAACCGGGTATGCATCCGCTTATTTCACGAGAAGAAAGAAAGTTTTTAGAAAAAGAGTTGGGAACAAAAATTCCAAAACGAATACCATGGTTTCAAATAATAAAAGATAAACATGTTATTGCGATACTATTTGGGAAATGTGCTCATCTTTGGATGCAAAATATTAATCAAACGTATCTTCCTCAATACTTAAAACTGGTGGTCAGATTGGATCTTGCGACTAGAGGAGCTTTCTATATGCTCCTTCCTCATTTATTACACTTTTTTTGCATTATTGTTGCAGCTGTACTTGTTCAAATAAGTATTAATGCACACAAGGTAGAATTAACCCATTTAAGAATTTTTTGTACGATGTTTAGCGCGGTGAGTCCAGCAATTTTAATGATAATGATGTCATACGCAGGATGCAACGTATATATGATTCAAGTTTTGAGCGCTATGGCGATTTGTAGCATGTGCACAATGAACCTTGGAATTAAATCAAACATATTGGACTTAACAACACATTTTGCGGGGTTTTGCGAGGCCTTCATAAACGGAATAGCTACATTTGGAGTTATGGCAACACCTAAACTTTTAGGTGTAATCATTACTGAGCACTGTATAGTACAATGGAGAAGATTTTACTGGATTACGTTAGCGTTTACTTCATTTTTAGCTACTATGCATTATATCTTTGTTGGAACAGATAGAGCTAAGTGGGATCATTTAAAAAAAGATAATGTTACTATGTACCATGATGATTCTGAATCGGAAAGTTTATGAATGTAATATTAAATGAAAACAGTGTTGTTGCGTTTTATTTTTAAATACGAGCTATTTAGTTACTCGATTGGAACAAATAAATCTAGAAAGTTATAAGCAACAAGTGGATAAACGTTCAAAGTAAGATTTATGAAGTTAATTTCCGATCTCAATTAATTCGCGTCTGTTTTTTTCTGAAAACTATTGTCGCAGTGCGATAACCCTTTTAATAATTTATTAGAACACTTAACGGTGGCAAACCGCAGGCTACACACACCATCAGCCATTACCGGATTTCCGTTAAAATTATGCGTGGTCTCGTATACCTTTGCGGAAGCAAATTCTACGAGAAATGGGGAGGTAGAAGCCGACTAATTGAGATAATCTGTTTTCCTCGGGTCTCGCCTTCTTATCTGCGAACGTCATCTGAATCACAAATAGGGTTTTCCCTACAAGCAATATCTAATTTCTCAAAGACTTCTATTACTAACACCATCCTCTTTTCAGTGGTATATCAGCAATATCAGGATAGTTTGAAAAAGATTTAAAAAGCACACAGTAATTAACACAGGACAAAGACAGACGGACATATCAGATTCTTTTTTATCTTTTTCTAGAACTCGTCGCTAGTTTGTAACTAAGCGTAGACAATTAGACTATCTTTTTTACTCCTCGTTACTTGTCTCCCTTTGGCTTTGATTTCCCGCCCGTTTTTTGCTCACCACTTTTAATTTTCCCATTGGAACTTCTAGGCGGAAACCTGCATTCGTCTACCTCATTTGTCACCAATTTATACCCCCGATTTTTAATTGCACGTGAAAGATCGGTGATTTTCTAAGTCACACGAATAGTGGTTAATTGCAGTCGGACGTTTCACAAAAAAATAGTGAGAAGAGAGGGAGCGATAATTTCCAACAATTCCGTCTGTCGGAAAAACCCCACTGAAAAAGTAACTACTGTAATAAAAAGAATTAAAATTCAGCGAATAATTAATAGTTGAGAAAAAAAGTAACGAATTAAATCTTAAACGTTAAATCTAAACGAGATTAAATTTTTAATAACTACTCGCATAATGAATTATTCTATTTAAGGAAATTTTTCATTTTCATTTATACATTTCAAGCTTAATTTAAAATATCAAGAAAAACTTTTTATAACTCGTAAGATTTTTTGAATAACCCAATTATCCTTATTAACTTATTCAATAAATTTGTTTATTTTTAACATTGCAACAACAATGTTCTCTATAAAGATCTGCGTTTAAACATACTCAATACATTTTGGGAAGGAATCTCTCGCAATCCAGGTATTCCTGTACCAGTCAAAGTGTTTCGAAGAACCACTTAAATCTGTTGCACTCCTGCATAATCCTATCGTTACATATTGTCCCCTCTTCGCGTCTATAATAGTTCCAACCAGTTGCTTCTTGATTGTAAAAAACTATTTAAAAGGTGCTTGAACTTATCCTAATTTAAGTTTTTAACGGTTAAATAAAATATTGAACAATTGGCTTATTAACTGTTTGTGTCCCGGTGGTACTTTAAAGTACCGATAGTTTTAAACACTCATTTTAAACTGTAATCATCTATTCGGCGCATTTAGAACTGTCAGTACTTTCTACTATTCAAGAAAGAATCTGTATAAAAAATGACACAATCCGCACTGTAGGGTTTTCAGGTATATTTAAACTTTTTCGTCCAGATGAAAAATGTAAGTTTTGTTTCAATATTTATTTTGTCAATATTTTTCCAATCCAACCCAACAATTATTACACATCATTGTAAAGAGAAAGCTTTAAGCTTTAATTTAGAGTAAGTCTCATTCCTTAATTTTAATAAATATGGTTTCCACGAATTTTTAAATTACCATCTTTCTTGACACTTTTAGGTTATACGAAAATGTAAGTTTTGTTTCAACATTTTTTTTCTCAATATTTTTCCAATCCAACCCAACAATTATTATACATCATTGTAAAGAGAAAGCTTTGAGCTTTAATTTAGAATAAGTCTCATTCCTTAATTTCAATAAATACGGCTTCCAGGAATTTTTAAATTAGCATCTTTTTTGACACTTTTAGGTTATACGAAAATGTAAGTTTTGTTTCAACATTTTTTTTCTCAATATTTTTCCAATCCAACCCAACAATTATTATACATCATTTTAAAGAGAAAGCTTTGAGCTTTAATTTAGAATAAGTCTCATTCCTTAATTTCAATAAATACGGCTTCCAGGAATTTTTAAATTAGCATCTTTTTTGACACTTTTAGGTTATACGAAAATGTAAGTTTTGTTTCAACATTTTTTTTCTCAATATTTTTCCAATCCAACCCAACAATTATTATACATCATTTTAAAGAGAAAGCTTTGAGCTTTAATTTAGAATAAGTCTCATTCCTTAATTTCAATAAATACGGCTTCCAGGAATTTTTAAATTAGCATCTTTTTTGACACTTTTAGGTTATACGAAAATGTAAGTTTTGTTTCAACATTTTTTTTCTCAATATTTTTCCAATCCAACCCAACAATTATTATACATCATTTTAAAGAGAAAGCTTTGAGCTTTAATTTAGAATAAGTCTCATTCCTTAATTTCAATAAATACGGCTTCCAGGAATTTTTAAATTAGCATCTTTTTTGACACTTTTAGGTTATACGAAAATGTAAGTTTTGTTTCAACATTTTTTTTCTCAATATTTTTCCAATCCAACCCAACAATTATTATACATCATTTTAAAGAGAAAGCTTTGAGCTTTAATTTAGAATAAGTCTCATTCCTTAATTTCAATAAATACGGCTTCCAGGAATTTTTAAATTAGCATCTTTTTTGATACTTTTAGGTTATACGAAAATATAAGCTTTGTTTTAACATTTTTTTTCTCAATATTTTTTCAATCCAACCCAACAATTATTATACGTCATTGTAAAGAGAAAGCTTTGAGCTTTAATTTGGAGTAAGTCTCATTCCTTAATTTCAATAAATACGGCTTCCAGGAATTTTTAAATTAGCATCTTTTTTGACACTTTTAGGTTATACGAAAATGTAAGTTTTGTTTCAACATTTTTTTTCCCTGCATGGTTGAGTACAACAATGAAGACAAAAATGAAATACTAAAAACGTTATACCAATACAATCATATATAGAACTCGAGAACTTGGAAAAGCATTTCATGTAATTGATTTTGGAACTTCGTCGTAAAAGTAATCCAATATAACTTACAGAATACAAAGAATAATTACGTATACGCGATTTGATTTGATTCCGAGTAGTTAATTATATAGCAATTAATTATAATTATGTAATAAAAATCTGTTATAAAAGTATATCGAGTTATGTAAAAGATTAATTTTGAGAATTACAAAAAAATCAAGTGAAAGATGAACGTCGCGTCGCTGCTGATATACAGCTTTTGTCTCGAGGAAATTAGTCGGAAAATTGTTCGGATGGGCTAAAAATTCTTTCCTCGGCAACTCCACCCATTTCGCCGTCTACAAATTACACCGAATGCATCTTGCACAGCCGTTTCAAACCCGACGTAACCTTTAGAACGCATCCCTAGCAACCCAGTGATTACATTTTGCGGATGCAATCCGTTTTCCCAACGGCACATATCACTCGCAACTTAATCCAAAACTCAACCTTTGTTTTATTTTTTTTTCTGTACCAACTTAATAGAAAATGTCTTTAGCGAACGTACACGTTTTTTGACTTAAACTAGAAGCAAAACACATTTTGTGATTCAACTTCCGGTCCGTCCGACCCGCGAATGTATAACGTACCATTTAATCCTGTTCCAGATTCGAAATCAGGAAGTCGCAGCAGGAAAGTGGAGAGAATTTATGTCGCAACGGCGCGATAACGACGTTGATGCAATTTTCGTCCCAAAGAGCAAATGCGGAACCATTCTCTAAGCGAGGCGGACGTGTTTCTATTTCGCCGAGAAAACCTCTCATCAATTATGAATATAACCTGCGTGTAAAATGAAATACAAACTAAATATTTTAAGATAATTTGAGGTTGTTGCGGGAATAAATAAGGAGAAATAACACGTTTTGTAATAATAATAATAATTAATAACAGTTTAATTTATTATTAATTTCAGATTTAAATGTAATAATCGATGTCAAACAGATTCGCTTTATGATGCGAATATACATCACTATAATGGGACGACTATCGACATGGCATTTGTGCAAACAGCTAACCAGTAATTACTTGCTTCTGTTCGACTGCACAGAAACAAACTCAACCGGGTATAATTGCGTTAACACGGTGTTCAAATAATGATTGGATTGATGTTGAGTAACATGAAGATAAATACAAAAAATATGTATAGAGGCTACGGAATGATTTGATAAATAAAGCTCTGTTTGTGTTACGGTCGATTTATTCATTGTCGATCTACCAACACTTTGCTGTAAAAATGTCGGAACCAGTTGAACGACTACGATCGATACAATTTAAACTGTGTTGTACTTACGGTGCTTTCAAAACTTTCAATTCATATGCAAATACATTCTAAGTATAATGTTTCGTTATTGTTTATGACCAAGAGTAATGAATTCAACTTGTCACCACTAGTGTATTTCGAATAGAATTTATTTATTGTTTAACACAAAGAAATTAAAATTTAATGTAATTGAACACACTTGTTTAACACTGATATTTTTACCAGAGCACGAGTATGTATAAAATCAAATGATCGTAACAATATCAATATGTCCGAACTTATCCATTTGATCGGCACAGGAAATTAATTTAATCGTCGAAATCGCTGTAAAATTCGATTTTATTACACAAAACTGAATGGAACTTTTTTATGGTTGAAAACACGGTAACTGGTGCACAGGTATTATTTTTCTGGAAACGTTGAACAATTCTCCATGGATTCGGTCTATAACGTGTCGAAAAAATCGAAGTTTTAAATTTTTTTTGTTTACACTAAAATAGACCTTCTGGGAAATAACAAACATTTTTACCCCAACAGTTTTAATATTCATTGTAGTCAATAAAGTGTGATGTGACGAATTTTTGCGGTATTTACGCACGGCACTCGTCAAATTTCGTACATGATAAACGCGGTTTCCTGGAAAAACTAACACCACGCTCGTGGGATTCGAAAATATATTCGTCGACATTCGTCGTTTTAGTTTTTTGATCGCAAAACCGCGCTATGTCGAATTTTCCTCGCGAACTGTTCGGTAAACTTTCCCAAACCTACCCCTATATTCTCTTTTCATCTGTGTTTTCGCACACAACTTTTACAACCTTCACTTACCTCTTTGAAATTGAAGGGTCCAGTTTTCTCGTGCATTATGAATAGGTGAACTCCAATTAAATTTAACACCAACACTGTTATAAATTTTAAATTTAACACAATTATTATAATAAATTATAATTATAATTAATTTACAATAAATATATAAATAATAAAAATTATATTAAATTATATTAATTTAGGAAAATAAATGGAAATCCACACATAACAGAATGTAACGAACAATCAATTTGAAAATTTGTCTTTGCGACAAATTGCTCTTTAAATCCTAAATTGTTTTCCTTACAATGTTCAAACTTATTAATCAAACTATTGAGCTAGATTGCCATTTAACACATAGTGTTTTGTCAAAGCCATTATCAATATGATTATCAAATAAGAATTTGTTTCAATTTCGAATAGATGTGATTCTTGCAGGAAGAAGTACAACGTCGTTTGAGTATTTGAGGTCCTTTTTACCATCTAAATCCTGCCTCCTAGATCATTTCTTGGTACAGACGAAATTCAGGTCTAGGTTAAGCAACAAGAGGAACGATCAGTGACAAATAATTAATAAATTCAGAATGGATTACTTGTACAGGAGGAAAAAAGGGAACATAATAGAATATACAGGGTGTTCATTTCAAAACTTTCCACCTCAATTTCTGTAAATCCGTAAGTTTAAAAAGAAAATCGCTGAAATAGGTAAAGAATTAAACCAAGGGGGACAACTTTTTATGCAAAAATTGACTCACTCACTTCAACCCCCCGCCGCCAGAAACCAACCCCTTAAAAATCTTAAATGGAAAGGGGTGTCAAGTGATACCTCATTTTAAAGGTCTTTTAAGGTACTACATGTTAGTATTTATTTTTTTTAAATTGATCGATTCGTTTTCGAAATTTTTGCGAAAATCTTTGTTTTGTATTTCCCGCTTTAATTAATATTAAAAACTTTAATCACCTTCTTAAAAGCAAGAAAAAGTAATCTTTTATTATTAATTTATAAAATTAAATTACCATGTTCGTTTTTACAACGACCATTAAACCTTTATTATTTCGGAGCAATCGGAAATATTTAAGAAAACTAAACACGTATAATTATGAATTAAACTAAATTTTATTGAAAGTATTTTACATTAAACCTGTATGAAAATTACTCTTGACTCGAATGACCAAAAAAAGGAAAAATAGAGACGAAATTTTTCTCTTTCTATAAACGAGTTATAGGCAGGCTCACAGTACGAGAAAAGAATAAAATAAAAGTGCAATTCTAAACATAAGTTTATTTGGTTATTACTTAAACAACTTTGTGTTATCCACTTAACAAAGTTATTTAAATAAAACAGCAATAATGGTTTACAGTTTGCAGGAAAGGATTGAAATTGTATTAATGTATGGATCCCAAAATGAATGTGCTCGACGAACTGCCGCAGTTTTTAATGAAAGGCATCCAGATCATGAAGAAATTCACTCAGACTGGGTCCGTTGCCAACATAAAACATAATGAGTCGAGAGTTTTGAATGAAACCGCTCAACTGGAAGTGTTGGGTCATTTCGGTATCAACCCCAATACTTCATTGCGTCAGGTATCTCGTGCAACTGGTATATGCTTAGGTTCTGTTCATAAAGTTGTAAAACTTGACAAATTCCATCCTTATAAATTGAAAATACATCAAGAGCTAACTGAAGACGATTTTGACAGGAGAATACAGTTTTGTGAAGAAGTGACCACTATTATTAATAATAACAACGTTTTTGTGAAAAATATCTGCTTTAGTGATGAATGCACTTTTTCTTTAAATGGATTTGTAAATAAACATAACTGCAGATATTGGAGTAATGAAAACCCTCATCTGACTGTAGAAGGGCATACACAATATCCTGAAAAAGTTAATGTATGGGCCGGCATTTTGGGAGACCAAGTGATTGGTCCAGTGGTTATCGATGGAAATTTAAACGGCGAAGTGTACTTGGATATGTTAGAAAATACTATCAATCCACTAATTACGGAAGCTCTCGAGAATCAGTTGGATAGAGAAGAAAATGCCTTACTTGATGAGAATGAATTACATTTTCAACAAGACGGAGCTCCTCCTCACTATGTTCTTCCAGTACGACAGTGGTTAGATAATACGTTTCCAAACAGATGGATAGGACGAAGAGGTCTTATAGAATGGCCAGCCAGATCACCAGATTTGACGCCATTAGACTTTTTTTATGGAGTCATTTAAAGTCTGTTGTATTTACCCCTCAACCTCAAAATTTAGAAGAACTTCGTCAGAGAATTACTGCAGCTTGCCGTGGAATTCAAAGGGAAGTTTTTGAAAATGTGCGCCGTGGTTTTGAACAACGGTTGTACCATTGTTTAGCTAATAACGGACAACACTTTGAACAATTATTAAGTTGATTTTCTCTGCAAAAAGTTTTTGTACATAGTTAAATAACTGAAAATAAAATAGAACGTTTCAAGCAGTTAAAAGTTGTTTAAGTAATAACCAAATAAACCTAAAAGAAAAGAAAAATGAAACAGAAATCGTTTTTTCTAAATATCTCTGACAGACGCCAGGCAAGCTAGCCAACGTAGTCCCCCTTGGTTTTATTCTTTACCTATTTCAGCGATTTTCTTTTTAGACTTCCGGATTTACAGAAATTGAGGTGGAAAGTTTTGAAATGAACACCTGTATATACTTGGAAATAATACTTCTAGTATTTCTTGGGATCTGGACCGACATGAGAGTATGGATGGGGTAGTGACTCGGAAATACGAATACTAAGAACTTCTGGAATTACAAGAAATCATCAAACTGTGTGGTTGAGTCCATAAAAAAAAACAATAAAGCACCCGGGGGAAATAACATTCACGACATCCACGACCTGCCGTTGAAGTCAACGTTTTTCTATAAATAATAATAATTATAATCATAGTAAACTTTATTGACAAAGTAACGAGACAAAAATAACGAAAATCAATGGCTATTATAAAATGCGTGGAGCGAATAAGGTGCTAAATTACAAAGTAAATATCGCATATTTGACTTAAATAAGTTTAACCTAGTTGTTAATTTGATTTCTACAGGAATGTTATTCCAGATTTTCACACATGAATACAAGGGACCGGTTTCATATAATTTAACCAATGTTTAGGCAGTATGAAGATATGATTATGTCTAGTAACATATTGCTTTGTCTTAACAAATTGTTGAAAGTAGTTTTTATGTTTGAAAACAAATATTGAGCATTCGAAGATGTAAATCGCCGGTAAAGTTAAGAGTTTCTCTTCTCGGAATCGTTGTCTACACGCTTCATTATATTTAAGATTGCATAACACGCTTATCGCTTTTTTCTGAAGTTTAAAGCCATTACCGAATTGTACAGATGCTCCCCACGTAATTATTAAATATCTTAAATGTGATTCGATGTTACTAGAATAAAAAATCTTGGCAATCTTTTTGTTAGTTGTATTTTTAATCACTCTAAGACCAAATATAGATTTTTAGCTTATAACAGAGTTGTTCCAACTGACACTTAAACTTCATAGAACTACCAAGATAAACACCTAAAATCTTGTTTGTAGAAGGTTTATTAACCAATTTATTATTCGTAAAAAGTTCAAAAAGAGCAGTATCAGTTCCACCAACTCATTCTGTCTTTCACTGAGTAAAGAATTACCTTTTATATACCCCAAAAAGCGTTAATTTTCTCGATAATCTTGGATAAACAAAAGAGCATACTAATTGGTCTATAACTACCAGGTTCCAATATGTCACCTTTTTTTGTAAATGGGTGTTATAATTGAGTGTTTCAGTGAGTTTGGAAATATTTCATCTGCAAGACAGTTGTTCACAATAGAGCATAAAGTGGCTAAAATATATAAAATACTTCCTTTAATTATTTTTATTGGCATTTCATCATAACCGTAACTTCGTTTGTATTTAAAACTGGGTACAATATTAAAAAGTTCACTCTCCGTTACACGCGCCATAAAGATTGATTGACCTTGGATAGGTATGTTACCCAGATCAACTGATGAGTTATTATTTATTTTGGACATAAGATTGCTATTTTGCCATGTTGTTTGGGTTATCAAGCCGTAAAAGGTTTTTAGGTTTGTAGTTTATAGAGTTTTTAATTATATTTCTGATATTATATATTGTAATAATATTGGGTTCCACTCATAATTTTATTAATTAATTAATAAACAATAGTTTTGTTATAAGACATAATTACAATAAAGAGGAAATAATGACATTTCGTAGAAAAATCCTTGTAAATCGAGAGCCTAGAGAGTTTATTAGTACTTCTTCAAATCGTTCAAATTAATATTATAATTAAAATATAAAAAACAACTCACGTATTGATATCAAAGTTGATATACCGAGGATAGTTAAAGCTGATCGTTGAAAAATTTCATAAAAGTTTGTTATAGTTCTCATTGATTTCGTCGTTCAGAGTATTCAGACATTGAAGGATTTCAATAAATATAGTTTATTTAAAAAGTAATTTTTGAAAATTTGGAAGAAAAACCAAATGTCAATAAGAGATGGCGCTCAGAAATACAAATTTTTTACACTTTTTCTTGTGGTATCAAAGAGGGTGATGGACAAAAAAGAGAAGTTTTTGTCGATTTTTGCCGAAAAAAGGGTGCAAAATGAATAACGAGGACGCTAGGATTCGCTTCCTGATCATCATTGAGTAAACATCTATTTCGAAACGCTCGTGAAATCCTACGAAGATGAATTTCTGAAGAAAAAAACATAACCAAAGAAATTCACAATTGAGGGAGAAGAAAAGAAGCTAAAATTAATTAAGAAGAGTACGATAACCAACCTGGGAAAGAAGACATCGGAATAGTTTTTTCCGGAAAGCCACCAAGGGGGTACCAGCACATTCCACCAAGGGGAAAAAAGGAGCAGTTCAAACCAGGGAGGAATCAAGATTTCAATCAATTCCACCAACATCTGTAAAACCAAAGAAGTTAAGATTTTTTTTTATTTTCGATATACCATTTCTAAAAAAATAACTCACTTACCTCGTGTGTAATCCAGAGCGAATCAAAATCAATTATTTCAGATCACTTTGATTATTTCAATTATCAGAGTCAATTTATTTAAGAAGTTTTAGAGCTGAAAGTTATAGATTAACTTAAATGTTTTTTTTTTAAAAACATGAGCAACTGTGTTTCGTTTACATGAGCCCTAGAAAACAAACCCTGAGATCGTTTACTTTCGTTATTTTTTGTTGTAGAGTCTCGTGTTAGATATTTTTTTTTGTTTCAATAATTTTGTTTGTAAAGTATTTTTTTTTCTATTTTCTATTAAAGATTGTTATTTATTTATTGTATTTAATTAAAGTATCTTTATTCATTTTTGAAAGACGAATACACATATTATCACTATATATTTTGACTTATTAGCAGTTACTAGTAGCTCTTCCATGTGCATGTTTTTAAGATGTATAACTTTTAATACATCTTAAAGGTTGTATTCTCTCTGTTGATAATTTGGTTTAAATTTTTTGTCGATTTGGGAAAGCTCTTATTATAAGCCTTGAGTTCACTACATTCCGTATTTCTACTTCTTTTTTTGGTAGAGTTTCGGATTGTTTTTTTAGGAAAATGCTGATTGAAATAATTCAGATAAATATTTGCAAAATGTTTGTACTGATCATTAGCATCACTTGTTTCCAATAAAGTCTGAAAGGTCTCAATTGATCGGGACTGATTAAAACGTTTTATGTTATCATCACAAAAATCTCGCTTGACAACATAATAATATTGTTGGATGATAGAGGTAACTTTCAAACATATTGTTTGAGCTTTATGATCTGAAAAGCCGGTGTTAAAAACATTTGTACATTTACTAGTTTCGTTTATTATTCTTGTGGGAACAGTAATCATATATGATACACCAAATTCATTTAACATATGTTTAAAATCTATGGTTTTATTGTCTTAAATAGTATTAGGTTCCACATTAATCGTGGATCATTAATATTTAACTCTGATATTGAATCTGTAGCTTATTCAACATCGTGCTCCACCATATTATCTATGTGCTGTTAAGAAACATCTGAATTATTAAGCTCATTTGGATTGCATAGTCTCGAATCTCTATGGGTGTACAAACACTTGAAAGGAATCTGCAACAATAACCTTTGAGCTACTGTTTAACATTGTAAGTCAAAGTTTTTCTGTAAACAATGTTTAACTGGTCCTGTATTCACCGAGTTAAATTTATGCAACACGGTGCACCACTACATTTTCTATGTGCTGTTGATTATCGTCCGAATACCAACTTCCCCTTAGTTAGATTGGATCGATACTCTAGAGATCTACATCTATCTTATTATTTAGAATAAAGATTTTAGTATTTTAACACGAAATGTGAGGTAATATTTTTGTATCAGTTAATAAGTTATAATAAGTTTTCAATTTATAACTTCTTTTGAGTTCATACAAGATCATCATCTATGTAATAACGATACGAAAAAGTTATATGGCCGCGTATAAAATATTGAAAGAAAAATTCGAAATTACACTTTCGAAACAAATTTACGAGAATCGAGCGCTTATAAATAACAACCCTTTCACATTATTTATTAGCGACAAAAAGAGATCGATCAAAAGAAGATAAGAAAACCATCACGTACCTTTTACACAAGCTCAAGATTGTAATCACGAATTTCACAAACATTATTGATTTTGCTACCCGTGCGACGATAGCAACAAACTTTTACCCGTAATTTCCTATTTATTTTCTTAGCTAATATCTTCGTTATAATTAGGGATAGCGAAAAACTAAATGCACCACTTGAAAGCTTGAATCTTTCTCTATCTAAAACCGGGTTTTCGTCTGCCGATAAGTTGATATTAAGATCAATAAAAAATGAAGAACACCGCGCTGTACTTAAAATAGCTCAAAATTACCAAACTTCAAAGCCTTGTGCAATTGTTACGAAACCGAATTTTAAAAAACTGTTATCACAGTCAGAAAGGGCGCTCCTTCAGCTATCTTAATCCGGGTTTTCGTCGGTCAATATCTATCGGCGTCATGCTTAAATCCACGCATAAATACAAGCAGAAACGCTTAAATACTCTTTCTCTAAACAACTTTCTTATTTGATAGGGAGAAAACTATAGAAACATATTTATCTTATTGAAAATTTTCTGCTCTTTCTAGTGGTGTATAACACGTTTGATCACGCGCATTTTTGGCCAAAAACTGCTAAATTCACACGTTTTAGCCATTCTTAAACCCTGTTGGGGTCGATAACTTTCTTATATGAGCAGGAGAAAACTCTGGAACCATATCTATCTTATCGAAAATTTCTTGCTCTTTCTAATGGTGTCTTTTAATAACAATTATACACTTTAATTTAACAACAATTATTAATTAAAGTTATACAGGATGGTCAGAAATGTGCGTCAAATTTCCGTATCTTAAAACGATTTCAGGGATTTTTCCATAAATCGTTTATAATGATTTTCACTCAGGTCGTCGTGACAGACTCTGTCACAAATGGGAGTTAACTAGTAACAGAAAAATCCAGAACGTTAGTAGCTTTTGGCGCAAAACGTGTTTGTGCAAGCGCGCGATCGTCGCGTGTTATAATAAAATAATAATAATAATAATAATAAATAAATTTATTGCCATAATAAGAAACAAAAAATACAAATTAAAGAAAATGTATACATTTAACTTAATACATAAATACGGGCAAAAGGGTCGATTTATCGCGTAAGCGATATCTTCCAAACAACCCAATCAATCAGCAGTATACTAAGTTATATAGAAAAACAATAAATGAACGGCAAGCTGCTATGCTAAACTTATGGTCACCAAAAACGGTGCATAATGATAGTTGCTGGAATAAAAGAAGAAGAGAAGAGAAGAAAAGTAGAAGAAGAGAAGAAAAGGGAGAAGAAAAAGTTTTCAGGAAGATACTTGAAGAGCCAATAAATGACGTTTTAGGTGGTTTTTAAATGTTACAAGGTGAGGAATATTACGGATCTCAGTAGGCAGACTATTCCAAAGGGTTACTGCCTGCACAGCAAACGATTTATGGTAAATCTCGGTACTATGGGTCGGGAACATAAGCACAGAATCTAACTGAGATCTAGTAGGTAAACCATGCGACGACAAGCGTTGAAATATACAATACAAATACCTTGGGGTTTGATTGTGAAGAACAGTATATAACATAGTTAATATACGAAACGATCTACGGTTCTGACAGCTTAATATCTGCAAATAATTACGGTATGGGGTTATGTGTTGAGATCTCTCGAGATCAAAGATATACCGTATGCAGTTGTTTTGAAGTCTTTGCAGTTTGTTTCGTAGTGTTACCGAAAGATCAGGATATGCCGTGTCAGCATAATCAATATGGGGGAAAATCAGGGAAAAACAAAGATTACGACGGATCATGGGAGGAAGGAAGCAACGGAGACTTTTCAGTGAGTGGAAACAATGATAGACCTTTCTGCAGACGGATTGAATTTGAGGTTTCCAGGACATTGTAGAATCCATAACCACCCCAAGGTTTCTAACCGTGTCTGACAGCTGAATAATGTCTCCGTCAAGCATTAAGTGAATGGATGAAAAATTATTCAGCTTTGCCAGTAAAGGTCGACTGCCAAACGCAATTGCTTGAGTTTTAGCAGTATTTAATTTAAGGCCATAACGTTTGGACCAATCCAAAATATTGGAAAGGTCATGATTAAGACGTGCAATTGCTTCCGGAAAATCATCAATAGTTGTCGTAGTGTAAATTTGGAGGTCATCAGCATACACATGATAATTACAAGAAATACAGTGGGTGACGGCATTAATAAAAATCGAAAAGAGCAACGGACCCAACACACTACCCTGGGGTACACCACATTTAATATCACAAGCAGACGAGAGCGCAGAATCAGCACGCACACACAAGGAACGACAGGAAAAGTAAGATTGAAACCAAGATAAACATGAAGAGGTAAATCCAAGGGCAGCTAGTGACGCCAACAAAAGATCGTGATCAACCGAATCGAACGCCTTGCTGAAATCAAGTAATACAAGGATGGTAACACAACGTTTGTCGCAAGCATACCTAATATCATCTGTAATCTTAATAAGCGCTGTTGTCGTGCTATGACCCTTACGAAAACCCGATTGAAAGTCGTTGTGCAAGTTAAATTCTTGTAAATACTCTTGAACTTATAGATAAACAAGGCGCTCGAGAGCTTTAGATAGAACAGATAAAATGAAGATAGGGCGAAAATCATTTAAACTTGAGGGACTCTTGGATTTAGGTATAGGGACAACATGAGCAACCTTCCAGATTGAAGGGAATGAGGATCGTTCAATGGAGAAGTTAAAAATGTGGGTAATAGGAGTAAGAACAATATCCAATATAGAAGAAGAAGTTTGAGACCAACTCCATCAGCGCCCACACTCGTAGACCTCGAGTGATTCAAGGCATCGCGGACTTCTGACGCTGTGACCAGGACAAAGGAGAAAGAGGAGGATTTAGATGAGGCAAGAATTTCAGAAATAGTTGTCATCCTAGTCCCACCACTAATGAGCAGAGGTGGGTTATACACCACTAGAAAGAGCAGGAAATTTCCGATAAGATAGATAGAATTCTAGAGTTTTCTCCTGCTCATATAAGAAAGTTATCGACCTGAACAAGGTTTAAGAATGGCTAAAATGTGTGAATTTAGCAGTTTTTGGCCAAAAATGTACGTGTGCAAGCGCGTGATCGCCGCGTGTTATACACCACTAGAAAGAGTAGAAAATTTTCAATAAGATAGATATGTTTCTATAGTTTTCTCCCTATCAAATAAGAAAGTTGTTTAGAGGAAGAGTATTTAAGCGTTTCTGCGTGTAGGGATGGACATTAAGGGCGATTTAAGCATGACGCCGATAGATATTGACCGACGAAAACCCGGATTAAGATAGCTGGAGGAGCGCCCTTTCTGACTGTGATAACAGTTTTTTAAAATTCGGTTTCGTAACAATTGCACAAGGCCTTGAAGTTTGGTAATTTTGAGCTATTTTAAGTACAGCGTGGTGTTCTTCATTTTTTATTGATCTTAATATCAACTTATCGGCAACGACCCGGTTTTAGATAGAGAAAGATTCAAGCTTTCAAGTGGTGCATTTAGTTTTTCGCTATCCCTAATTATAAGGAAGATATCAGCAAAGAAAGTAGATAGGAAATTACAAAACGAATCGGAAGATTTCGTTTTAAATACGTTTTTTATTCTTCGTTAGTGTTTATAAATTTCATAAATTGAAAAATAAATTAAAAAAACGACCGAAATTAGTTCCTAAACAAAATCGATTTAATCTGAATAGGGTTCAATATAAAAAAATTGTTTTATACATGTTCCACGTTCCAATTTATTTCAGCACAGTTTCATATCTACGATGGAAAATCATTAATTGAATACAGAGGTATGATGCAGTGACCATTTTATTTCCAGTTCGTATTTTAACAAAACTGCGTTTTCAGTTAGGCATTCAGATATTTTTTTTTCTTTTTTAAACTACATCATGTTTCGCGCTTAGTTTAGCTTCGTAAAAATTTTTTTTAATTAATCAAAAAATTAAAAATGTTTTTGTTTTGACACGAATGATAATTGAATCATTTTTCAAATTTAGACACGTTAATTAAGCGTTTTGTACATTCTTAATATAAAAAAAAATAGAAATCAAGAATGAAACAAAGGAAAATCTAATAATAAAAGACGTCGAGACTCATTTAATTTTTAATAAAAGAAATGCCATCTGTAAGCGAAAAGTATGGGGCTTTCGTTTTAAAACTTTTCCCAACCCCTTTATTAATAAGTCGGCTATAATTAGAGAGCGAGCGATTCCAAGTATGCTTCGACGAACAGCGTGAATTGCGTCGAAGAGACACCGAGGCGTAAAATTAGGTTTAATACTCACATGACAAGAGTAGAGCGGCACATCTCTTGGATATCATCGGAGCCCCCAAAAAGTTTTAGTAGTCTTTCCGAACCGTCCGTCTAGTTGCCAAAAACCTTCACCACATCCACCACAAACACCTTCTTTTAAAATGTTCCAACAAATTAAATCCAACCCGCTATATAAATAAATATAATAAATGTTATAATACTTATATAAATTTAAATAGCTTATCACTAAATGAGAAGAATCTTTTTCACAATCTCTTTTGTCTTGATTTTTTTTCAAGATCTATCTTGTTTTACGCGATCGTTTAACGACGCGAGCGCGCAACAACCGCATGTTTCGACGGCCGACGGCGTCGCGTCCCTCTCTAACCGGCGTCGGCGATAGACTGGCGTCGCGACGCCGTCCAAAGCTTCCTTGCTGTAGTTGCTTCCTAGGGAAGGCGCCCGCAACGTCCGGTACTTCAGTGATCGATTTCAATTTGTTGCGGCGCAGTTGTTAGATAAATATCTGAAAAATGATGATCCCGTAAGGTATCAACTTTTCAATCATACCCTGCACAAAAAAATCAATTGATGAGGTGCTAAAACACCAACATTTTTCTCTTACCATTTTATAAATTTGTGCTAAATTTTTAAAGTATCAATTGAGGTCCACCCAATTTTACACTAAATTTAAATTTCTCAGCGCCGTAATATTGCAAACACTCCGTAATGCGCACGGTGCTAACGAGTCAGTTTTATAACCCAAGAAGTTTAATGCAATCCACTGCTTGAGAAAACGAAAAGTTATAATTGAAATTACCAAAGTTATAAAGTGTCGATGAGTTCGGGCGAACCAACGGCAATCCACACGAAAAGGCTTCTAAAGGCACATCAAACTTAACGGAGGCGTTGAATCTATTACGAAACGTCGAATACACGGGATGTTTAATTTCTGGCATTATTAATTCCTCGCCATCATTAAATATTTTAAAGTATTACTTTGTTTTAAAAATCCTTTTCCGTAAAATAAGGAGTTAATAACGGATTTTAACTGGGAGAACCTCTGGTTTATATCATTTTTGTGAGATTGGTAACCAGATGCACTCTGAACCTGGACCTGTACTCTGTCCGGAAATCTTCGTGAAGAGAAGCAGGTTCTATTTTCCTCACACCAGTAGATTTGATAGAGGTCAGAATTTTCATACAGAACCTAAAATCAAAAAATACATTAGACTTGTATTTGCTTGATACAAGATGCTGGATGGAATTTACCCAGAAAAATCAAAGTTTCAAAGGTAGTGCCACTTGTAGTGCAACACTATCCAATTCAAGGTCTTTGAACGAGTAATAAAGAAGCGACTGATTGATTTTCTTGAAAGTCACAACATATTTATCACCGAACAACACGGTTACCGAAAGCTAAGATCCACATCATCAGCTGTTACGGGTCCTTTGGAACTGATAGCAAATGCTTTCAACAAAAAGGAAGAAGCACTACTCAAATATTGCTCGCTAAGCTAAAGTTCACTCTTTCACTCTTCAGGACATATCTCCAGAATAGAACACAAATGATTTACTGGAAAGGAAGATGCTGTTGGTGACATTTAGAGACAGACAGGAATTCCTTGAAAGGTCCGAAGAAGTCGAGCTGGAAGCGAAAGAGTGGTTCGCCAACAATAAGCTAAGACTGAATGGAAAAAAGACGCAATTACTAATACTTACCAATAGAGAGCCAGATACGGGACTTACGATTAAATTTCTTGGTCTTAACATAGATCCCATCTGAAATGGAATTCACATATAGAATACATTATAAAAAAGTTAGCCACAGCAACCTACCCTATCGGAAGAATGAGGATTATCTCAACCCATGAAGCTGCTAGAACCGCCCACTTCAGCCACTTTAATTCCATACTTCAATAGGGCATTGAGGTATGGGAATCATCGCCTCTAACTTCCAAGCTCTTAGGCCCACTTTTACCACCTCTTGATATACCATGTTTACAAATCCTATAATCTTATTTCGATGGCTGATAGGAGGTTAAGTGTATCGACGTTCAGGTCTCGGTTATTTGAAAGATTATTCAGATGAGAAGCACACTGTGTCTGTTGCAAGGGGTCCCGATATCGAGTTGCGTTGCGCATGTCACGGAATCGAGTTTAGTTAATTAGTTTATTATTTACAACTAATTTAATAATTTTTTTTTGTGTTTTGTGTTTGTTACGTCTTCAATTATTAATGTTTAATACCTCTTTTTGTTATCGAGGTCCAGATGGAAGAACAGGATTTTATTTTCCTGAATCAGCGCCTCGTGAATTGCTTGCCGCACTATGCTATAATAGCTCTCTTTTGTTTAGCTAGTTTTATTTTGTATCTTTTTTTTTTCTTTCGAATCATTTATTGATTTATTTTTGGTTATATTATCTTGCTATATTATATTGTTTTATTTCTGTAATTGCTGTGTGGTTTGGTAATAAAGTCTATTATTATTATTATTATTATAAATTTATTCGATAGATAAATCCAGCTCTTAGCCAATGAGAGCGCTTAAAACCGCCGTAACCATGCCAACTATACAAAATGCTTTATTCTCTTCCGATTTCTAGTCCACACCTATTATAGCTTCATTGACTTTGTCGCTGATAATGGGGTAACCCAAAACTACTAGTACGACTTTATATAAATAAATGCAAGTTAGAAGTTTTTACATGGTTTTTATTATCCTCTAGATAGTGTATTAGGAGGATGGTAAAAGTGGGCCTTAATCCAGCAAAAGGAAGCCCTTAGAGCTTTGGCGTGTGCAGGACCGCGAGATAGCTGCAGAAGCATATTTAAAGTGATGTAAATATTAACTGTCCCTAGCGTCTACATACTGGTGGCAGTTACCCTTCTGCATAAGAACAAAATGAGATATTCATCTCATAGTGATATCCACCAAAGTGACACTAGCCAGAAGAACAGGATCGTCATTACACAACACCGCATCAAAAGAGCACAACAAAGTACTAATTATATGTGCATAAAATTATATAATAAATTGCCATCAGCCTATTCTGAAGATTACTGAAGATTGCCGTTGCCCATCTTCAGTAGTGGTTCGCACGAGACCAACGAGACGAGATTTTCATAAGTCTTGTCTCGTCTCGCCACCTCCACCCTCGTCTCGTTTCTCGTACGAGAGTCTCATAAAAATATCAAAATCTCGTCATGTATAATCTTATTGTTTCAGTGCAATAAGGAATACTTAAATACTTGCTATAATGTAAGAGTTGGAAGAGAGAATTGCAGCCCTCAGCCTGTCGGTCGCAAATGATTTTGTTTTCACCCAATCGTTTAGGCATAACAAACATCGTATTAAGGCTATTTCGATGTTTCTGAAGTAGCCAGTATGCTTAAGAGATCTCGTGCCATTAAACTTAAAATAGGAAATTCAGAAGCATGAATTTTCCACCATTGTAATATATCTGTGTCTTTATTACACTGAGGCATAGAATAATATTTTTGAAGCTCCTGCATCTATTCTCCTTCGGACGGCATAGAATTTACTGTATACAAAACATCAAAATCAATTACAAAATCCGACTTTTCCGCTCTAGAATCTTCTTGTTCCTCCTTTCGAACGTTAGCCTTCTGATTCATGGAAATAGGCTTTGTATACATCTTCAAATTTCTGAATCGAAGTCTCTTTTAATTCTTGGCTAAATCTTGTCATCTATCTTATGCCGCGAATCGAGAATTAAAACTGCAGCATAAATCTAATTAGTTTTACGACAATGCTTTAACATTTTGCCTCTCGCATCCTGAAAACTAACAATAAACTACTCTTCGACAGCGTTTCGATCTGCCTTTCGGTTCCATGCAAATATTTTGCTCTCAATATCATCTATTAGTATATTGATACAGACAACCACCATAGGTAATTTGACATACATCTCTCCTCCGAGTTTTTTGGAAAATATTTGAAAGTTGATTAGTAATTTATGCACTTCTTCTAGCAGTATCCATTCTTTGTCCTCAAGTGTATATGGTTTTAAATCAACATTTTGACACAATGCACCAAGTCCATGTCTACCTTCAAAAGGTACTTTCAACATATCATTACTGGAATTCCAGCGTGTAGATACGAAAATATTTACAGAAATATTGCAGATATTATTTGCAGAAATACTTACCTGCGAGGCTCTCGTACGAGACCAAGGAAAGTCTCGTCTCGTCTTCTCCAAGTATCGTCTCGAGTTTCGTTTCGAAAACGAGAAAAAACCAAGCTGGAAAAGAGACATATACCAACCTGAAAAAGTGCGCGGAAACGGTTGGTCTTGACATTAACGTGAAGAAAATAAAATTAATGATGGGGGACAAATACTGAAACCCCACTCATAGCAACGCTAGATGATGTCAGCATGGTGGACCGCTCCACTAATTTGGGCATGGAGCCGAAGGCGGGAAAATGCAGAAAAGAATCGAAAATATATCTCTTCTATATTGTATCTTTAATTTGAAAAGAACAAATTGAGAGCCGACAGGACAACTATCCGCCCAATCGCCTTGTAAGGATGCGAATCCTGGACCCCAAAGAAACGAGAAGAGACTAAATATTTTCGAGAAGACGATAATGAGAAGAATTTTGGTGCCCGTTATGAAGAACAAGCTTTGAAAGCCTAATAGGTACAACCTCGACTTGTATCAGCATTTTAAGGAACCCCTACTGCCTGATTTTGCCAATATCCAACTCAAAAAGAACGATAAATAGCCGAATGCAGGAAAAAAATCAGAAAACTGAGGAAAAGATGGGATGACGCGGTGGAAGAGGATGCAAGGAAGTGGATGGGAGTGCGGAGTTGGAAGAGAGTAGCTCTGAATCGGAAGAAATGGGGAGGCAGATTGAAGGAGGCTAAGGCACGATTTGCTCTTTAACGCATAAGAGTACTTTTAATTTTCTTTTTATAACTGAACCAGTTTCATCGAAGCTAATTCAAAACAACCAAAACCTGCCAATAAGTAAGAAGGGAACATAATAATATATGTGACTACCAATTGTAATCTTTTCAATCTTCCTCCTCTCTGCCTAATGTCTTTCTTGTCTTTTTATCCTCTGTCATTTTTTTTTCTGCTACCAGTCTCTTTTTGGTGTTCCTCCTCTTTGCCTAATATTTTTTTTGAAGAGTCACTACGAAATTAGCCATTAAGCTACAAAAATCATGCAATTCTAATTATTTTTTGCGTTTTCCCTAAATAAACTTTACTTATTTATAAAAATTTAGTAAATTTATTATTTTTAAAATAATTTATAAAAATAAGTAAAAAGAAATATTTAAGTGGATGTGCGTTACAAACATGTATGAAATACTGGTAAGCACATTCCTTTGAAAGCCCACCCATCAGAGTTGAAGTGTTTACCCCAATTTCACGGGCTTTCATTGCCGCGGGGCTTGTTTCAATGAGTCGTTTATGGCCAGGGGAGATGAAAACCAACAAAACTGACTGGGAGAGCAACACTTCTCGCTTTGGATGTCACCGGAACGCCGGTTTTCTTGTCGACTAGGCCGACGTTTATTAAAACCGAATGATAATTGTTGTAGAGAAAGGAAAAGTGGTTGTTAATCATTCCGTGTGCGGTGGACGTGACAGGTACGGAATTTTCACCTCGCTAAAATACGCAATAATAGTGGAAGTTGTGATGAAAAGAGCTTATCCGATGGAAATTTCATTGCTGTTACGCGGTTAAATTTTTCAGCACAATGTAACTATCAACGGTTTGTTCCAATTGGATTATCGATTGAATTTCATGACGATTGTAATGTGGGAAAAAAGATTTTAAAAGAGACTTGATTAAAAATTTTAAATAATTGAAATACTATTGAGTTATCGCTTCGAAAATATATTTGAATGAACGCGTATGCGATGTTACAAAGTGTTTCAAAAATTGATAACTACGTTGAATAGATTATAGATTAACTAATTTGAGGTAGCTATTTTTAGATACTGAAGATATATTACCTGATAAAACCATTTTCTCATTTTTACATCAAATTTAATATTCTACATTTCATTTTAATTTTACCATATTCTTTTGCATCACTCTGTATCTATATATTAGACCATCGGTTATGATTCGTTATGAATTTTCGTTCGATTCAACGCCAGTTATTGGAGAGCCATGAATATTCGAAATCCGGTAACGATTTTTTTTGCAATGTGTTTCGATGACGATTTTAAATTTTCAACGATAATCTATTCTATAGCAAAATAGTATAAAACAAATTGTTGATGGTTTTATTTATATATGGTTTTATTTTAAATTCTAAACCAGGTTAATAAATAAATATTGTGAGAGAGTTATTACGAACTTAAAGGTAAGTCCACACCAACGAAACACACTGGAACATTTTGTTCCTGACCTGTTTAGAAAACAGAAACAATAAAAAATTTATAGTTTAACGTTCTGTCCACACTAAGAAAACTCATTTTAATCGCTCATCACCGTGTTGCCGCAACAAGAAACTTTTCGTCTACATCAAATTAGTGTATTTATTTATTTATTTATGTATATCGGGGAGTAACAACAGGATAAACCCAATAAAGTTGCTCCACATAATTATTATATACAAAACCTTAAAGTAATATTTAATGTGATTACAAATAAGTTATAATCTTAAATTAACATTATTAAATTATTCTATTTATTTAAATTACACATGTTATGGAGGAGCATAAAAATCAATTCTAGCCATCAGCGATAGGGAATCAGTACGACCATTGACAAACTTGTACAAAAATAAAACGTCATTATATGCTCGTCGCTGGGAGAGCGTTAGCAATCCGAACATTTCACAACCAGACGCATAGTTACTGTACACTTGTTGGGTTTTATAACACAAGTATTTAATCACTCGTTTCTGGATTCCTTCTAACCTTGTGATATATATAGGATTCCAGATTATGCCACCAAAGTTTAAGATGCTGTTGACATATGCATTGTACATACAGTGTGTTAATTAATTATCGTACCCGACGTTATCATTGCAAGTATGCAACCAATATCACAGTATTGGTACTGCAATAGGAGATTTGCGATATTGGTTGCATACTCGCAAATCTCCTATTGCAATACCAATACTGTGATATTGGTTGCATACTTGCAATGATGACGTCGGGTACGATAATTAATTAACACATTGTACTTATAATTGCGTTATGGTTTATGAAATCCTAGGAAGATCGCTTTATAAAGCCCAGCATTCTGTATAATCGAGCAACCACACCATCTACATGAACATCGAAAAGTACTTTTTGGTCTGATATTACACCAAGATCAACTGTAGATGTAATTCGACGCAACTTTTCAAAATTAAGAATGTAATCATATTTTATGTAATCCTTTTTCCTGGTGAACGTGATGGTGTGGCACTTAGAAAAGTTTAAGTGTAATTGATTACTTGTACAGAAATTGCAAATCCTTTCAAGATCTGCTAGTAATTTAACACAATCGTCGTTGTTTCCAATAGAAAGGTAAATTTTTAAGTTGTCAGCGTACATCAGGCAACGCGAATTAATAACATTATTAAAAATGTCGTTTAAAAACAGTAAAGGACCGAGATGACTGCCTTGCGGTACTCCGAATAGAGTGTGAATTAAGCTTGACTTATAGCCACCAATATGTACAGACTGAGAGCGATCGGACACGTATGAAGCAAACAAGTTGCCAGAAATACCAAAAAGTTGCAATTTACTTACCAACAGAAAGTGATCAACTTTATCGAAGCCTTACTAAAATCGGTATACACTGCATCCACTTGAACATTTTCGTCGAGCGACGCAAATAGAAAATCGGTATATATATTCTAAAAGATTAGTTTCCAGAAAAAAAAACCGTGCTGATTAGTATTAATACTTCCACGAATTTGAAAAAATACACTGGCGTACACCAACTTCTCAAAGACCTTTCTAAGTATGGGTAATATAGATATTGGACGATAATTGACAACGAAGTATCGATCACCTAATTTAAAAATGGGTACAACGTTAGAGTGTTCAGTCACTGGGTTTTATGGCAGCACCGTACATATTATTCAAAAGTACACTAAAATTGTGTAGAATTGTTCACTGGAACCAGATTTAACCTCAGAATACGTATTTGATGCACCTATCCAGTAAATGAACGGGGGGTTTCAGTCGTGTTTATTCACTGGCATATAGCCATTAATAAGTAATAAGTGAATGAACCTCAGTACCTAATAATTTTCTTATTTTTTCTGATATCCCTGAAAAAACAATATATTAGATTTCGTTATTCAGAAGACCAGCTGAAGTTGGTCATTGATGAAATTAGAAGTGGTAAAATCAGTCAGAATGCCGCATCAAAAAAATACGGAATTCCAAAAGCAACACTTAACAATAAAATATTTTGCAAGATACAGTACATAGTGATATTTTCGATTTTGACGACATAAAGAGCTGGCTCAGTAGAACACCAGAAGATTCAATTGAACAAGAAAATTATCTCGAGACTAAAAGCACTATTTTAACAATTGTCAAAAATATGACACAAACTATTACACCTAATTCAAAGGTGGATGACAATTTCCAACAAGATACACTGTTAGATGGAAATTGTTCTAAAATGGCAGACAACACTCCCTTTGAAACCACAGACATAGATGAAGCCCTAATTAATCAAGAAAATGATTTGGAGAAAGAATATATGTAATCTTAAGACTGACGATAACAGCAATACACTACCAGATAGATTTTTAAAAACTGACTGTGATACTGTTCCGACCAATTGTGATGTTAAGAATAGTAGCAGTATTAATGACCCTAAAAGTGATATATTACAAGACTCTGGAAGAAGAGAAGTGAAAATAAACATTTTGTCAGATATAACATTGACATCTGGTCCAAGCAACTGTCAATCTGTTGAAGATATTTGGAAGAAAAACTTGCATTGGCCAAAGATTGAAGAAAAAAAAGTAGGAAAAACCTTAAAAATTTAATGCCTCTCGGTTTGATTTCTAGAGAATGGAAAGAATATCATAAAGAAAAAGAGAAAAATAGACTGAGTAGATTATATTAAAAGAGGAAAGAAAACAATGCAGAAAATGAAAAGCGGAAGAAAAAAAGAAAGCGCCAGTGACAAAAAAGAAACAGAGAAAAAAGAATATTTCCTATAAGATTAGTCCTAATTCCAGTTCTAAAGAAAGTGATTCTGAAAAATCTGACAGCGAAGATCACGAAACTCGGGAAGACAAAAAAATCCAGAATCCGGAAAATCAAACCCAATACGAAGGAAATGATTTCGTTATTGTGAGATACGACAAGAAATACTTTCCTGGAAAAATAATCGATGAAGAAAACGAAGAGTATGAAGTGACAACAATGGTAGAAAGTGAAAAAGGAAACATATGTGGAAATGGCCAGAGATTCCAGATACACTTTGGTACAAGAGACAGGATGTTCCACACTGCGTCCAAAACAAAAATTTTTACAGATGTTTCGAAATTGGAAGTGTCTAGGTACACGCTAACGTGTACGTAATTCAAAAAATTACGTACACGCTAAACGTCATCACAGCGATGACGTCACGTTTAGCGTGCACATACGGAATATTTTTCGGTGCACGTTAGAACTTCATAATTTTGAGGTTGGTACTGTCGATCTGAATATTTTTCGGTGCACGTTAGAACTTTATAATTTTGATGTTGGTATTGTTGAATTTTCTCGGGAAAGCACAAGATAATGTCACTTCATTTAATAAAGTGATGTGTTACCCTGTTTCGAACAACGATACATATTTATTTGAACTAAAATTAGAACTATCACTAGAAACTTTCGGGTTTTGCCGTGCGTCTTTTAAGAAAAGGTTTGACATTTCGTTGAAGGTTTGATGCCATGTTGCAACCTTCTTCAGAAACTTCAAAGAGAACTTCGAACAAGATTCTAAAGAAGGTTGCAACATGGCATCCGAAACGTCAAACCTTTTCTTAAAAGACGCACGGCAAAACGCGAAAGTTTCTAGTGTTAATACTAGTTTTAGTTCTAATTTTAGTTCAATTAACACCGGCCGTGAAAACCTTCGTACTTATGATACATATTTAGTTGCTAAAAATTATTAAAAATGAAGTGTGGCCAACTATTTCATTCTTTTAATGACTTCATTAAAAGTTTGAGACAATATGAAATAGAAAAAATACAAAAATATGTTATTAAATATTAAAGTAAATTAAACCAAAACCTTAAATATTATGAGGTTCAATACGTTTGCGTTCATGGTGGTATGGTAAGGGTCGTGGAAAAGGTTTACGTAAAACAAGGTATGTATAATAATTAAATAAAAATATGTATTTATCATATCGTCAACGGCGTTTGATATAACACAAATATTCAATATCCATTATTTATATGAATGTTTTAGTACTTTGATGAAGTGTCCTATCATTAAAATTCGAGTTACTAAAGAAGGTGATTGCCTACAAATTAAACAATTATTAGAGAAACATGAAAATCATGATATGTCATCAATAAGTAGGCATGATTATGTATATTTTATAGTGTATTCAATAATTCCATATTATCTAACCATGTTGCTTATACACCCATCACTTTTAGGTGGTGCTTAATCATTTACCATCTAATCGTAAATTAACTTCTGATAAAAAATGTATGGTCGAGGGTTTGTTGGATGTTTGTGGAAATAAAAAGCTGATTCAGCAAGAAATATTGAATTTATCTGGAAAATTAAGTACATTAAAAGATTTATCAAATATTTCATATAGTATGAAAAACGTTAGCAACGATTAGATATATGCTGTGAAGGAATTGAAAGACGTTCACAGTGAGTATATAGATAACTATTAGAAGTATAACATAGAATAGTAACAATGCAATAAAATTGTTACATCCATTGTATTTTTGTAGTCCATTACGGGTTGGTTGCAAGCACTCTACGTCACACTATTTGCTACGCCTAGTTACCAGGCGTCAAAGTCTGTGTTTTTAGAGGTTATATGATAGACATTAATACGTCTAAAAACATAAAACTTCAAAAATAATATGAAGACGTCTAGGATATAACCTTTAAAAATACAGTAAACGCATAGACCATAACAATAGCTGAGCGTGGAAAATGGTGTGACGTAGTTTGCGGGCAGGTTGTCACAACAATGGATGTAGCAGTCCTTTGGTTATAAACCACTTTTTTTTGCATAATGTAATAACATATACATCTTACATGATTCTGAAAATCATTTTAAAGTCCTCTATTTTTCAACTGAGTCCATGAGAAGGGCAGTGAAATTATTATCCACAATTTGTGTCAATAGATGGTACTTACAAGTTATTAAATATAGGATTTACAGTATTTATTATGATTGTAGAGGATTCAAATGGTCAAAGTGAAATAGTAGCAGTTGTTATAACAGCGCACGAGGACAAAGAAACATTTTCTTGGTTGTTGAACACCTTTAAAGAAGAGAATTCTGATTGTGAAAAAAAAATAAAATGTTTCATGGGTGATAAGGATCTACTACAAAGAAATGTGATAAAAGACAGTTTTCCTCAAGCCCAGGTATTCATTCCTCATTACTAAATTCGTGGCATTTCTTGAGAACAAATCACTACAAAAAGTAACCTAGTCATCACACCAACAGAAATAAACCATAGCTTTAGCAAATGTCAAACTGTTTATTTTTTCCTTACTGATCTTCCGATAATACAAAAACACCACAACAATTTTTCTAGAAAAATGCAATCAGATCAAATTGCAAAAAGTAAAGTTATTCATAAACCTTGAAAACAGACAAATCCAAATATATAAGAATATACAGGATGTTCCATTTAAAAGAATAAAGTAGGTGGCGACTTCCGGTATAACCGAAAGTGCTAGAAATCTGAAAATATTTTAGTCGAAGAGAACGCAATTGATAATACTTAAATCTATATTTTTAAATTTTTATTTTGGCCAGAATCCTGTATAGTTCTAATGGTTGGTCGTCGTGGATGACGCTGTATTATTTACATCATTTATAACTCATAACTTATTACGACAAAATTATACCTATTTATTATTGCTGATACAGAAATATGACAGACATTTTATTATTACATATGGGAAAAACGGTGAACAACTCAAAAGTATTCATTTTGTTATGCGTAAAAACTATAAATTAATAAAGAATACATTTTTATAATTTTTTTGATAGTGCGACTATTCTCGCCAGGGTGCGATGTAATATGCTCTTTTGTTGAAAGTGAATGGTTAAATTATTAAGTTAAGATAGTAAGAACAAAACCGACAATACTTATACAAGCTTAAAACTTCCAAGTTATTAACGTGTACCGAATAATATTCAATATACGCACGCTAAACGTGACATCATAGCTGTGATGACGTTTCGCGTGTATATAATTTTTTAATTTGCGTACACGTTAGCGTGTACCTAGACACAGCGTTCTAAATTTCCTAATGATATTTCATTCTGCAACCATAGATAATAAGGAACATGCAGAAACTTTGAGATACAAGTACTAGGAACAAGCAACATGAACACAATATTCCTTTGTGTTCCTTTCGGTGTGGATGTAGCTTAATACACACTTACATAAATGTATCAAATCGAATTAAAACTTAATAGGTTTTCCAACGAAGATTGTTTCATAAAATACAAGCATTAAATAACAAAGCACTTCATAACTCGATTAACCGAGTGGTCACTAAAATATAATACGAACTACCGCCATCGGTTTAAAGTTTACCGTACTACCTAGCTTCTTTCATTACAGTTTCCTGTAATAGGTTAAAAATTAATTACTTGATAAAAGCTTTTAGGTATACTACTTATGCTCTATAAAATAGGTGAATATATAAATAGCACATCTATTATTAATAACAAAAAAATGTTCATTATAAATAATTATTTATTTTCACCTGAAGTTATATAAAATCTAATAACAAAAACAAAAGTACAATAAAAACATAACCTATTTAAGTGATAAAAAGCGTAACGGTTATCAATAAAACTTTATTGAAAAAATTTTGATAAGAAATAACCAAGATAAGCGTTTGAGTTAGAAATAATCCTAGTCAAAGCCGGAATTACAAATATAGCATCAGGGAGTAGAAATACCGGGACCGCGGCAGCGTTTCGGGACGCTCAGTTGAAACGACGACGGGCGTCGAGCCGCACTTTCACGTTTTTGGGACGTCTCTTGCGGACGGAACGGCCCGAAAATGGACCCGGAGGCCTTCCTCGACATCGCCAACCAAGTGGTGAAACTGAAGATGTTCCCCTATTTTGACGTGGCGCATTGCACGTTATGCGCCCTCGCCGTCCGTGAAGATCTGGGAAGCGGTAAGTTGGAAATCCGCCGGCGACGCCCGCATTTGAAGACGACGGCGTCGTTGTATTTTAGATAAAATTTTTTGGTTGGTGGGAATGAGTTAATGAGCTACACGGCTTTATGTACGATTGCTTAAGGTTGAAAGTTGCGCGCTTTTGAATGTATAATTATAGATTTTCTTACCAGGCGGTAAGAAGTTTGGCGCACGTGTTTTAAATGACCAAAATCATTATTTATATTGCAGTTATAAAAGATAAGTTTTCCCAGAGGTGTTGTTTAAAAAATTTGGATCATGAACAAATTATCCTAATAATCTGAATTAACCATTTTAGGTGCACAAGCATTTTCAAGAAAGCACCCGTTAGCTTGTTGGTTATCATATATGTTGGTAGTATTTGCTGGAGGAATGGTAGCAAGTGGTTTATTAGGAGAACCAATTTTATCTCCACTCAAAAATACTCCTCAAGTTATGGTGGCAACATTAGTTTGGTAAAAGTAGTTATTATGGTGTAAATGTTTTTATTGGATTATTTTTTTGATAGGTACGTCATCTTTTATACTCCCATCGATATAGGGTACAAAATAGGCAAGTTCTTGCCAGTAAAACTCGTGTGTTCAGCAATGAAGGAAATTTATAGATGCAAAAAAGTATACGATGGCGTTAGCCACGCTGCAAAAATTTATCCTAATGCATACTTAATCATGATTCTTATCGGAACGGTTAAAGGAAATGGAGCGGGATTTGTTAGGTTGCTCGAACGATTGATTAGAGGAGTTTGGACGCCCACTGCAATGGAATTTATGCAACCATCTTTGTAAGTTAATCATACATAGCCTTAATCTTATTTATTTAAATAAATTTTTCTTTTTTTAGTTACACAAAATCTTGTATTCTTGCCTCGATTATCTTTATCTTGGACAAAAAGACTGAGCTGATATCGGCACCTCATGCTTTGGTATATTTCGGCATCGTCATATTCTTCGTCTACTTCAAATTGTCTTCCATACTATTAGGAATACACGACCCATTCGTGCCATTTGAAAATCTTGTTTGCGCTCTATTCTTTGGAGGAATTTGGGATTCGTTGGCCAGGATTTTTGGTCGCGGACAAATTAAGGAAGGAGAAACCAAAGATGTCAAGAAAACTAATTAAGTACTATCAAAAAGCGACTTTCAGAGAAAATCTCGGTTTTGTGTGGTAATCGAAATTTTCTCCTGTCGGAATCGCAAAAACGCTAAATCTTGTACAGCCATCGCATTTGGTCGCAATAATTTTTAATTTAAGTTATCGTACCGATAATTTTCGAAATAAATAAAAAAATCGATATTGCACTATTTTTCTGGAATCCAATCCTCTTAATAATATCCAAATTGTAAAAACAAATAAAAAATATTTTATTAGATTCAACTAAAATTACAACTAATCATCTTTGTTTAAAATTAAACAAACACCTTGTAAAACCCAATGGCTTAAATGTTCGGTTGTGCCTAAATCAGCTTCAAAAACCAAACCAACTCCCATAGCATTTCTTCTTTGAGATGTCGTATACACAGGTGTTCTCAAAGTATTTTGTAGTTTCAATCTAAAAGATTCGATCGGAATAACGCTTAAAACGGGGAGGTTTTCGACTAAAATTTTAGGATAAGATCTTTGTAAGCAATCTGCTTCTACGTCCCATCTAGCTCCTTCCAAATAAAGACCATCAACTAAACATTGTCCCACTTCTGGTCTTTCTTCAACATCCAAAGGATCGACGAATTTTGTTACTTTTGTATACAATGTTGAACGATCTAAAGGCCAATTATTTTTTCTACACGCAATTTGCACCAATGCGGCTAAGTAAGTTTCCGGAATATGCAATCCTGATATCCAAAGAACCATCGGATCGCCTTGAACAGTCTAAAAGTGAGTTTGTAGTGAGAATAAAAGTGAGCAATTAATTTTAGACTTACCCAATTAAAATACTGGTCATGCCTTTTCAAAAAATGTATCATCCATCCACCTAAATTCTTACACGTTGCTGGAGCTAGTTTTCTCCAACAATTCGGTAATTGGCCATTAAACAAAGAATACCCCACATTATCCAAAACCGCATCCATACCAATTTCGCCAGCTAAAGCTCTTTTCAGATTCTTTAAAGTCCTAGACATTGTAGCAATTATTTTATTGAACCTTTCAAGTTCTTGAAGTAACACAATGATTGATGGCGTCATCGTTAATTGAAATGCTCTTTTCACCTTCCATATTTCGTAAAGGTCAGGCATATGAGATAAAATATCATCAGCTACGTTCGCAATGAATTCTTCCCGGCTAATTCCTTCACCTGATCCCCCAGTTTGTGGCTGCAAATCCATAAGAAGGCTCCACATATCTTTAGTAGCGTTGGTATAGTAACCAATTTCGGCGTTGGGATGTAACCCAAACACTTCAGGGTTGTTTGTTAAAGGAAGTTGATCTATAGCTGCAATGTAATCTTCTTGTGTGCCATCCGCTGGAATGACGTAATCAACGACTTTGTCGTGGTAAAAGTGAAATGGTTGGAATGTATCGAAAAGAAAATCTCCCATATACTCGTCCATGTAAACTCTAACAATCCTTCTATCAAAATCGTCTATAACTCGGCCACCATACATCACTTCACCAATTAAATATTTCAACGAATTCCAGGGTATTCTGGTGTCGTGAGCTTTGAATGCTTTAGTAAGATAAGTGTCCAAAATTAGGACGCAGACTTGGAAATCAGACTCGTTAAAATCATATCCGATATTCCAACCAATTTTATCGTACTTTCGCCTTTCTTGTACAACAGCATGAAAAAACGCCAAAACGAAAATCAACGATTTGTAGGCCGGATGAGGACAGGATTCTAAAACTTGAGGTCTTAATTTAAAATAGGTATTTCTCAAATTAAGTTTTAAGCCGTTAGGGGGTTCAGTAACAACTTTTAACGACCGTTGCAAAACTCCGATTGGAAATGATGGTGTGGGATCCGTTGTCATCCACAATCGGAAGTCTGGATGTGGTTTCGTAAACTTTTCCAAGTGTTTCTCCAAAGTTCTTACAAAACTCAATAATAAATGGCAATTTTGAAGGGTTAACCACTGACCCCGAGAAACCGCATTCTCCAATAAGCTAATAGCAGCCGGTTCTTGTCCTTGCCCCAAAGATAGATATTTAAAGTTATCCACACCACCACCAAATCTATCGCAAAGCTTCATTAACTCGGCTGTGGGATCAGACCCGGGACTTAAAATAAAAGCCACTGGAGTAGTAGGCGAACTTTGTTCATAAATGTTTTCGAAACTGATCACAGGAGGCATGATAAATTCTTGTCCCATTGTAACACTGATGTAGTCGCCAACTGCTCGAAAAACACGATCAACTCTAAAACATCTTAAAATCATAAGAATTTGGAACGGTTTCATTTTTCGGGAGTATCCACACGGAAATTCAACTGATTCTGGGTCATCTAAATCATACCAATGGTTCCATTCGTCAACGTTCTTTTCAATCTCTATAGGAAGATTTTGGAATGTATCACTAAAATCGGTAGCTAACTTGAGAACGTCACTCCATCCTTTTTGTGACAAAAAGCTAGCTGGAGAAAGTCTTGTTTTTTCTAACATAACGTTTCCTTTGATAAAGAAATCCAATTCAGCTTGAGTAATGTGCCCGGTTTGTTGCTCTAACTTCGTAGTCATTTGAAAAGAGAAAAGTAATTTGTGCTTTTCAAAAATACCTGTGCATCCGTAGTCATAAACACTTTTAGTTAAAGTATCTATTATATTCTGAAGCCTCTTAGCTAAAACAGTGTGAGGTAACGCTTTTCTAAGGGCATAAGCAAACACTCCCAAATAAGCGGCTAAAGCATATTGGTACATAGCATTTACTCCCGCCATATCTGATAGCACAAAAAATAAGATTGCCCCTCTTTTAGCAACGGATCTATATCCATCTCGTAATTTGTCAATTTCAACTGCTGTCGTTTGTGCTAAAGCCAATTTACTAATAACTTCAAAAGCTTTTACTTTGGTATTTTCCAATGTGCTTATCAACTCAACATTATCCAACATGTTTCCTTGTGAAGTTGAAAGTTCTCTTAATAATGAATCTTCAAGTTGTTGTAATAAGTTTTTGTTCTCGCTTGTTTCAGCAATTAAACATTCTCTTTGTTCCTCCAAGTCGGGTCTTTCATTTCTCACCACGACACTTAACAATTGGTCTTCTAATCCGGACATGGTTACCATATAATTAATAACGACCCCTCTAGCATACGCAGCTGGATTGAACATAGGATTGGGTAACTTTGTTGTAAGGTACATTCTGAAATTTGGATCCCAATCCACTTCCTTATCACCCAAAATAACAAATGTTCTTCCGCTTACGTATTTAATTTTTCTTTCCAATACGTTATCGATAACCGGGTCGATATATTCGTCAACATCTTGAAAAATTACCGGGTTTCCATATTTAATGGACATATCGAGAAATTTTAAAAAATCTGAATCATTGAAGCTTAAAAATTTAAGTCCATTCTTTTCTTCCTTCTTTTTAATCCATGTCAGTGCTTGAAGTTGTGGATCTATACAAATAGGAAATCTGGAAGCTCTAATAGTTAAAATTCCATTTTGAACTGATAATTCATCCGGTGGTAAACCCTCTGAAGACCATTTGCTTATTTCGACATCGGTAGTAAGAGAAGTTTCTAATTTATAATTACTCGATAATGGAATTTCTTTTGCCTGAACATCTTTCAACCAATCGTCGTAAATCATTTTCTTACGAAATTCGTAACTGAATGGCCCAGTGTAGCATAAAAATTCTGCAGACACTAAGCAATTTCCAATCAAACGTTCCTTCTCTAGGTGGAGATCTTTTAAATCTTCAGTCCATCGAGCACGCTCAGAACTTAACCCGCTGATTAACTTATCAGCAGCTTCTAAACGTCGCATCATCAAATCAGTTTCTTCTTGTAATTCTTGTCGCTTTTTCATAGCAACTTCATATTTTTCATTGAGTTTATTCAAATCATCTTCTAGCTTGGCAATTTCTGCATATAACTTATTTAATATTTTCATTGCTGCATCGAATTCTCTTTGCAAACTCTCAACCTTCTCTTTTTTTGGTTTTATATCTTTGTACACAACGCAATAACCTAAAACAGCATCCACAAACTTCAAGAGACCGTATCCAGCTTTACTGACTTTTTGCATATCATCCAACTTTTTTGAAGTTTTTAAATGGGCTCTAACAGCTTTTTGTTGATTCTGGGTAATTGCGTCGGCATTTAGTTCTTGCAAAGATTTTAGAAATCCTGGATCTGACATCATAGCCTTGGCACCCTTCCAATTTACTTCTTTAAGTCCTTTTATGATAACAACACACTCACAAACAACTTGAACAGCTTCTGGGGGAGTTGCAAAGGATCGAATTTCAGTAATATCACTTTTATCTAAATCGCTTAGAGCAAGTCGAGCTTGTTCTAAAGCTGGAAGGGCAGCTTGAAGTGCTTCGTTAGCTTCGCCTGCCTCTACAGTAATTACTTTCTTTTTTTCTTCAATTTCTGCGCTTTTTTCAGAGGCGATGTTTTTTTTCTCTGTGGCTTCGTTTGTTCCTAACTCAATTTCTCCTAACATTGTCTCACAAGCGGCAGTAGCTTCTCCTACAATAACTTTTTGCACAGCCAATTTTGCATTGAGCTTTTCCAGTTCAACACTGGCTTCTTCAATTTTTGTCATACCTCCCATTAAACGGTCGCACTGTGCGTTGATGTATTCCGTTTTTTCATCCATCAATTTCAAATAAGTATCAATGAAATCGAGGTAATGTTTAGGTGTGACATAGTTTCTTCTCCTTAACTGTGTCATGAAGTCATTGGTGTATTGAATTATGATTTGATGGACGTAAACTACATGGGCAACAACTGGATCTCGATAAATTTCTGGAATACGAGGATTGTCTTTAAGGAAAACCGAAGCTACAGCAATTAAAGCTTGTAATGGCCACGGGAATAGCCAGTCGATGGTGGTATTGTTCACTAAACCTGGAAAAGATCTACACCGCTTTGATAAAATATCACCAGCTGGGGACATAGATAACACCACGTGCAGATTATAAGTGCAAGTATTCACGTAATACGCCCATACGCCATCTTTGGTGACAGGATATCCTGCTGCGCTCGCTTTACCTCTAATTTGACCAATCACTTGATCTTTGTCGTCGTCGGTAAACAAAGATGGAATCATACCAATCATTAAAATGTTATTAATAAATTCTAAGAAACCTTCTTCGATAACCTGAGCTGCCGTGTATAAGAAAACCGATGGTTTTCCTTCAATTCCCAGTTGATTAAAAAGTTTCTTCAAGTCATCTTTGAAACTTGATTCATTATAACCACGGCTTAATTGAATTTCGAACATCTCACAACCAGCCGTGAAAGCCGCAAGCCTCGTTAATGATGCTTTTCCACTGCCACCCACACCGACAATTAAGACATGCCCCCTTTCCATTCTGAGAGCTCGCTGAATCCTAGTGATATGTTCCAAAGCATCATTAAAAAGAACCAAACTAATTTTTTCCTTTCTCTCATTGTATTCCTCGATAATTTCTTGGAACAGCGAATTAACAGCTTCATAATCTAAAAGGTCTTCGTAAAATCGTGCTTCACCCTCGTTTATTGCATTTCTGTAATCTCCAAAGAGTATTGGATCTCGCATTGCATATTCTAAAACGTCTATTTTTACTTCTTCGCCTTCATCATCACCATCAACTGGAGCTGCTTCTTCGGGTGGTGCTGCTGCTTGACTCTCTTCATCATCATCGTCATCCCCAGCTGGTTTTGGAGGAGGTCCTGCTGCAGCCGGAGCTTGCGTTGATCCATACACCTGGCTCAACTCATCAATAATGTGGTTTCTCATCAGTTCATTATCTTCAGCCGAAATTAATCGATCGCAAACGACCCTTGAGAACTCGTTTCTCCACAAACGTACAATTTGGTGTTTTGTGTCATAAAACTTTGGAACAGATTGACACATTCCAGCAACAATTCGGGATAAATCTCGCATGTTGAATATGTAGTGGAACTTTTTGGGTGTTGGGGGTAACTCGACGATTATCATGTTATAAAGGTGTAAAGTTATAGTTATTAAAGTCGCACCTTGTTGTGCGTCTGGATCAAAAATGGAAAGGTGACCTGTTAAAATGCTGGTGTAAACGTGTTGCAGCGTTGATTCGCTTGGAAAAGGAATGTTAATTACAGTAAATTTAGCCATAAATCTTGGATCGACATCATTACGACCTCCTCCAGCGACTCCCATAGCGGCAAAGTAGCTGATATCTTTAATTATTTTCCAATTTAAATCTTTACCTCTATCGTACAAACCACCCTTTTCAAATAAAAGTTTTAGAAGTGCTATTGGTTGCTGGGTCCCGTAATCATCAACTTGTGGCATATTTAGGTCATCTATAAAGCAAATCAATTTTTTCCCCATCGGTGGTCCATAAATATTTTTTGTTCTTTTCTCAACTGAAGATTCCAAGTTATTTTGAACATCCATCGAAGTTGTTCTCGAAGAAAAATTGATATTTAAAATAATAAAAACATCAGAATCTAAACTTCGTAAGAAATTTTGAATTACAGCTGTTTTTGATGTACCCGTTTCACCAACTAATACAAGCGGTCGTTTTATATCGTCCATTTTCTTTAAGGCAAACGTGGTTTTCATTGTGTCCACCGTTTCAACTAAAATTTCAGAAAACTTTTTGTTCCTATCGTGTACGTAAGGTGGTACCAACCATTCCCAAGCGTACCAACAGTAGTCATTAATATCTAAATAATAATCAAATAATGATGGAAATGTGGTCGGCATTTTCCCAACTTTAGCTGGAGTTTCTAGTTTGTCCTCTTCACCCATAAATGGGCATTGCTTTTTAATATATGTATCAAAGTCTTCTCGGGAAGCAGCTACTAACGGTGCTCCCAATGACCAATAAATGCATTGCAAAAAGATGCTTTCAATTAAATTTTCATCTACTTCATCGTCCGGTGTTCGAGTATCTTCTTCTGGTTGTGGGTAAATAGAGTCATAAAACATGCATAATTGAGTGAGCATATTCAAACCAGTTTGAGGTATAACACATTTCAAAGGTGTCACTTGCTGCAGTCCTAATAGACCCTCAATAACATAAGATAATCCATCTGGAACATATTGCTCATAAACTCTTTTAAGAGTTGCTTTTTCGGGTTCAAAGTTTCTAGTTGTTAACCAAGTATCCCAATAAGGTTGAAAACCGAGATTTTTAGGATCAACATAAACCATCCCCGCCCTAGAAACGGTAGCGGGGGAGGCAAATTGCAAATCCCCCACTTCAAATAGCAAAGAACACGTGGGATAATTTAATCTAACTCTTTCTCCATTGGCTAACGTTAACAGTTTATTATCATCCATTACGGAATTCATATTTTCAATCCATAAAGCATCGACGTCTCCATCGAAGATAATGTAACGTCTTTCAATTTTTTCAGTCGGTTTATTTATTTCTCTAAAAATATTGGAGAGCAATCCATCCGTCCAATCACGTGTTGCAGGATCTAATATCCCATAAAGCTCAATCACCGTACAAGCTTTGGGATTCATTGTTATTAGTTTCGTGGGATACCCAAGATGTGTTTGTGAATCTGCCAAATTTTGAATGACAACTGTTTTTCCTCCACCAGTTGGACCAACAATCATCGTGCAATGTCTAGTCATCATAGTTTCGTATAATTGAACAACTTTATCACATTGATCAGCCAAGACTTGGAGATTCCTCTTTTTAAAAGAAATTTCAACAGCCGCGTTGAAATCCGGATATCCGACTCTTGGACAATCCATACCCGGGAATAAATCCCTAATTAATCCCAAGAACAAAGGAACATCTTCAAAAACAAATTTGGGATAATTCATATCACGCAAAGCTCTCATAAGTACTAAAGCTTCGGAAATATCCGGCGAAGCGCGTTTTACTACCCCAGCCATTCTCAGGACCGCATTTAAAGCTCTTAATCCCCAATCGTAATGAAATTGCTTAGATAATTGTTCTCTAGCTAATTTATATAAAACGGTCATTTTTTTAGCGAGAACTTTCGCTTGGAGAAATCCATCCGAAAATAACGAAATTAAACATATTAATTCTAAGTCCGGTAAAATACACACGACAGGTCTAAAAAGGGCCTTGACAGACTCTGGCAATTCGGTTCTTCCAGCGTATCCAGGATTCATGGTGATAAAAATTCCCACTTTACAATCCAATTCAATTTCTTGGCCTTCGAAGAAAAATCGTTTTAATCTCAAAACAAGCGCGCTTCGAATCGTTTGTAATTGTGTGGAAATGACGGAAAGAACTGATATATCGATTCGATTGAACTCATCAAAACAACCCCACGCTCCACATTGCGCTAGACCCGCCAAATTAGTACCTATGGCTTTATAGTCCATACCTTCTCCGCAATTGGTTACTATACAAAGTAATCCCATCGCTTTAGCCAAGTCTTTTGTCGTTTCAGTTTTTCCAGTTCCTGCAGGTCCGGCAGGTGCTCCACCAAGATGCATTAATAAAGCTTGAGTGATTGTTAAATAAATCCGATCTGTTAATGGAGTAATCACTAACCGTCCGTTTAATCCCATGTATTCATAACCATAATCAAAACTTCCCGTACATTGAGTAACGCCGAGATTATCCGACGCATTCACCCAATAAAATCTTAATTGAGACTCCCAAGCGAATTCTTGAGCGTCAGTTACGCTGTCCCTTACAAAATTTTCTACGATATCTCTGGAGTGTACCTCAATTGTGGCAATAGTTTTAAATTTTGCTCTATCATTCCGATTGAGATCGGCACGTACCGTAAATACAATATCGTCTAACTGTTTATTCAAAAAAGTTAAATATTCTTTCATAGCCCTTTTGTTACCCTTACTGAATTTAACAAATACATTTTCAACCTCTGCAGTCCACCAAACTTGATTTGACACTAGACCGACCATTCCTTGATAATCCATCATCCACTTCGTTCGCGGACGTTGGGTTTTCCCATAATCGTATATGGCTGTTTTAGTTATAAAACGATTAGCTTTGCGCATCTCTCCCAAGACTTCAGTCATCCAATCTTCAACTTTCCCATCTGTAAATACCGCTGTTCTAAATTCCATTACTTCTCCTTCGCAAGATATCATTGCGCTGGCAACCATGCGGTCATGATTATCTGGACCTAATCTTAAAGATTTTATGTTATCAAACATTTTCACCATTTGATCTTGAACGATCGCAGGATCACTACTACCTAAAACTGATAACAATTCATCCGTTGATATAAAGTAAAATCTTGGAAACCGACGTCTTTTTGAATCTAGATAATCATTAAGGGATTTTTGACATCGATCTAAGCCAAAACTTAATGTTTGAAAATCAACCAATCTACCCGCAGCTGTGCAACAGTCTATAACGTTCGGTTTTTTAGCTGTTTCCAACATAATTTTTTTAAACATCTTATCAATATCGTCAAATTTTTTTGCTTCATCTGGAAGTTGCGTTCTAATGTCACCGCCGATAAAAATTCCTTCAAGATAAAGCCACGTTCGTTGTACGAGAAACCATTCGTCGATCACCTCGCTGACAAGAGATAAATTCTTTTCCCATTTCTGAACTATTGGAAGAAAAGGCCCCACATATTGAGAGCCAGACATGCTTTGCAAATTCATTGAATTATCTTCTAATATCAGTAGGATATCATCCACAGGTCCTAGGGTAAAACCACGTTCTTCCGTGCCTCTCATATGTTTAAATACTGTAAAGTTCATGTCTGCCCAAGTATCTATTACATCTTGAACCCCTTTTTCAATACCTAATTCTTTCATGGCTGCATTAATGATTTCTTCAGCTATCTCCTGATATTTATAGAGTTCCATTGCAAACATATTATCTAAAGTAAATCTATCTGGAGACATATCAAAAAATTGTCCAGTTTTCTCCATTAGTTGTTTCCAATGTCTTTCCCTTAATGCCTCATTTTTTAATGCAACCATTAACGGGACTGTGCCTTTAAAGTTTTTCATCAATAAATCAAGAACTTGCGCAATCGGATACGACCTGACCTCTTTGGATAGTTTTCGGAAATCTTTTAAAAAAACTTCAATGCCGTCTATTAAAGCTTGGGGATTTAAATTAGCCCAAAGAGTTCTTCCCCAAACGTCTCTAGCACATTTTTGAGCATTATATATTTTGTAGATTTGTTCAAAACATTTAAAATCATCATTGGCTCTTATAAATTCAGAGTAATCAGCCAAAGGCATATCAAAAAGCATTTCCGCGTTGACCAAATCCAATCGTTGCGCTTCGAGTTCGTCAAAAGTTTTAGCATATTCATCCATCAGTTTCAACCCGGAATCCAAGTCTTGATCGACAGCTCCTGGACCCTCGGCATCAAATTTAGCCACAAAATCGGCGATGATGTTACTAAATTCCGAAATTTCTCCTTCAGTAATTGACGCAAATCTACCTTTGGTTGATTCTAAAGTTTGAGTTCTGAAAAGGGATGTTTTATAAATTTTCTTCCACTCATCTTCTAACCAATACGCAAGTTCTTCATCTAATGGATCATAATAAATATTGTGGACGGCTAAAACTTTATAGGTTTCTTGAAAAGTTAAGTATTTTACTTCTGCGTCAATGGTTTCGTGCATTGCGTGTGATATTGCCAGCATTATGGCTTTAAATTTTTCAAGGCCTCTTATATTCATATTAATAATATTCCTCAATTCGAGGACGTGATCTCGAAAATCGTACATTTTTCTTTTGGTTAGCGCGGCAAATTTCCCACCTAAAATTGTTTTCCATTCATCGCAATGAAAACAAATCGTATCGATTAAAGGTTTTAAGTTAAGTCTTATCGATCCAATGTCTTGGTACGTTTGTTTAGCGTTCATATCGTTTATAATGTTTGTATAAAAAATAAATTTATCGTCATACGAAGAAAGATTTGCAGTTTTCGCGATAAAATCATCGCAGGTCTTTTCTTTCTCAAAAAACCATAAATAACGATACTTTCTCCAATGTATAAGATAACGTTGTACGTCAACGATACTTTTCATACAGTTTCCTTGCAGTTTAAATAATGAATCGTTGATATCCGGTACCACGATGACATCTTCGTAGAAAGAATGTACAAAGTAATCTTCGCTGTCCCCAATTCGTTCCGGGGTACATTTAAGACACATGTTGTCCATCCATCGAGGAAATACACGCAGTTTATTTAAAAAATCTTTAATGCTTCTTAAAATCATGTTGTAAATTTCTTGAGGGGTCGGTTTTAGGTAAATTTCTGTAGCAGAAACAACAGCGTCCACTTGAAACATCAACTTTTTGTTGTAAAACTCTGCGTTAAAGAGTTCCAAATTGTTGATGGTCATTTTGATGAACGCTTTATATATTTTATTCTCCCAATCGCTGTAATACAACCTCATATAAGGCGATGCCCCAGTGCAACTATTTAAAACCAATGACTCTAATTTCATTAAAATTGGTCCAAGTGTATCGTAAACTTTTGACATTTGGCAAACTTTTTCTGTGCGATATTTGTCCAAAGTGTTAAAAAATACTTTTATATCTAATCTTACTGGATCATCTTCAACAGGTTTATACCAAAACAAATTAAAATTCTGTAAAATATCGATCTTATCTTGTAAATATCTTTCGTTGTGTTCAATTTGATTAACCAAACCCCATAAAAGTCGTATCTTTTTATGACACTCTGCCGTGTATTCTTTGATTCCCAAAGAGTTCCAATTGATTCTTGATAAACCAGGTTGAACACTTGTTTCGATATCCTGAATTAAATCTCTCAAGAAATGTAACTGAGGAAGATTTAAGTGTTGTACAATTCCGTTGTATTTATCCAGCATATTTTCGACGGCCTCAACATCACCTTTAAGCCGAAATCTTTGAAGTGCAACATTAATTATAGGCTCAGGCAGTTCAAATCCTAGATATTCCATAAGTTCTGCACCAAGTATACAATGATAAATACTTGTATTAAAATTTAAATTAAATTGAACGTTTAATTCAGACATCATATGTGGCCCCATAATATCATACCATGTACTGTTTTGTTTGGAAGCAAGTTTGTCCATTAAAGTAGTCGCTGGTTTACTACCAACCATCCACTTCATGGTATTTCCAACGGCAGATAATCTTATTCCTCCTTTATTAGTCTCGTGAACCTCTATTTGGGGATCCGGCGATAAAGAATCCGTCGGATTTATAGCTTGAGGAGGCTGCGGTGTGCGATCTAAAAACAAACTTTATTTTGGAGATGTCTAAAATACAATAAATCGTACCTGAATCGCTAACTAAACTACTGGTCACTTTCAAAACATCGAGATGCATCGTTGTATCAATGATTGGAATCGATTCTTCGACCCACTGTTCAAATTTGGCTTGCTCAAAAGCCTTCAACGTTTTAGCCACTTTAATATAATTATCAAAAGCTTCCATTTTTAGCCCACATCCTTTTAATTCATCAACTTGTTGAAATTTCAGCACTGGTTTTTTTAAAAAATTAAAAAGGAGTTTTGCCCAAAATATGCCCCCGCCATGTGGAGGATGATTTCTAGCTAAAATTGGTTCTCTTTTGTGCAACTAAAAATGTTATTATTATTATATATCGCTGATATGTCATCGTAATTACCAAAAAAATGTATTCAACAGCTCCAATTTCTTTACCAAATTGATCCATAACCACTTCGAATTTAGTCATAAGCTGATCAAGAATAACCTTCCGCGTTTTAATATGTTTGAATTTAAGCAGCATTTCTAAGGCACCTTCAGCAGATCGTAATGTTTTAAAACATTGGTCTATAAAAGTAACCGCTTCCCTTTCTAAAATCCTAACCTCTTTATAAAAATATCCCATAACAGCGTCCCAATTTTCCTTGGAGCTTTCGCGGAATACATCAAAATCTGCAGTTTCAATTGCGTTCACCAAATGAGTCACCCTCCTCACCACAGAATCAATTCTTTGAGGATCGTTTAGAATACTTTTTAATTCTGCCCCGAAAATATTACTAAATTGATCGATTATCTCAGCAACGGTGCCCAAATCTTTACAAACTAATGCAATGTAGTCACTTTCACCAAACAACTTTTTCTTATCAAATTCCCATCGTTGAGATTTTCCGGACAGTTCGATTTTGTCTCTTATATCCAAATAAGCATCTTTAAAAGTTAGCAACATGTTCCTAGCTTCCTGAGCTTCGCTACTGATTTGTTCAACTGGTTTTCTAAAAAGTTTTGTTACATCTAATGTGGTTCTCGCTTTATCGCATAAACTCCAAGCTATACGTTCTAACAATGGGACCATTTGTTCGTCAGTACAATAAAATCTCGATAAAACCCAAATCATTTGAAGCCCTTCCATTAATAAGGGAATACTTTCCGTAACTTTAATAAAATCAGTGCAATATGCAACAATCTAAAAGACAGAAACGTAACCTTTGATAAAAACTTAATAAATTTACCTTAAAATATCTTAAAACTGTAGATAAGAATTTCACATTATCTCTTGCTTGACTATAAACTTTTTTTAAATCATCTTTGTAATAATCAAACCCGCTAATAATATTTGAATTTGCCATTTCTAAAAGCCTACAAATTCTTACTGATCGAGGTTTTTTAAGTTGCTCAGTTATAGTGCTTAATCCAGATTCACGTTCTCTCCAATAATCATACTCAGGGATAGGTCCATTTCCAACTGGAGTCTACAAAAAGATTTTATTTTGTTATATTCGTACTTCAATTGTAATTAACTTATTTACTTTAGCCATATACGATTCAATAGTTTTAGAAATATGCCTTTCCCAAGACATGACAACCTCCTCAAGATTTTCAATTATACCCTTGTCTTTTATAATGTCTTCATCCGTTTTATCGGAGATATCAGCACATTCAAAAAGTAGTTGTTGAGAATCATCTTCAACGTGTCCTATAGTCCTTAATTTTTAAAAATATTATAAATACTTATAACTCAGTGTAAAAACCTTATTGAAAAAATATCATATATTATTTTTAATTACCATGAAATTGAATCCACCAATTGTTGCAAATCATTCAATAATTCAGTTTTCATAGCTGTTTTTTCAACGCCAACAACAGCACCTGCATCATCCATATCTGCGTCAGATATAACAAGTTTGGAACCTTTACTTTTTTCAGCCATCAACGACATCTTCCTATAATCTGATGGTCGTTTGAAATCGCCACTAGAATTTGTAGTAATGGTGTCGGCATCATCTTGAACTGCTTTTTTTTGTACTGGTTCGCGAAATTGTTTGTCTACTAATGGTACATTTGCCAGGACACATTTTGATAGTAGTTCGGGAAGAAATTTATCAGTGCATGTTGTAATGAAAAAATATTGAGGCATTTCCGCATCCGCATCCTCCATCGTTTCGTAATTGGGAATACCATCATCGGATTTTCTTAAAAAACACACGTATCTTCTGTCTTTTGAGGCTGGATTATCTTCTAGTAATCCAAAAAATCCGTGAAGTACATAAACTTTTACAAGTTCTTGGATTATTGTCTGAAAAATTTTGGTTTAATTTAATTTTTTTTTTGTAAAAAATTTATTTACTGGAACATAAATAATTTCCTCTTCTTCTTCAACCGGTGGTTCCTCCTCTGGTTCCGGTTCTTTCTTTTTTCCTTTCTTCCCTTTTCCCCCTTTATCCTTATCTTTTCCTTTCTTCCCCCCTTTTTTCTTTCCGCCACTTTCGTCTATAACTTCCGTTTTATCAGTTTTTTCAGACATGTCAGTCTCCGTCATAGCAGTTGTATCCTCTTCTTCAACATTAGGTGTTATAGGTGTTGTAGGCTGTGCTTCTTCACCTTCCAAAAATCCTTCGGAAGGTGCAGATTCCTGAACCTTTTTTCCCTTTTTATTCTTTTTGCCTTTCGGTGGCGGTTTTTCTTCTACTGGTTCGGGGATTGGAGCGTGAAAAGAAGGCTGCTTAACTGAAAATTTCGTTGGTCATTTTAAAATGGATGTTGTACAGAATTATTTTTTTTAATTTACCAACTACTGGTACTAAAATTTCTTTATCGACAAGTTTTTCATAAGATGTACGATAAACACAAAATAATCGTTTAGCGCTTTCCAAATCGTTAATATCATCCTCAAGATAAGTACTAAGTAGATCATCTAATTCGCCGTCTTCCGATTGAATCATATCTTCAAAGTAATCATTTTCTGGTGTATTTTCCAAACCTAAGTAGCAGGAAACTTTATTTTTTACCCATTCTCGGCGGCAATCCATTTTTGGGTTCAAAAATGTCTGTTAGTTTTGACAATTTATTTGTTGGGTTTGTTTTGTTACCATGGAAACATATAATTCCTTGGTAACTTGATGGAAAATGATAAAAATAAAAAATATTTAAATAAATATTAAAATGTGATTAAACAATTTATTTTAAAACCCTATGATCCATAACAAATCTTTTTTTAATTAAAAAAAACATTCGATAATTGTTACCTGGCCGAGCTAAAAAGGTAGTTAACGAGCGAAAACAGTTATTTAAACATATTAAGTTGCGTAAACACGGTTCGATTACACTTAATTTCCCCTTTTACCGTATTATACCACCGTTACCTAACCATCTCAGTTCATTTCAAACTTATTCTTTCAAGAATCCGGTGTAGTTCTCGATATCGCAATTAAATTTGAAATAAATTCAAATCGCGCGCCCTTTTCGCTGTCAGATTGATGTCGTTGCCAACGTAACGATATGCAAATGCACTAAAAAACGAACGAAGCAAATGTCATTACCGTGACTTAACTGGTATTTTTAAGCATAACCAGATTAATTATATATCGAGGGGCGGGATGGTGGTGCCGTGAACTCGAACATTTTACGACTCGGATAAATAGATTGGGATCGTTTCGAAAATGGCAGCTAGCACGGAAATCGATATATTAAAGGGCGAAATCGAAAGGTTAACTCGCGAATTGGACCAAGCCAGTAGTGAAAAGGTTCAGTCGGCTCAATATGGATTGGTTTTACTCGAAGATAAAGGTATTTTACAACAAAAGTGCGAAGAATTGGAAGTCCTTTATGAAAGCTCCAAACATGAATTACAAATTACACAAGAGGTTAGTAAAATTGTTATTTTCCATGTTGTATTTTGCTTTATTAAATAAGGGGTACTTATTCAATTAGCGTTAATTGCAATTTTTTCATTCAAACCAAATTTGTTGACTTCAATAAACAAACTACAGGTTCATTAATTTTGATTACCAATTATAGGGAGTTTTTGTTGGTACTACTGCGTTTTTGACAATTTGGATTTTAAATAACCTTAATTTTTGATTAAATTTGTTAATAACAGGCATTGGCAAAATTTCAAACTAGTCATAGAGAGACAACAAAAACTGGCATTGAAACTGAAGAATCTTTACTATCCGAATCGGCAGCTAGAGAAACATCCCTTAATTCTCAAATAATCGACTTAGAAAATGAAGTAAAACAACTCCGACATGAATTAGATCGTGTAACGACTGAGCGTGATCGAATGCTTCAAGAAAATGCAGACATTGGAAAAGATAAAGAAGATCGAAATATGGAGTGTAAAAAGCTACGAACAGAATTAAGAGAAATAAAGTATAGAGAAACCAGATTAATTACTGATTATGCTGAATTAGAAGAAGAAAATATCGTTTTACAAAAACAGGTGTCTATGTTGAGAAGTTCCCAAGTTGAATTTGAAAGTTTAAAGCATGAAATAAGACGATTGCAAGAAGAAATGGAAATTTTGAATTCACAAGTAGAGGAATTAACCCATTTAAGAAAAATCGCTGAAAAACATATGGAAGAAGCTTTGGAAAGTTTACAATCAGAACGTGAAGCAAAATATGCATTAAAAAAAGAATTAGATCAACACATAAACAGAGAATCATTCTATAATATAAGCAATTTGGCATATAGTATAAGAGGAATAAATAATGAAGAAGGTTTAGGTTCTGATGGAGAAGATGATATCCCAGGATTAAAACGTATTGAAGCTAGTCTTTCTGATGGATCTGGTCAAGATTTAGCATCACCCGATGGAAAACAAGTAGATTTATTCTCAGAAGTCCACCTAAACGAATTAAGAAAATTAGAAAAACAACTAGAACAATTAGAAAAAGAAAAAATAGGGTTAACCCAAAACTTGAGGGATTCCCAAGCAAACGTAGAACGTAGCCAAGGAGAACTACAACATTTCTTATCTCGTTTATCTTTATTAAGCGCTCATGTAGATTCACTTCAATATTTGAACCATAATTACGACAAGAACATTACATCATCTAAAGAAAAAGCGAATTTACTAATAAGTCAATATCAGCAATGGTTCAAATTATCCGCGAAGGAAATTGAACAATTACGACAAGATTTGAAAGATTTAGAAAAAATTACTAGCTCGCCAGATGCTACCCAACAATTAAGGACGGAAATTACCAATTTGAAAAATAAGGTTTTAGATACCGAACAGAAATCTTTGGATTTAGAGAGCGATTTGAAACTACTTAAAGAATTTGCTAGTGACGCGGGAACTTCCCTTGATGAAACCCAAAATAATCTGCAAATTGTTACTGAGGAATTAGCGCAATTGTATCATCACGTTTGTACGGTTAATGGCCAAACTCCTGATAGAGTGGTTTTAGAACATGAAAAATTGGTTACTCCTAGTAAGTATAAAAACGTCATGCACTAAATTTTATCTAGATACTCTATTTTTTAATTCGGAGGAGTGTTTTTAAATTGAAGTGCCAAAAAGAAGGGTTGCTATTGGTCAGTTTTAAGCAAAAATTACAGTTTTCTAGTTCTAGGTCTTGTGTTAGTTCTAAAACTAGAAAGTTTTGAGTTTAGCTGTGCCTCTTTAGACGCAGAAACGGTGTATAGTTCATTTTTGATTTTTTTTTTCTATAATATCTGTCAAATTGTTGTAAAGTTTGTTACGCCTTCAAAACAAATTGAGAAAAGAAGATACAAAACAAAAATAAATTGATTCCTAATTCCCAATCTAAATAATATGAGGTCAAGGGGACCTCGGCTAGTTCAGGGTTCATTTATTTGGCGCCACACCATTGAAATCCCTTGACCCACACTTATGGTGAAGTGGGTTGTTGGAAAAAGAGAGGGAAAAGGAAATTTAAAATCAAAATAACGATATAAACAATTCTATTCAAGAGATGCAAAGGTAACACAAAAAAAAAATAAATAAAGTTAATATGAAAGATAAAAAAAAATCACAAATCAAATTCTTTTTATAAGAGATAAAATGGGAAACAAAAATATCGCGAAACTTAATGATTCGCCCTTAATAAACTTAATGATTGATTTTACATTTTCTTATAAAACTTTTGAACAACAAAAAAAATATGTTCGTTTCCCTACAAAAATCGTTGATTTAAAAAGAAAATTGATACGTTCTGACCTTGAAATTTTGTTGACGATGTGGTTTCCAAAAAAAAACTAATATCCTCCAGGGACGATCTCCACAGCAATAGCAGTAATCCTTCTTCGTGAAAGGACAATGATTATTGCAATGGCTTAGATCTTAGGTTTCACAAACTGTCTAATTTTTGCTCCTTTTAAATAGGATATGAATTACCCCAAAATTAAAAGCCTAAAGTGGAAAGAAAATCGAAAACGATGTATTAGATTTAATTAAGCAAAAAAAAAAAATATTTAAATTTGATCACAAATGTAAATGGATTAAAGATAAATTAAATGACTTTAATAAACGTTAAAAAAAAAACTAGACGAAACCTATCTCCGATCTTCGAGGCCTTAGTCAGTAAAAAAAACTGTTTAATTTTCGTTAAAATAATTAACTCCGGAATAACTCCGTAAATTTATATTCCTTCAGGAATTATAAATAAAATGAATATCTTCGTGATGACTTCGCTAACAGCGGATATGCCCAAAATAATCCAAAAGTTAAATCACAAAACTCAAAAATTTTGGCAACAAGTTCACTAGATATGTCTTTAACGACTGACTTGGTAAAAGA